>CM061176.1:1556278-1870132 GCA_030763345.1 Mythimna separata
CTACTTCAAAGTCTTACTTAAGTTCTAAGGCATTTTGGTAATCCAGTAAGGTCTGTTTTCATCGTCACGTGCCAAGCTATTGGGTTCTAATAAGACAGCTGGTGGCCTGTTGATAACAGCTCAACAAATGTTGTCATTAATGCAGTACAGACCATGGTATCCAACGCCATCGACTGATTCACCACATATAGGCTACAATTCTTGTTGTTACTTCTTTTGTGTACCTACGAGTGAGTACCTGCATTTGAGCAGTGTTTTCAGTAGGTATGTTTCAGGAGTATTTCTTGTTGAAGTAGTAATAGTAATGTAATGAGGGTTTTCTAAAATGACGTAGGTACACCAAGCAGCACTGAGTCGTTAGGATCAGGTACCTGACAAAACTCTTATTTTAATGACAGTTAAACGTCAGCGTCAACGTCAAACGATAGTCGTCAACGTCATCTATGCGTTTTCATAAGTTGAAGACCTCTCGGCTAGCGGCCAGTTTTTTCATCAAAGGTAACAGCCAAAGTAACGACATAAAGTAATAGTAACGGTTAAATTTGTTTCTTCACAATTTTAACCGTTGGTTTGTGTTACTTTTAGCCCTTAACCTTTACTGCTCATTGAGGGGCTGTTAAAGCTATAATAGTCACTGTCATTTTGACAAAATTGTATTGACTTCACTGCGTTCATTATGGATGCGTTCAAACACATTTTATTTTAAAGAAATTAATTAATTTAATTTTTTTTAATAAATAGGGTAAAGGCGGGAATAAATGCCCCGGTGGCATAGTTGCCTCGTTATAAAAAAAATTACAAACGGAAACGGGACCTTCAGTGCGCGAGTCCGACTCACACTTGCCCGGTTTTTTTTATCTATACTAATATTATAAAGAGGTAAAATTTGTAAGTTTGTAAGTTTGTAAGTTTGTAAGTTTGTAAGTTTGTAAGTTTGTAAGTTTGTATGTTTGTAAGTTTGTAAGTTTGTATGTAGGGGGTAATCTCTGGAACTACTGGTCCGATTTGACAAATTCTTTCAGTGTTAGATAGCCCATTTATCGAGGAATGCTATAGGCTATATACCATCACGCTACGACCCACGGGAGCGGAGCAGTAACGAAAAATGCGAGTGAAACCGCAGGGGTTTTAATATGTACGATTGTAGCAGAACCATGCCACGAAAATATAAAAGAAAGGAAGGAGCGCGAGTTCGAGTAGCATTTTGCATTAGCATTATCAGCCTTATAATAATCCCACTGTTGGGACTCAAGTCTGCTCTCTAGGAGAGGGATGGGCCATAATCCACCACGTGCGCCCGGGGTGAACTGGTGGATGAGAGTATGTTCGAGTTAGAGTATGGAATACAGAGCAATTACAGTCAGCTTTCGAGGAAATGCACAAAAATACCATGGGGGGGTTTAAATTCTAAAACCACAAATGCTTTTAGAATTTTAACAATAGGTCCAAAAATATTGAAAGGATTAAACTAGCTAGCAATGTATATCCCGCCTTTACCCTAATCAACAAATGACATTTGACTTATGGCACTACTGGACAGCGATGTTGCGATGTTGTCATGAGTAAAAAAAGCTCCCCACGTGTTTTTGGGGTAATTACGACGTTTGCGTAACGGCAACTCTATTGACTTTTAGTTTAGCTGTTATTTGGATGAAGAAACACATTGTCCATTATGACAGCTATGGTCAAGTAAATGTTAATGCTTTTACTGATAGTTTTAGGGCCTGTTTCACAATGTCCGAGTAGGCACTACTCACTGAATAAATTCAAAAATGTGACAGAATTTGTATGAAATTATCTGTCAAGTAAGATACTCAAAACTTAATCATTGGTGGTGAAATAGGCCCTTAGTCTTTGATGAAAAAACTAGCCGTGAGTGGCGCCAACTAGTGGTGTGAATTTTTCTAACAACCTTTATTGGACAGGAAGGGAAAAGGGTGCATATCCACAGCATCATGAAATAAAACACCAATAAAAAACCTAAATTGGAACCAACTATTGCGTGTTTATTGACTCTCCGTCCAGAAAACATTACATAATTAATAAATATTCAGTAAAATTTTAAATTTCATTAACTTTATTTGAAGCGTGACAAACCAAAGTTAAAATTAGTGGCGCCCTCTGGCTTATTCTAAAACGAATACAAATTAATCGCCGACTATGTGGCTATTGCTACTGACGCTTGGCAGCCGGCCTGGCGTGACCTCGAGACGACCTCGGCAGCCTGAGCGAACAATTGGCGACCTTGGCGACTAACTGGTAACCATGACCTTACACAACACTTAAAACAACTAACAGAACCGGTGAAGACCGGCAACCACCAATTAGCATGACTAGTGATCAACTAACGATCTTTTGGCAGTAAGTTGATGAACCTGGCCAATTGGGGCTCGGTGACCTTGGCCGGCGATCAGTTGGTGACCTTGGCGGCCAATTGGCGGTTAGGCCTTCGCCGTACAGAACGCATGAGAGGTAACAACTTGAAAATGGAGGTTATCTCTCAACTTAGGACCAGTAAGTTCGAAGTGCTAATTTTATATGAGTGAACTAGCAGTCCAGTTGCAACTGAACTGCCTGAACTTCTGGTCGATGTTGTGGGATAGCCCCAGCTGAGCATGGTGAAGAAGAAAGATGAGACTCTAAAGGCCCAGGTCATGCGTTCCGTACGGCAGAGACTTGGCTGGGTGGCCAACTGGCGGCGACGGCCTGCTTAGGCGCGGTCTACCATCAGCTCGAAGTGCACGGAGCCGCGTCGCTCGTAGCGGTCGTAGAAGATGTTTTTGGCCCAGGCCTTGCACTCTATGTTGATCAGGACGCCCGCTGCAAAGAGACAACGTACATTAGTTCGTCCACAACACAAGAATATTTGTTCTTACTGATTACATATCTAGTTAGCCTTAATACAGTCGGTAGGTCGGTACACAGAATTCCGAATATCAACTTCATTCACCAAGGGACATTGTGATAAAATAACCAATGAATTAAAGACCAATTAGACAGATGCGACTTGTAAAATATATGATTTTCAGCTGCTTCTACTGAGGCAGAGCAAATAAGGCTAAGCAGGTAAAGACATCAAAATGCATTGGATTTAAGACTGATATTACAAAACTGGTCTCCAAAAATCTAGAAGACGCTACGGACCATCAGAACCTTGACAAAGAAACTCAGCTACTTACTCCTGGGCTTCTCAAAGAGTACGGCGACGAGAGGGCTGAGGTATCCCTCCTTGTTGGTGAAGGGGTAGTAGTAGGCAGGGAAGCCTCGGCGGGGGATGTACTGCACGGGCCCGATGTTCTCCACGTCGGCAGGGTTCTCACCCCCGCAGGATACCCACACCGTGTTCGCTTCTGGTTTACCGGACTGGCAAAGAAATATAAGATGTGGTGAGAAATGATAGATTCTGCTTTTCCTTTAAGTTGCAATCAATTTCGTCAAGCTAAACTCAAATATTGAAATGCTGTATTGTGGACTACATAGCCCTGGTATTCCTCTATCTGCGACAAGCGTCCTCAGAGGGGTGTCAACCTTTACAATCATTAAAAAAAATTGAGGACTCAAGTGTAGCATCATTCTTATTCTTTTATTCTTAGGTACACAATATTGATTTTGACAAAAATAGGAGAGCTGACAGGCGAATTTAACCCATAATTGGGTTTTCTTCCAGTAATCCTTAGGATTATACATGTGTAAACAAATTTTATACGTGAGTATCCTATAGTCGATGTTATATTGTGCAAGGATCCTCTGTAAAACCCTAAGCTTTAATGCCTTCAACAGTACCAGTTTGCACAGGGAAGGTCCCCGTCATCCTGACGTGGTGAAGGTGTGGGATGATGAGGTCACAGTATACTTACGACCATCTTGATGTGCTGCTTCAGATCGTCGGGCATGTTGGAAGGCAGTTCCTCGGTGTTGTTGTATGGCTTCGGAACCCAGTTGAAGATCTGAAATGTTTCAAGTGAGATATTTAGTTACTTAATCATAAGTGTTGATAAAATTGAGGATAGTGGATCTGGGTTCGACCAACGAGTATATTGACTTGACTCTAAAGTTTAGCAAGGTATGCTCAAAACAATTGAGTAATACGAGTGAGTATCCTAAAATGCCACGTACTAGGGCTACGGGAAATTCCTGAAAGGGAAACATTTTCCTAAAACGCAAAGGGCAATGAATGATACAGGTAAAAAATCTAAAACACCCTTTTGCTCGACCTTGAAGTGGGCGATGTAATGGGCAACTAAAAAAAATTGTTACAAGCTTAGAGGTGATAACTTATATGAACTCTGATTATCTGAAAAAAGGGATGACTGAAAGGAGTAGAGTATAAAATAAGTCACGGTACCCTACCCAAAAACAAAACGTCAGGAAAATCATGATACGAAAGCTGATGATGGCTCTCACCTTATTCAGCTTGAGGAAGACGCAGGGCCCAGCTTCCTCGTAGTTGTACTGGTTGGCGGAGGTGCAGGGGTGGAAGTCGTCGACGGGCACATCGCACACCTGCTTCTCGCTGGTGGCGCTCGAGGTGGGCGAGCAGGGCACGCGGTACTCCGCGCCGCTGGCCTCGCCCACTCCGCTGCCCTTCTTGCGGTACTCTGGAAGATGGTTGTGGTGTAGAAGAGAAAGAACGAGGGTTGGTGAGTCAGTGCTTTGCCTCGTCGTTCATACCGCGTACATCGAAGGATTGGAAAAATTTGCCTGCTGCAGTCTTTCCGTCCGATTATGATTTGGGTATCTTCAAGACTAGAGTGAATAGGCTCGTAATAAACTAGTGCGGCTCACCATCAAGATTGCATCACTGCTTAGGCATAAAAAAAAAGTTTTCAAAAAAAAATCTTTGTATTAAAGTTGTATCATTCCAAACAGTTTAAATATGGAAGGGTTATACTGTGGCGTTCAGTAGTTCCTATGGCCATCATATCTAGCGCCTTTATCAGATCAGCTCTATGATACGGTATAATGAGTGAATTGTCCATAAAAACATAGAACACATTATGTACACCCACATTACATAGCTATATCAAACATCAGCTCAATTGGTAAAGGGTATTTTAAAACTAATAGGCCGTGAACAAACTAAACTAAAGAAAGTAATAAATTGGTGGTCTTGAAAACTTATTCGATATATTTTTGTCCATCCTCTTTAAGATGTACTAGTATGTGCCAAAATTCGAGTCTGGACGTTTCGTACACCAAGAAGAAACAAGCATTTTACTGCAAAAACCTTCCAATGCTCGATGGGAACGAGGTCATTCCTCGCAAATTACTTTTCAGAAAGCAATCTATACCAACGTGATAATTGTGAAGGTAGCCTTGCACAGCGATTAGCGACGGAACCCAGCGGTGATTAAGAGCAACGACACGATGACCTAGTAAGATAAACAGCACTCACACTTGACTTATAACCAATTGGAAGTACTGCAACTAATTTTCTAAGTTTATCAAGGACTTTACTGACACCTCTTGCCTTGGAAGGCACGTAAAGTCGTTGGCATCTCTGACAGTCGCTACGATAGTGAGTCGCCTATTTATTATTTTATTATTTATTCAGCCAGATCCAGTTTAACCGAATGGCGACCCAAAGCTAATTGGCAAAAGTCTATGGAGATGATTTGAACACTAGGAATTACTTAAACATTGATTTCCCATTGTCAAAACATTTTGAAAGATAGCGGTCCAACCAATCCTCTAGTGGATGGACCCTTGGTTGCTCGTCATGCTGCAACCAGACACTTTACAAAGAATGTCGATTCACTAAACCTAATTGCTTACTGATGAAGAATGTAGGTAAGATCTGCTGAAGAGTGTAAGTTGCAACCGCTAGGATCTCTGCTAATCCTGTATGCGATGATGTGGTACCAGCATGAGGTGATACTTACGCTCCAAGTAGTCATCGATGATCTGAGCCCATTTGAGCACGGATCCCTTGTCGTTAGCCTTGTAGTAGATCAGGGTGCTCTCCACGTTGGCACTCTCGGGCATGGGTCGGAAGCCAAGACCTGGATGAGGAGGAGAATACGTTAATACTGAAGATTGTAATAGCTGAAAAGATTAATAATTCAATCTGATTCCAGGAAAAGTGTTTAAGGGGTCTCTGCGCGATGGCTTTGGCCACCTGTACGCCTTTTCAAAGTCCAGGGTATTAGGGTCTTCAAGATATTTTATGATATTGTAATCGATTTCAGTTTTACTTAACAGTTAAATAACGTTCAGAGGTATGTGGTATAGAGTGTAAAGTCCTACAACCCTTCGCTAAAAAGGAGAATCCTCCGACCAGATAGGTGTTGTGCCTAGTCTGGGCAATTAACTGCCCAATGGTTAATTTTGAACTGTTGTATATTTTCTAATCGCGCGAATAACATCAACGTTATAGGACTTCGAATTTTAGTTCCTATGTTTTGACATAGATGTCGCTACCAACGAATCGATAATGTTACCAGACTTCTATAAGTCCTGTTTGGTAGCTTTCTATGACTAGTAAAATATAAGAAATCGATTCTAAATAATTCTAGTAAGTTTTTCAGTGTTATTACATTTTCAGTCTGCTTGTTTCTTACCTGGATTGGCTCCGATTAATGAGCTGTCGAGTTGCCACTTGGGCATCTTGGAGTCCAGGGTCTGGTAGAAGATGGCCAGCATGGCGGCGAAGAATCCGGCGAGGATCGCATAGAAGATCAGGTAGAATAGCAAGATTTTAGCTGTGGACAAAATAAATAATTACAAGTTAGTGTTAGTAGAAACACGTTAACATTATATTGGCGAAAGTTGAAGTGTGTGTGTACGTTTGTTTATCTCCTTTACCCTCAAATATCTGAACAAATCTAAATGAAATTGTTACTCGAGTAGACCATGTTCTGGAAGAGAGCCTAAGATTTTATCCAGGGAGTATGTTCCCTTGGTATAATTTTCTATTTTCACGCGGGCGAATACGCTGGCTGAATCAAGTGACTTCATATGACTAGTATAGAACGGTGGAAGTCATAGGCGTATCTTTTTCCATTTTGGATGTCTGCCGATCCGATCCGATCCGATCAGACAGACCAGTAGGTTGACTAAAGGAGGAAACTTTCGAGAAATCAAAGGAGACCAAGCGCTCCTTCATTCCTCTCGCTGACCTCACAACGGATGTGAATGGTATATGCTAGAAAATTCCCAGTAGACTGAAGCTATATTGGCGGTTACTGCAAAATTTCTTACTAAGGGTTCTGCTAGTCTCAAGAGGAACTGAGTTACAGTCAATCTTCATGAAAGTAAAGCGACCCGACGAAGCTGGCGGCTAAATAACACCGAGAAGATTTCAGGTTGGAGGACAGTCATGACGATTTTTCAAGTAAGAGTAATTTACTTAGATAGGAGGGGCGCAGAAATTATCCAACTAGGGTCAAAGGACACGAGGAAAGTTTATAATTCGCAGTCGAACGTAGAGGAAGTTGATTGCTAGTAAAAATATAATATGCAGGTAACACGCACGTTATAAAAATCAGCTGTAAGAAATAAACAAGTAAGCGCTGGCCCCGATTCTCACGCGATTGCCATCTACACGATACGGCTAACGGCGGCTAAATTTATATTGCCTTCGTAAAATTTGGCAGCCATGTTTTTCTGGAAGGTCACGATTTCACGAATTACGAAAAACCTTAGCATTTTTTAGCATTATCGGCCTTGTAATGTTCCCACTGTTGGGACTCAGGCCTCCTTTCTAGGTGAGGGAGTGGGCAGTAACCAGTGTAGATTGGTGGATACCACATGTCTTCGAATTTTTGGTTCTAAGACACGATTTCCTCACGATCTTTTCCTTTACCGTTTTGAGAGCAGCGATGATGAATTAAATCACCTAGGGGAAAGCAGGTAGGATTCGTACAGTTTTTATTCTTAGCCGTTTATACGAAATACTATTAACTCTTTTAAAATAATTTTAATGTTCATAGGTACCCTATTTATCTAGCTATAAAAATAGTGCAGTATTGTCTTGATACTATTCAGCATGGTGAAGTTACAGTTACTTTTCTAAAATATGAAAAACGTACGAAACTACCCCACACGTGTGGTAGATTCGTACACCACGTAGGGAGCATTCGTACATAGTGGGGAACCTTCGTACAGTCAATGACAATACCATTTTACAAATGCAATATAAACGTTTATTGAGATAAAAGTAAGCAGTAATCAATCTTCATGGAATATTTATTGTTTTTTAAAAACGTAAGAACTTTTAAACCATACCAATTTAAACAAATTAGAAAATAATAAAGGAATTAAAAAATGAACCAAATACAGAGGGTATTTGGTTCATTTCAGTTCATTATTTGGTAGGCTGATAAGACTTAACATTTATAAAGAGCAAAAACGACTACTAACGCCCGTTTTCAATAACCTACCGGAGTTCATAGATAGATAGCTATCTATGAAAAACAGTAAGATTCTATCATGCATCCACAACTTTGGTAGGAAATGCTATCCATCGGTAGGTTATAGGAAAGCAAGTAAGGGCAAAAGGATTGATTTGTTTATCTTTAGTAGGTAGCTGCAACTGTAGATAGATTGCTTATTGAAAACGGGCGTTATACAGACGACTTTCTAAAGTTGCGGGCTTGACACCATATTTTTTTGCAGATATCCTTATTGATAAAGTTTTATCCAAAACTTCTTTCATCGCAGACTTCATTGCATCTTCACCTACTTCTCCTGTCGTTTTTCCCTTTTTTAAGTATATTAGCGGCATGGTCCAGAAAAAACACTTTAGTAATTAGTAATTTGGCTGGCATAAAATAAAGAATGGGGAGCATTCGTACGGTACGAATCCACCCCATTCATAGCTGCACGAATGTACCCCGACCAGAGAAATAGACAAAGAAAATAAAAAATAAAAATAACTGTAATAGTTAGCCTAAAATAACTATTGACGTAATAAACTACGTAATCACTACATACAATAAATAAAATAACTTTAACAATTCAACCAAAACATATAACAACTAAACGTGTTCAAAAGTGAATACGAAAAATACTTTCGGAGAGCAAAAACACATTTTGACTCTTCGCATTGAAGCCGGCGGCCGCACGGACCCGCCACCTCGCGGTTCACACATGCGTATGAGTTAGCGTCACGCACCCAAACATCAACGCGGCAACGTATTAGATAGAGTAGATATGACTACTGTACGAAGGCTCCCGCTGTACGAAGCCTACCTGCTTTCCCCTACAACTTGTAAGTCGGTGCAGTTACCACTGGGCCATCAGTGCCCCTAAAAAACCTTATATAACGTTTTTTTTATAATATGTGTTTGTCACCTAACTCCTCCTAAACGGCTTGACCGATTTGGTTGAAACTAAGCATGTAGATTTAAGTGGGTCCCTGGATGGTATGATAATAGTATTAAATCTTATAGATGGCACAGCAATCGGATTCCCAATATTTTTTCTGCCAATATTCGAGCACGGCGCGTTAATTTGTTGATAAAAGTAAATAAACTGATGAAATTTTTAAGCGAGTAAACACCAATATTTTTAACAGTCTTCACAATCTATAAATAACTAGTGATTTCAGCTGAAAATAGTCATTACAGCCATAATTACCATGTCGCGTGCGTGCGTACATATACATACACACACACACACACACACTAACACACACCCATGTGTTCGGTGATGTCGATAATGATTGGTCTCAAGTGGCGGCAATAGGAGCTTCCTATCAGGCTACCGGCCGATCATTGACCGCGTTTCTTACTTCCTACTGAAATTGTGAAGTTTCCTCAAGTTTTTTTATTGATTACAGGAAACTAAGGTCTTCAATAACCATTTTCAAATTTTTCAGAAAAAAATAATTGGTCGTAGTGTTTTTTTGGGTATTCAAACGACTGTTTCCGTTGTAGGCCTGACTGAAGCTTGAAATGTCCATCATGTCAGGCTTTTTATCTATACTAATATTATAAAGAGGTAAAATTTGTAAGTTTGTAAGTTTGTAGGTTTGTAAGTTTGCATGTAGGGGGTAATCTCTGGAACTACTGGTCCGATTTGAAAAAATCTTTCAGTGTTAGATAGCCCATTTATCGAGGCATGCTATAGGCTATATACAATCACGCTACGACCCACGGGAGCGGAGCAGTAACGAAAAATGCGGGTGAAACCGCAGGGGACAGCTAGTAACTAATAGTCTTGTTGTGTGACATCCACCCATCCGTACTGGACCCACGGGATGTATTACGCTCCATTCCCTTTCCTATAGAAGAGGCCTAGGCTGTGGAAACACTATATTATAAAGCTAATTATGTACGCAAAAATACTGTTTAGCGGTGGGCCAGTAATCACAAGGTTGGTGCCCTGAAATCGCACTAGCCGACGTCCGCTGCAGACCAAAATGGAGATGGCGGGACGATTTAGATGTCTCCCTTAGGAATTGCCAAGAAGTGACTCAAAGTCGGGACATCAAAATAATCATTATATTCACAACTTTAGCCTTAATTAAAGACTATTATAGCATCTATACGTGCTAATAAACAATAATGTCATCGTGCTAGCTCTTCGCGAGGTCTTGTGAACCAGTAGTGGTTAACGAGTGACTGCAAAGGATTTAGAATTAGGCCGCGCAGTTAGTTGGGCCCAAGGTAACGGTTACTGGGGCAATTAATACGCGTAGCTTACTTGCTTGGTTGATGACTAATAATGTATGCCTATAATACCCGGAAAGATGACTTGGATGTCTTCCTTAAGAGTTGGAAAGAGGAAAAAAGAGTTGTAATCATTAGAATGCATATTAAATGTTACCCAAATCAATAAGACAAGAAAGAAACTCCATCTATCTATATATACATTAAAGCAGAAACTGACCGACTGATATATCGATGCATAGCCGAAACTGCTGGGACTAGGAGCGTGAAATTTTATACAAGGCTTCCTTTTATGATGTAGGCGAGCAAATTTAGTAATATTACTCCTTAGCACTTGGGGCACGTTAGTGTCTCAAGTGCCCATATCTGCACCTTAATTCATGAATCCCCGACCGGTCCTATGAGACCGCGCTGTTATTGTTTTACTATTGTGTCTCGTTTTGCGGGTATGTGATAGGTTAAAGGATTTAATGAGTGCCACCGATGTTGCAGTTAACCTAGCCACCTACTGAGCTCAATCAGTTTAACGAGTTTACTATCGATTCGAAAAGAAGAAGAAGACGGAAATTGCGCACATGACGATAGACATATGATTTTTCCAAGGAATTACCGATATTGGCAAAAACATCGATCTACAAAGCCAAACTTTTTTTAGTACTAACATATTTATGGCCTGTTCTTTATACCTATCTTTTAAAATGCTTAACTTCTTGATGAAAATGCCAAAAACCGCTAAATATATGTCAGTACTATTTTAGGAGTTCCCTCATTTCCTCATAGATCACATGCTTGATCACTTTTTTCCCGCTGAGTGTAGTCAGAAACTTACAGTGTGAGCTCTACAACGCGTTTTCAACTCTATATGAGAAAAGTTACGAAGCTGGAAATTACAAACAGTTTCATTACAGTTTTAGTTCATTTGTGATAATACCCAAGTAGGGGGAATTAATAGGGGTTATGGTAGAGTTTTCTAGATAAACAGACATCCATCTCTCCTCAACTCGTTACAATCGACGCATAATAATGATTATGTAAGTTTTTCCGAAAACTCGTAAAACATATATGATAACTACCGAAGTATAATTAGCCTAAAACCAGGGTCGTAGCTACTGCCGTATCAGCCGCATCAATGATGCGAGTCTCCCAAACTACAGAGAGATCATAATAAAACGCACCCCCTTCTAAGCAAACTGTCGTAAACCCTCCATTTTTTCTGTTACAGTGTTTGGTCCTATCTACGCCTCTGTCTATATTATACCTATAGCTAGGATACAAATCTTCTTTCTCGCATCGAATGAGCTGTGATTTACCCCACATGACTAGTGTGAGTTGGTGGATAATACATATCAAATATCTTTGTATTTTCGGTTCTAAGACATGCCTGTTATCTCACGGTATTTTCCTTCGTCGTTTACAAAAGACTACACGATTATTAACTAACCAATTATGTTTTTCAGTGGGCAGCCATCGTAAAAATAAGCCCGAGTTTAAACAAATCGATGTGCGGCCATTACAGGCTATAAACCCATCAGTGGCGTGCTGATCGATAAGTGTGGTGTTCCTAGAAGCCTCGGCTTTTCCTGGCACCAATCAATTCGTCAATAGTGTATGCAACTTGCACCACTGCAGATATACAACGTCATAGGACGATGGACGGGTCACCGAGCATGCGCACAAGAATATCACATTTCGATCTTTCTGGCAGGAAGTGATGCTAGACTGAGATTGGATATAACCACGCCTTTGTGATAAATAGGATGTTGTTATCCTAGTTTTTGGGTACAAAGCTGTCAGGTCTACATTGTTCTCTCATATCTATTGATATTGTAATCATCATCATCTACCTATCCTACTCCCAACTATATTGGGTACGGCTTCCAGTCAAGCTGAATTTAGCTGAATACCAGTATTTTACGAGGAGCGGCTGCCTACCAGACCTCCACAACCCATTAACTGGGGTAACACGGTACTTTATGGCAAGACTGGAGTAATATATGGAAATATTGTAGTAACAATTTTTCTTTTTAAAAGAATATAAACGTGGAATTTCTTGCCAGTTCTTCTCCATAGGTAACGAGCATTTGGAACCCTGACGTTTTATAAGTTTGAGTTTTCACCAATGCGTTAAAAATAACGTACCGTGGACTAGGATCGATAGTTTGGACTGTCGCTGTCCTACATAGGTGAGTGTGGCGCCAAAGGATAGATATTATATGTTTTACTGTCCTGCTTGCACTTTTAAAGAATAGTTAGGCATTGCCTTGGCCAAGTTTTGATGAAAAGTGATAAACCTTTCGATATTTCAGGCAGGAAATGATGCTAGAGCTAGGCTGAGATTGGATCTTACCTTTAATTTGCCACGCCTCCGTGGAAAATTAGTTATTTTGAACGTTCACAAATGAGTTACAAATAAAGCACCGTGGGCTAGGATCAATAGTTTAGACTCGCTGTCACACAAAGGTGAGTGTGGCGCCAAAGTATGGACATTATGTTTTGCCAGTCCTGTTTGCAGATTAAACTATTTTTTTAACGATAGTCAGGCATTGCTTTTGTTCCAAGTTTTGATCAGAATTAAGTTGAAAAATCTCCAGAAACAGAGGAGCATTAGTAGGGACGGGTACAATTATACATAATCATTCATGTTACAGACATGTACTCAAACACGTCTGGTACTGTTTTATATAAATACTAGCTTCCGCCCGCGGCTTCGCCCGCAACAACAAAATCGAAGAATAAATTAGATCACGCTTCTTTTTTTTCCTATAGCCTATATGTTAATCCAGGGTATAACCTAACTACATACTAAATTTCAACCAAATCGGTCCAGCCGTTTTTGCGTGAAAGAGTAACAAACATACATCCATCCTCACAAACTTTCGCATTTATAATATTAGTAGGATTTCATTATGTTACATTCTTTCATTTTAGAATGAGAGTGAATTAAGGTTAAGTCGAAAGGAGAAACTGTCGAAGGTGTAGATGTTAATCTTACAGAACCGTCTCTAAAACTCCAAGTCACTGGTTTTAATATGTAAGTATATGTAAATATAAATCTGTAATGTGGCATAAGGAGTATAGGCATATGATTAGGGGCAGAAAGTTATCAAAGACTGTTTGTGTATCTTATTATCAGGTTTATTCCTAGAAGTATTATAATAAACTTTATCGCATTATTTATATTATAATTTTTCAATCCGTCTAGCGGTTTGATAGCCGTTCTGACTCATCTGACTTAAGAAAAAAAAAAAACATTTTATACCTATCGATTTCTAACTCATATTCCATATCTTTAAGTATAATGAAGGTTTTCAGGAAAAATCACACCACCAGTTGGCGCCACCTAACCGTCAGGTGTTCTCCTTTAAAACATGAGGACTACTTGAGGTTAACCTCTATCTAACGTTTGACGTTGACTTTGATGTCTAACTTAATGACATTACCATTTTTACCTGACGCCTAACTACTGCCACCTGGTGAACGTTATTTTGTGTGATTGTTTTCTGTTGTCGCAAAAACTACCGAACAAATTTTATTCAAATTTTACATTAAATAATAAGTTTAGTCAACTTTTAGGCTACAAATTATCATACTATTTGCTATTTTATAATTACAGCTTTTTAAAATGTCAACTTTTGGTTGACTGGTAGAGGATGTCGGATTTTTTACCTTTGTGTTGCATGAAGATTACATAATTACTTAAACTAGTGTAACAATTTTCAGTGTTGTTTTTTTAATCCAAAGATTGACTGGTAGAGAATGCCAAGTTGCATTAAGTTCGCCTATGTACCACTACTGTCCACGAAGTTTAAATATTAATAAACTTTGGAGATATACAGACAGATGATAATTATATTTATTATCTTGGGATTACGCATCCATTACGGATATTTTCCTACTTTCACGGAGGCAATGCTACTTGAAGATTGATAGCTTGGTTGACTGGTAGACAATACCTAAGGCATTAAGTCCGCCTTTGTACCTTTGTGTTGAATTTAGTTTCAATAAATAAATAAATAAGAAGCTACTATGCTATAGATACCCATTTTTACTCGAATTTCTCAGAATGAGGGTAATGTTTTTCTCTTTTTGTATCGTCATTTCATTTTCTTTTCCCAGAAAAGGAAGCGCACCCCTATCTCTGGCAGGGTGGGGATGTCATTAAAAGGGGCGAACGGAAGCCCGTGGCAGCGCCAATCCGTCTGCCAAGCTAGGACAGTACGTGACAATGACGTTTTCCCCCTCTTTCTATAAGTATAGCTATCTATTATAATCAGCTGTGGACTAGACTGGTGATTCACTTTTATTTAATTGTTATAAACTAATGCTTGACTGCTATCCCACCTGATGGTAAGCAGTGATGCAATCGTTGACAGTGAGCCGCACTAGCTTTTTAAGACCAACCTATTCACTCTAGCCTTGAAGATCGGAGATCACAAAGGTGTAAAAAATCGAAAACTTGGGCGCTAGGCAAAATACATTGCATAAGTTATAAGCTTCTGACAGTGCAGTAGCTCCCTTTGCTTGCGTGAAACTAGGTTTCACCATACAAATTTCAGAACCCCGGTTCACCCCCTTTTTTTCCCTTTTTAGGGGAATCATCAGAATGACTTCTCCCACTCTTGGGCGTAGCGGGAGGGCGTGTCAGACTCTTACTGACTAAACCCCTACCCCGTTCTTTCGTTGCCTTCTATCTGGGGGACACAGTTCACCCCCTTAAAAACCGAATTTTCAAAAATTCCTTTTTAGTGCTCGCCCACGTCATAAAAGAAAGCCGTGTGTCACGTTCCAAGGCCCTGTAGTTTCGGCTGCGCGTTGATATTTGAGTTTTTTTCTTTTATATACATTAGGTATACACTACTTAGGTTAGGTTTTTAAGTATTACTCATTCTTTAGTTGATAAGCTGTCACTATAACCTTTGCACCGCGGTTGACATAAATTTTGTTATTATTATAGTAAATAGTGTGATAACTTATTGCCTAAAAGTTGACTAAACCTATAAAGATTACTTAATTACGCAAAATATAAACAGAATCGCTTCGGTAGTTTTTGTGCCAATTGAAAACAAAGCTTTAGCATTTTATTTATTTATTAGTTGCTTCTGCCAGCGACTGCCCGGATTTAAGTAGGTATACCCATACAAACTTTGGCCCCCTATCCTCCAAGTTTCAGGTCTTTTCGATTAGTTGAGATCGGTTTACGCCCGTTTTCAATAACCTACCGCATTTCATAGATACATAGATAGCTATCCCCGATAAACAATAAGAATCTATCTATCAATTCGCAAAGAATCTTGGCGAATTCATAGCTGAAATTTATTGGAGTGTCTTAAAGTGACTTATATACGAAGGCATTTCTCTTATTTTTCTACGTTTTTTCACAGTATCACATTAACTAGTTAAAGCCGGATAAAAAAGATATTTGAAATGAAAGTTATTTATATTTATTCTGCCAAATGACAGTAATTAATGACGGGCAAAAAGACTATTATCCCAAATAAAAAAAATATAACTTGGTTTGACTTTGTCAATTGTTGATTGGTTTTACTAATGTCACAGACGCCTATCATTTATGCATTTAAAGCAACTGACGCTGAAATTATGTCCGGTCTATTTTCTTCTGGAAGTGCTGATCATATTTCAGAGAAGATGATGTGTTCATTCTGGATAGGGGTTATAAGGACGGTATAAGTTTACTAGAGAACGTGATTTTAAAGTTTTTAGGCAAGAGTATTTTCATCGCTCTCTACCACACATGATGCAAACATTTCAAATCGCGACAGCTCTTTTGAACAAGTTTGGTGTTCGCTTTCGAAATAATGAATATGCTAATGAAATACTTGAAATAATTAGAGAATGGATGAACTTACCAAACAATTTGGCAAATATGGTGGAAACCTTAAACATGAATAGACGAACCTCATAATTTCGTAGCTAATGCTACGAGTTACGAGACAAGTTTATCACGATCAGCGGTAATCCGCTGATCGCGATAATGTTTTATGCTTCCCAACCCTGGAATATAGAGACTTGATTCTCTTCGCCCTGGGAACGTACCAAATAAGACAAGCTCGCTCATATTATGGCGAACATATACGTTTCCACGGTGGGTACAGAATCGAAGTTTCCAGTGAAAACATTGATTCCTCTGAATATAATCTTAGGGGCACTGGCGTGACAACACCAACAACCTAAGGTCGACTGGTAGTAAATGCCTAAGGCATTAAGTCTGCCTTTGTACAATGTTTTGTGCATAAAGCTTTAATAAATAAATAATTAGAGGAAAAATAAAGTCACTTCACGTATCCAGGAAGCAATATTATGTTTATATTGTTATAGAAAATGATATTCCTGGTAGGACAGGAATCAGCGAGTATTGTTGTAATTGTTTAGTTGGTCAGCGCACAGTAGGAGGTTGTGCTCATGTCATGACGCTAGTCTGGTATTTGGGATGGGCCAGACATCAGCAAAATATTTCAGCTCCTGCAAAATTACTGGATGAAATAGTTATAAGAGAGGATTACGAAGAATAAATAATAATATAAAAAAACTTGTTTTATTGATTCTTATGAACATACTCAATATATTCCATACGCATTCAAGGATTTTGTGTTTGTTTTTATTTATCTGAAAAGTATTTATAAAATCCCGGAATTCTATTATAGTCCTATTGCTTCAATATCTACCTAAAACAATGCTGATGGTAACTGGCAGCCTCAGTCCTATTGTACACAGTCACATAGTAGGTACGTAGTAAGTATACCTAAGTTAACCTATCAATACCCGCGAAACGAGACACAATAGTAAGACAATAACAACGCGGTCCAATGAGACCGGTCGGGGATTCATGAATTAAGGCCAAAAAGTAAGTATTTACACCTTTTACAATGCATTGCATGCTAAAATAACTGGGTCAGGAAAATAACAATGTAATATTGCCCTTTTAACTTCTTCGAATTGAAATTACCGTAGACATAACCTACAAAACTTCATGACTGAATTTCTATTAATTCCGGCCTTTTCGAACAAAAATTCTTGCACCAGCTAATTCAGAAGTTGACGCCGAGTTTAATAAGATATTTTTCATTTAAAGACGCTAGAATTTAATCTCAGCTAATTTAATGTATAGGCGGCTGCCATTGTTCTTTTGGTAGGAAATGCTATCCGTCGGTAGGGTATAGGAAAGCAAGTAATGGACAAAGGATAGATTTTTGTTTATCTTTAGTAGCTGCAATTGTAGATAGATAGACATATAAAGTTATAAAACGGGCGTTAGACTGTGCGTTGATCCGTCAGTCAGTAATTCAGGACAAAGCATTGTATAAGTATAGATTAAAACTTTTTGCTCTTATGAAACACGAATGAAGGCAGAATTAATATCACAAATCCAGCCAGGTGAATTGCTTAGTGTAATTTATTTTACCACCACTGCTTTCAAAACGGTGAAGGAAAACATCGTGAGGAAACCGGCATATCCTAAAATTAGGTATGTGAAATGTTACATGTATAATTTTTCAATACTAATTGTAATTACGAGAATACAAAAAGCTTGAGTAGTACGTAGAGGTACGGATTTTGTATTTAAAGTTGATCTCTTCATTAACGTAACATGTGTAGATCTAATTATTATATCTACTTCGGCATGGAATCCTACTCCTTAGCTTTGCACAATAAGATGGATGGTAGACTTGCAGCTTGCCTGCAAGAGGAGCAAGTTAGTTTAGAAGAGTTACCGTCCCTCTGGACCACATGCTAATTACAAGGAGTAGAGGTATGGTTTTAATCAGTAAAAGTCTGAAATTCCCTCTCGCTCCACCCAGAGTGGGAGGAGTCATTTAATGATTTCACATGCCTAAAAGGGTATATAGGCTTATATATTAGTTCTGTAATTATTACTTAACGTGCGTCTCAATATATCGACTTATAATACGATATTGAGAGAGTCATGTTCAAGCAACAGCGCCCTTGAGTTACGAAGTAGGCCAACCTATTTATATGTTCCCACGAGACGGTCCCTCTAATCTCCTCCTCCTCTACTGAAAAGCCTTCTTGCGCATCTTCAGCATAGAAGCTGGTACAGATTTTTGGAGGTATGTGGAACAGAGTAAAGTCTCACATACCTCCGTTGAAAAGGGAGGATCCTCCGACCAGACGGCTCTTTAGTCTGGTTCGGGCAACTGTTCGCGAGGTGATTTCGGGCTGTTCAATCACGCGGAGATCTAATTGCGCGATGCAGGATTTTGTACTTTCATAGTTCTTATGTGATGCTATAGATGTTGCTACAGATTATTTAAAGGTCGCAGTTTACTAAAATCGTAATCAACCCACGATCTCTCTTTCTTATAAATGACAAAACATTTTAAACATTGTTATGTAAATTAAAAACATGAACGTAAAACTGTAACGAGATAAACTCTTATGAATAGATACCAATCTATGATACCCTTGTCAGATTACAGTTTCATCTCAGTAACCTGTAAAAGTATCCTAAAGAAAAGAAAATATAATGTTCCCTCCTGTGATATGTCTTGTAAACTGAGAATATCAAATCAAGCATTGAAATTGACAGAACATTTAATATCAAGCAATCGTAACGACCGGTCCTGTTCGTTTCGCATCCATCGGATTCCCTCGACCCTCGCCAGGTCGTTATGGCGACGCTTGGGAGAGGCCTGTGTCCAGCGGTAGACGTCTTTCAGCTAAAATGATGACTATGAAGTTTTTTTATGTAACATAAACTAGTGCTTGACTGCGTTCCCACCTGATGGTAAGCAGTAATGCGATCGTTGATGGTGAAGCGCACTAGTTTATCAAGAGCCTATTCATTCTAGCCTTCGCTATCATAAAACCATTGCATTTGGTAATAAAAAGATGAAATAAGGACAAATTCCTAAAGTCGGATTTCCACGAGATGTGGTTCCGTACGTCCTTGGATCGATCGGCACAAGGACGTTGCGCGCGCACCCCTATTCACCACCCCTGCGCGCGCCACCTGCCAAGGCGCGAAAAACGCACCCCATTGCAATCTATGCAACCCTTTATTTATAAAAACAGACACTCCTTAAATTGAATAATTGTTTTAATTTGAGCTTGATAAAGTTTGCACTGATTAGTAACGTACAATTGAGTTTAATGTCAAGGCTTTACGAATGAGATCCATCTTACGTAACGACAATTTTTGGGGGCGCCACCGAATGGTATTTTAATTTTAGTCCTTGAAATACACACAGAATCATCCTGACCTACTGAAATAATCAATTAAGTGTATCCTGAGCTACCATTTTGTATGCAAAAAAGACAATTGCGGTCAACCAATTAGGTATTTTAATTATTATCTGAGCTAAACGGAAACAACAGTTATTATTATATAAAGTATTTTTAAACTGTCGTTTGGTATATTATTGATTAAAGACACAGTTACATGTGTTAGCTTCTTATTTAGTGAGAATCCTATGTGCTAACAATGGCCTACCTTAGGGCAAAGGTGTAAGTTCACGGTGAAAACCTAGAACAAGACTTACATAACTATGAAAGAAAAGAAAATTTTCACTGGATTACAGAAAGATTTTCTTAGAAGGTTTTTCCGGATGTCATGTATCGATTTTCCCTCCAAAATGGAAATGAACTCTACCGTGTAACCATGAGAGAGAATTTGAAAGACTTACCCCAACTCGATCCCGTGCGGCCCAAAAACTGTCCGGTCTCGCCATTCCAGAGGAAAATCCTGAAGCCCTCCCATTTGCCTAGGTCTGGAGGAGGGGCGTAATACTGTTCAGCAACCTTCGTCTTGTCTGCCATGTTCGGATGCCGAGTCGTCGAGCCGGACTGCGGACGGGAATCGATTGCCGGCGCCTTCGCCCTGAGGCACCCCTGCCCGCGCGCCCCGCCGCCCCGCACACCGCCCCCCCCCGCGCCGCCCCTGCGCATAGCAACCCCTGCAACCCCGTGCCGCTTACGTAACGATTACATAAGTCGGCGCGCGCACGTTTCAGACCTACATAGCTCACCAGCTTGCGTAGACCCTACCAAACGCATCATTAACCCCTCTTTCACCATCCTTTGTTCGATCTCAGAGGGGAGCGGCGGCTCTTTGTTCGCCGGTTAGGAAATAGGGTTGCAAAATAATGCTTTGCCGTCGGATAGACTTCCCTGTTGTGGATTTAGAGCCGGTTTTAAAGTGTGAAGTTTGGAGTTAAGCTGGTAACTGAGTCTGGTCATTGTGCCAGGTTATTGGTCTATAGAAAATTGATTTCATGTCTGCGCAATCTAGATTTTATTTAGGATTTATCATGTTTGTCTGTGGAATATTGGTGATTGAGCTGTCTGTTCTTCTTAGTTTGGGTTCTACCTGAAAATTTGTAAGTCTAAAAGGCTAGTACTTGGACATTTACGCCCACAAATAAAAAAAATAAAAAATATCTTTGTTTATAGCAAGTGGTTTTTAGAATACTACTACTACTACTACTACTGCCAGCGTATTAGCAATCGTGAAAGCATCAAATTATCTCAAGGGAACATATCCTTGGGATACAAGGTTTCTATGTGCTATTCCAGGACATGGTCTACCCGTGCGCCAAGTTTCATATAAATCCGTTCTGCCATTTGAGGGCGAAGACATAACACATATACAAACACACAAACTTTCACCTGTATAAGTAATATTAGTGTAATACTGCTGCTAGTGCCTTCAACCGTATCATCCTCATCATCATTTCAGCTGAAAGACGTCCACAGCTGGACATAGGTCCTCCCATATGTCGCCACAACGACCGGTCCTATGTGTTTCGCATCCATCACATCGACCACTGTGTCAGTATACAGAGTGTTTGGTGCATCGTGTGCTAAATTGATGTGGTCGATTGGAGGGGTCATCTGCTATCCTTTCAGACCCATAAACACTACCCATGCCCTGAGCAATTCTTTTCACTTGAATTTCACCAATTTTATATTTAAAAGAATCCTTATGCAATACATGTTTAGATAAAATTAAAATTCAGGCTCTACGTCTTCTACATTTTTAAATATTTGTATTTAAATGTAAAATTCGGGTATATTTTTCAAAAAATACTAAAAAGTCGATACAAAAAAAATCTCAAGGCATAGGGCATGGATAGTGTTTAGGGGTCTGAAAGGATAGCAGATGACCCCTTCAGTCGATCATATCAATTTGGCACACGATGCACCAACCACCCTGTATAAGTATAAATAGGTAACTAAACATACTCCTCGCATAAAGAGTGTAAAGATGCTATTCCAGTTAGTATACGGCAGATCACTGACCTAATAAGTATACCGCGTAGGTATGTACAATAAATGCGGTTTGATTTGTGATTATATATGTATAAGGGGTAAACCTCATTATCAAGAACTTCAGAACCAAAAGAGTATTTATATGACAGACTGATTATCAATACCTATATGATTTGTAGACACAACATCTCGATAGTATTGGAAATCCCAGTAAGTACTTTACTGAGCACAATAATTATACTAGTGATTGTTGATCTTTTTTTCGCAGAATTAAGTCCATATCTTTGTTATAGGTACCCAAAAACAAATGTTTTGTTGTTAATCTCGCTATAATTAAAAAAAAATGTTAAGTAAAAAACATGTGACCCAATTATTGTATTTTTTTAAATTTAAGTTCGAATGATGCCCTTTAACCCTGCATAACTTAAACAGCAATTTTATAATATACCTAATGATTTCTTTGTTTTACTGCGTTGATTCATTTGATACCCCATTTGGCCATATTTTTTTTTTCTAAACTAGTGCTAGACTGCGATCCCGCCTGATGATGCAATCGTTGATGGTGAGGCGCACTGGCTTATTAAGAGCCTATTCACTCTAGCCTTGAAAACACCTAAATTATAATCGGACGGGAAAACCGCAGCAGGCAAATTTACAAACACTCCTTACTTTTAGTTTCCCATAACTCACTGAGAGATGGATGGTTAGAAAACCAGTTTTCAAATAAAGAAATAAAACCGGTCAAGAGCGAGTCGAACTCGCGCACTAAGGGTTCTGTATCGTCGTAGTTGTATGGGGGCCCCACTTAAATATTTATTTTAGTTTCATTTAGTATTTGTTGTTATAGCGGCAACATCGGTTCTTTAGATAAAGCCTAGTGACATACAAACGGACAGTTAAAAGACAGAAATATTGAGACAGAATATTGTTAAGCTCTCCTGTGTACATAAACTGTCAAACAGCCGAATACTATTATGTTTTGGCTTCAATAAATAATTAATAGAAAGGAAGATTGTTTTCAATACTCAAATTATGGTATAAACATTTCAGTGGGTACCTAAATGTGAAATGTAATGCCATCGACAAAAATAATATATATGGTTTTGATATTATTTTTCAGGTTAAAGATTTTAGCACGAGCCGTTCTGTAGTTTCTTTTTAATAACCATGAGAATAAGACCTGAATTTATTCAAACGAAAGTTAAAATATAACTGGAGTAGGTACATGTGGGCGCAAAACCAAACTACCTTTCGATTTCTTTTGTAAATATTGCAATACCTTCTTGACTTAATATGAGAATTTAATAACTACCTTCCAATTCTTTTGTAAATGTTGCAAATACCCTCTTGAATTAATATGAGGATTTAATTTGACAACTTCCTTTCGAATTCTTTTAAATATTGCAAAATCTTGTTGAAATTAATATGAAACAACTTCCTTTTAAATGATTAATTCTGCTCATATTTAAATAGTATTTTCCATTAGAATCTCTCTTTAATAGAATTGTCACAGTGAATTCTACTGTGACAACTTCCGTTCTAATTCATTTATTTTAAGTATTTTTCTACCCTCATAGTGAATTTTATTTAGTGTAATGTTTTCCCGCCTAAATTCTCTTATTTGCTGGGTATAAAAACCGATGTAATTCAAATATTAAAACACTCCTTCGCCGCCCGTGGAATAGACCAGAACTGATGTAAGGTATTTCTTTATTATCACTCACTTTTCCTGTCGTTCTATATTACTGTGTCTGTGTATTTTGTGTGACGTCAACCTCGATGGCGATCAAGCGCCGACAGCAGCGGTGGGATCCAGCCCGCTCTTACTGAAGCCGTGACCCCAGTACGTTTCGCTACCCTGCGCCTTCATGAGATCATGGCAATTCCTACCTACTGCCATTCGATCCTGAAGTGCGCTCTCATATCAAGAACCCCAGTGTGTGTGCCGGTGTTGACGAAGCCATTACGAACTGAAGAAGACCGAAGACAAGTCAAGCAGGACATGATCCAGACATTGAAGAGTTCCGTTATGCTGACGACGTCCAGTGTTGACGTGACTACACATCGGAGCAGGCGTGTAGCTACGCTGACCACATAAGCAAGGAATGGACGCTCTTCAAGACAGTGCTGCTAGAACCAGCGGATGGTGAGATAATTTACTCTGTAATCACTGGTTTCCTGATTTTATGAAATGTGTATCGTGTAATTTTCCTGACTCTTTGCCCAAAACTAGTTTCCATTTTGAATACTTTTTTGTAAACGTGACTTTGACGCACTAAAAATAACGGTAAAAACAAATAGTTCAAATCGCTCTTAGTTGACGGTAGTTGTCATTGTCGTTGACGGTTGCAGTCATTTTATTTCATTGTCTTTGACGGTAGCTGTCATATCGTTGTCGTTGACGGTAGCTGTCATGTCGTTGTCGTTGACGGTAGCTGTCATTTCGTTGTCGTTGACGGTTGCAGTCATTTCATTTCATTGTCTTTGACGGTAGCTGTCATGTCGTTCGGGTCCGTCTCCCATTCGTTTTCTATGTAAAGAAACCAGTAGCCTTACCATGAGTTTGTAAAAACGTTCTCGCTATCGAAAACTATCGCTTTGTCCCTGTCATTGTGGTGCACGTGAAAGAGACAAAGCTATAGTTTTCGATAGCGAGAACGTTTTTTCAAACTCATGGTAAGGCCACTGGTTGTGTTATCCATGACTGTAGAAAGAAACCTACAAATATTTTCCGGAGCCGTCTCCGGAAAACCGCAAGTTAGTAATTTAGAAATAAATATTGCTATAAAAAAGGGTAGGTCAGAAATTATTTCTTGCCGTAGACAAAATATGGTGAGAATGAAATCAACCGTCCAAAATTAATATTTTGCGTTAAAATTAAACATCTGTCAAAATTGAAATGACTTCATTTCTGTCTTTTGTTTTAGTTACTACTGGTTCGACTCCTAGTAGATTTAATTGTTTTAATTTAGAATGCAAGCAAAAATATGCGTTGTTCATTTTATTAGACAAACAAAACAAAGTCAAGATTTTAGTGTCAAGCATGATGTTTCCCAGCCGGAGGCCTGAGTCCCAGCAGTGGAAACATTATAAGGTTAATGCTATGCCATGTTATGATCTGTTTCGTGACGCGCGATATATCGGAGTGCAAATAATAATTTATATCATTCGGTGAAAATACTTTTACTCGTATTTTAAAAATACCCACTAAACAAAGGTCTTTCCCTCTCTACCTTAAAAATATTTTAGAATAATGTTTCAAATGCCCCATTAGTCTATCTTTTTTTTTAGTTCTGGATTTGATAATTGAATCTATTATTTATTGAATCCGAATGAATTGAATGTTCAGTTATTGAATCGAATATTGACTCAGCGATTGAATCGATTGTTGGATCGGTTATCGAGTTGATTATTGTTAGATTGGTCGACTAATCGATTGATTCTTGTGTCGATGAATTCAATTATTAGTGTCGATTGATTCGGGCGATCGATTAGTTCGATTATTGTTTCGGCATTTCGATTGTTGGATAGATTAGTTCAGGCGATGGATTAAGTGGATTATTGCATCTATTGTTGGATAGATTCATTTAGGCGTTCGATTTGTTTGGTTAATCGATTGATCGTTTGGTTTGATTGGTTCGATTGATCGATTGGTTCGATTGATCGATTGGTTCGATTGGTCGATTGGTTCGATTGGTTCGATTGGTCGATTAGTGCAGTCGATTAGTTCGATTGGTCGATTAGTGCAGTCGATTGGTTCGGTTGATCGATTGGTTGGATTGATCGATTAATTCGATTATTGTGTCGATTAATTCGATTATGGTGTCGATTAATTCGATTATGGTGTCGATTAATTCGATTATGGTGTCGATTAATTCGATTATGGTGTCGATTAATTCGATTATGGTGTCGATTAATTCGATTATGGTGTCGATTAATTCGATTATGGTGTCGATTAATTCGATTATTGGGTCGATTCATTCGATTATTGGGTCGATTCATTCGATTATTGGGTCGATTCATTCGATTATTGGGTCGATTCATTCGATTATTGGATCGATAGTCGATTGTTGAGTCGATTGTTGGATCGATTGATTTGATTATTGTATAGATTTATTCGATTATTGGTGCTGTATTGATTAGGGATCCTATTTGAATTCAGTTATATCGTTCTTAAGCAATGTATCGATTCTGTAAAGCTCGAAATCACAAATTGACGAATAACTCGGTTTTGTTGACATGACTGATACTTGCGCCTTATAAGCTGCTTTGATAAAATTCGAATCGAAAATCAAATTTGTAAACTTGATTGCGTCACGTAATTAAAAAATTCCCATTTACCTTCAACATTAGTTAAATATTTCTGGTCGGGCAAACTGTCAGGTTGACATTTGTAGAGCTTGGTAAACAGTGGCAATACTATTAGACATTTGCAGTTAACTACATTTATTTTACCATCAAAACATATTTGAAACTTCTCCATGCTTGTTGCATTTACGTGTCACCACTGTGTGTTAAGCTTTCATGTAAAATAAGGATGGACGAGCGATGTTTTCGAGACAAATTAAGCTTGTTATAAGTAAAAAATATAGTTGTCGTTGAACTGCTTTAAAAATTGGTTTGATGGACTTAAATGTCTCAAATTTATGATGTTCTGAAAAAATCGCTGTTCATGATATTGAGTATTTGATGATAATTAACCGACCGTGTGGGCGGAGAGCTTGTGAATTAGATTTAAACTAGTCCCTTTCCCACCTATTACGCTGACTGATCACCAGTGTATCCTTTTTCCCTGTATTCGGAGCCAATAGCCTATGCGGGTGACACCATTTGGTATGGCATATAGCCATACCAATGGTGACCTAGGCGGGTGAAGCCTGAATTCTGAGCTATATCCTATGCGGGTGACGCCATGAAGGAATATGGCTAGATCCAAGGCGGGTGACGCTAAATTAGGTAGCTATATCCTATGCGGGTGACGCCATGAAGAAATATGGCTAGATCCAAGGCGGGTGATGCTAAATTAGGGGGCTATATCCTATGCGGGTGACGCCATTTGGTATGGCTATATCCAAGGCGGGTGATGCCGTATTTTTGATGTGAATTGATTTATTGCGTTTTATAAAAAAAAAATGTTGATTTGTTGTTTAAACCTATCCAAACCATTCTGCTTTAACCGCGAACTTAGAATCTTATATTAACTAGTCCCTTTCCCACCTATTACATTGACTGATCACCAGTGTATCCTTTTTCCCTGTATTCGGAGCAAATAGCCTATGCGGGTGACGCCATTTGGTATGGCTATATCCTAGGCGGGTGATGCCTGAATTCGGAGCAAATAGCCCATGCGGGTGACGCCATTACCAAATTTTGGTATGGCTATATCCAAGGCGGGTGATGCCAGAGTAGGGCAAACAGCCTATGCGGGTGACGCCATTTGGTATGGCTATATCCTAGGCGGGTGATGCCAAGTAAGGAGGCTATAATCCAAGACGGATGATGCCTTAATAAAATGCTAATCAGTCAATTCACACCAAATGTTTGAGATTTACTTAATGTTTGAAATATTTATCCTGTAACTCTACTTTTAATTTTCTACGTTCACCTGAACGCATGCCTCCTGGGCTTTTGTTCCGTTTGACGCGATGTCCGTCCGATGGAGTAAAGGTTTATGATGTTGAGTTCTCACTGGTAAACCCCCTCTGGGTGGATGTGATTTTTCACGTCATTTGTTTTTCTTAGTAGGCTTCATCGTATCTTTTTCGGTGGTTTTGATATGATGAGGTTTAAGCATGACGACGATTATTTTGTTTATGCATGATGGCATATTAAATCTTAACTTGGTTGACACTTAGTGAAGTGTCAGACTTTCGCGATTCGTTCGTCCTGTTCTTAAGCCTTCTCTTGCAAGAGAAAGACCTAACCATGTAAATTGTAAATGAGTTCCCACCGTTAGGTAATCTTTCAGTTAGGTTCAGGCAGGTAGGGTCAGAATATTCGAGCAATCTGAATAAGTCTTGTTGGCTAATATGATTTAAAGGTGCATACAACCTTGTTGGATCACCTGGCTTGATTAAAAAGTATAAACATATATAAAAAATAACAGTTCGAATATTCTGAAGGATTTTTTTAAAAATATTGTAATATTTGATATTGTTTGGTGTTGGGCTAACCCTTTATGGGTGACGCCGATATAATATTTGATACTGATTAATATTGGGCTAACCCTATGTGGGTGACGCTGATATATTAATTATTTGATACTGTTTGGTGTTGGGCTAACCCTTTATGGGTGACGCCGATGTAATATTTGATACTGTTTAATTTTGAGCTAACCCTATATGGGTAACGCCAATATAATATTAGATACTGTTTGATGTTAGACTAACCCTATATGGGTGACGTCGATATAATAATTGATATTTGTAACGAGGGCGACTCACACAGAATGCTTGATGTTATGTAATTTTGGGCTAACCCGACGAGGGTGACGCCGATTTCATGTAAAATTTCGGATGCTCTATAATGAAAACTTAACCCATTATTGAGCGATGCTAGCTTAATGTAAAGTTCTGTACAGCGCAGAGAGCGCGCTGAAATCAGAATGGCCGTGTGGGCGCAAAACCAAACTACCTTTCGATTTCTTTTGTAAATATTGCAATACCTTCTTGACTTAATATGAGAATTTAATAACTACCTTCCAATTCTTTTGTAAATGTTGCAAATACCCTCTTGAATTAATATGAGGATTTAATTTGACAACTTCCTTTCGAATTCTTTTAAATATTGCAAAATCTTGTTGAAATTAATATGAAACAACTTCCTTTTAAATGATTAATTCTGCTCATATTTAAATAGTATTTTCCATTAGAATCTCTCTTTAATAGAATTGTCACAGTGAATTCTACTGTGACAACTTCCGTTCTAATTCATTTATTTTAAGTATTTTTCTACCCTCATAGTGAATTTTATTTAGTGTAATGTTTTCCCGCCTAAATTCTCTTATTTGCTGGGTATAAAAACCGATGTAATTCAAATATTAAAACACTCCTTCGCCGCCCGTGGAATAGACCAGAACTGATGTAAGGTATTTCTTTATTATCACTCACTTTTCCTGTCGTTCTATATTACTGTGTCTGTGTATTTTGTGTGACGTCAACCTCGATGGCGATCAAGCGCCGACATACACCATGGTAATTATCTGACTGACGGATTGAAAAATGTTTGGTGGGATGTTAGCTATCCAAGAGTGACTGGGCCATATTTTATTGAAAAAGGTGTCTAAGAATCAGCACTAGTGTTTTAAGATACGATTCTTAAGAGGGTGGAAAAGCCTCTTAACACATCATTGACTTGCGCAATCCGCATTATATATTAAAGATCTTCACGTAAAGGACGATGTATTTTCGTGTAATTCGAGTGAATTCGTAAGAATGCTGTTGTTTATTTTATTATTTGTAGGGTAGATTAGGGCAGGCTACATGTTGTTGTTTTTATGTTTTAATCCATGTGATGTCTTTATATTTAGGAACCTTAGTTTATAATGTGGGTAATAAGGTATTGTTATTATGAAGTACTTCTCTTTGAATTGAATTGTCCTATACTCCTGCGGCCAGTAAAAGTAAATAGGTACAATATATTAAAAAAGTATGTTTAAGGTATGGCTTTTTAGTAAATGATGTAAGTACTTTAAGTGTAAGTTACATTTTTAAGTGGGAAATCATCAATATGACTTCTCCCCCTAAAAGCGGGAGGGCGTGTCAGACTTCTACTGACTTAAACCCACTCCTGTTCCTTCTTTTCTATAACTCCAGGGTCCCGGGGTTCTCATTCATTCAACCCAGGAGGGACCAGTAGGCTTTGACCCTGCCGAGCCCCTACAGTTTGCTGACATCTCTTTGAAGCGCGCGTCGATCTAATCCTATTAATATTATAAATTTTAATGTTGTGAAAGTTTGTGAGAATGGATGTGTGGATGTTTTTTACTCTTTCACGCAAAAACAGCTGGACCGATTTGGTTGAAATTTGGTATAATTATAGATAGGTTATACCCTGGATTAACATATAGGCTAGTTTTTTTCCGGCGAAGCCGCGGGCGGAAGCTAGTGTTTAATATGGATCAAATGATCAATAAATATTTAATACCACAGAAAAAAAAAGATTTTGTCCTAGTAACACTATTTATGGCAATAGAGATATATTTTAATATTTTGTATGTTTTATGAGATGAATTAGTCCATGAGTTCATGGACTAATTCTCAAACTGTGGCAAAATACTCGTGTAGGTACCTAGTTTGTATACAATTCAAATCAAGATCCATCAACTCGTAGATTCGTTAGCCAAGTAATTTGATCGCGAGACAACGAGGCTACGAATCAATTAGAAACAATTTATCTGTAATTTTCATACTTTACTATGTGATTCGTATTGTTTTGCAAACCTACCTGCCAAATGTCAGGCCCGATTTTTAGATAGGAAACGGTATATTATTTAGAGACGTAGTTTACTATCCCATATCATCAACACGTAACTAGCCTTTTCCCAACTAACGGCTTCCAGGCAAGCTGGATTTAGCTGAATACCAGTATTTTACGAGGAGCGGCTGCCTACCAGACCTCCACAACCCATTAACTGGCGTAACACGGTACTTCATGACAAGACTGGAGTCAGATTTACTGGCTTCTGACTATCCGTGACGACTGCTAAAGATCTACAAATAACAGCCGGGACCGACCGTGCTTCCCGAGGCACGGAGGAAACTCGGTATGTAACCCATCCACAGACCAAACTTGGCAAGCGTTGGTTAACCTTGAAGATCCCATATATGGTATATAAAACACAATCACGTAAATAAATAAATAAGTTTATTATATTCTTATTATATTACTCGAATTCCAAACTACTTACAATAAAATCAGTCATAGGCATGCATATTCTTATAAGCTTCAGTACGTTTCCAAATAGGTATTATTGTTTACATATTGAAAATATTTCATTATTCCTTGTCCAATACTTAGGATTTTAACCATGTTTAAATCACAAAAAAGTGGTAAAAACATTGAACTATGAAAATAATAAGTATGAACGCCTGACAAAAAAGTTAATGCAACAATTTTCCTAACTGAAACTTGCTAAGTATATTTTTCCAGGCGCATCATTGGGCTTCAGTTGTTGGGACCGTTTCTTCACTCCTTTGAGATCCACTGTCATTGAGCACACCATTTTGAGGCTTTGTCCATGCCTGGCAGACGCAGGAAGGTCCTGGTACTCCTGTATTATGGCCAGAGGTTATTTGGAAGCCACTGTTAGAGCCAGTGCCAGGGCCAGTGCTCAGATTACCAGTCTGCCCTTGAAACTGCGTTGATTGATGGTTTTGTCCTACATACGAAGGCCGTGTTACTTGACCTTGAGGCTGGTTCTGTCCTACGTAGTTGTTAGACGGCTGAGTTTGGCCCACAAAAGAACCCGACTGTTGATTGCTTACAAAGTTACTTGACTGCTGGCTGCCTCCATAGGATCCTGTTGGCTGAGGCTGCACGAAACCACCCGAAGGCTGGCTCACTTGTTGAGACCCTTGGAAGTTTACGTTAGTGAACTGATTCTGGTTCACATATTGTCCAGATTGTTGATTCTGGTACTGATTCTGTACTTGGACCGGACCCTGTTGACCCTGACCTTGAACTCCAGTTTGGACATGATTCTGGAACTGTCCAGCTGGCTGACCTTCAAAAGAACCAGTAGTCTGTTGATTCTGTACTTGGAACTGGTTTCCTGACTGCGGGTAGTTTTGATACTGTCCTTGACCCTGGGTTTGAGATCCTCCGTAATAACCCTGTGAGTTTCCGTAGCCTCCTTGCGGGTAGGTGTTCCCTGGTTGCGGATAACCGTAGTTTACGTACTGTCCTTGGTTATACTGGGTTTGACCCTGGTTTTGCTGGTAGCCTGTGTTCCAGGGAGCGTACTGCTGAGGGTATCCCTGGTACCCTTGTTGCTGAGTCTGTGTCTGCGTCTGCACGGTGGTGGTAGACTGAGTGGGTTTGTTCTTATGGTTCTGGACTATGTCGATGACGCCTCCGATGATCTTCTCTGGGATGTGAAGCACCTTCATCGCTCTGGTTTCTTGTTTCACTGCGCTTGCTATGCTGGTTAGCGAGCTGACGAGTAACTGAAAACAGGTTGAAATAAATTTAAGATGAGAATTTATACAGTTAATCTTTAAGATATTTGGACTAGTGTCTTATCACTATGTGTCGTCAAGGCAAGAGTGAATAGGCTCTTCACCATCAACGATTTCATCACTGCTTACCATCAGGTAGGATCGCAGTCAAGCACAAGTTTAAATCAGAAAAAACATAGAATATTTCAGCACATTATCCGCTAATCTACAAGGTACTCACTACTCAGTCATGCTATTACTAAAGTATTTTATCCGTAATTACGACTGCGTGAGTCAAATAAATCTGATCTACAACACTGGCGCCCTTTACGGGCTTACACACTTGCGGGGTTTCCGATAGTTTCGATTTAATTTTTGATTACAAATAACATTGACGACTTTTTTTTGGTATGGGATCATCAGAATTACATCTCCTGCTCTTGGGCAGACCGGGAGGGCGTGTCAGAACAACATTGATGACTGGAAGACATTAGCCTCCCATCAGGCACAGACATATTTCAGTTAATAGTCGTCCCATTCTTTTTATAGATCCCGAATGGAACGTCTTTTAGTTGAAATATTCATGACTAATGATAATAATAGTACATTATGATACAAGTGTGTAATGTGGGTCATTATCGTCGCGGTGGTATTAAGACCCGAGCCATGGCGAGGGTCTTAAGAGAACCAAGAACGATAATGACTAATTACTCTCGTGTATCATACGACGTTTTTCGATACACTTGTGAAGAAAATTAATTAAAAATCAACTTTATTTAGTAGGTATAATTATGAAAAGTTTATTTAAAGAAACATTTTGTAAATGTGCAGTCAGTAAAGTTATAATTAACTATTTTGACTGTATAGTGGTCCCATGACATAGATTTTCTACTTGAAGGCGTACAGCACAAATTATTTTCCTCATAAATAGTTGTTGTAAAAATCTGTATTTTATTTTTAAATATGGCGACAAAAAAATTGACTTTTCTTAAACGCGCGCATGAAAAAATAAGATTGAGGTTGCATATAAACAGAAAATACAAATTTGATGAAAGATTTAATTAATTAAATATGTAAAATTTTAAACAGTTTATTTAAACACGAAATTGTATGAAATAAGTAAGTAAAACACTAATTTATGCTATTGAACGCAAGAACAAATTTTATTATTTTTTGTCTTAAAACTCTTTTTGACAAAAAAGAGGTTAAACAAAAAGGTTCTAACTACATTACCGCACATGTGCATAATAGTAATCAAAATGTCACAGTTTGCTAACGAGCCCCTTTATATACCTAAGTGCAGTGCAATAACAGCCACTTTATGAGAAAGTGTGTCGAAAAAGAATTTATTATGAGGGGTGTTAGATATTCTGACTAATTAAAAAACAAATTATTTATTACAGCTGACCCCAGAGTCTTTAGTTAAGCTGTTCCGCTTTGCATTTGGGACAGCCTATTGCCTTCACGACAAACTAACGCCCGTTTTCAATAACCTATCTATCTAAAGTTGCAACTACTAAAGATAAACAAATCTATCCTTTTGCCCTTACTTGCTTTCCTATAACCTACCAACGGATAGCATTTGCTACAAAAAGTTGTGGATCGATAGATAGAATCTTACTGTTTATCGGGGATAGCTAATATAGCTATCTATCTATGAACTGCGGTTGGTAATTGAAAACGGGTGTAAGTGTTGGATGGGCTATCCAAGAATTATTAAGTGGTGGATAGCCCATTTGTCGTGTCAAAATTTGAACCAAGAAACCAAGAGTTTGTTTACTTATTTGACATTCAGTTCTATGATATTATTTAAGTACATTTAAATAGATGAAGCGAAATTGTTGTGTGTGTAAGCCTACACTTTTTTGAAATAAACTATTAAAATAATGTGTATTAAATGTTTCGCATACAGTTTTATTTTATTTTAGTTGATAAGTACGGTTTTTTTTATAGTATAAACTACTGCTTGACTGTTATCCTTTCAGATGGTAAGCAGTAATGTAAATAAATGACATGATTGAATAATTTGTTAGCAATACACTTTACATCCTTTATTATTTTAAGTTCACCGATAAGACCGCCATTATTAGCCATAATTATTCTAGTTTGTGCGAAACCTTTTTCACTACTTTAGTGTAGTAAAAATTTTTTTTTGAATTATTTCTATTTAATTCGATGACCTTACATAATTACGCACTTTTAATTGACGAATTACAGTTTAAATCTCTACTAATATAATAAAGAGATAAAGTTTGTTTTTTTGTTTGTAGGGAATAATCTCTGAAAATCCTGGTTCGATTACATAAATGTATATATTGATAGAAAGCTGCTTTCTTCCTGAGTGCCATAGGCTATATTTTATGTAAAAAAAGTGAGCTAAGTAAATTCAGAAAAACTTTCACGCGGGCGAAGCCGCGGGCAAAAGCTAGTGAATTATAATTGGTTTTCCCTAATTAACGTTTGAATCCCCAACCGGTCCTATGAGACCGCGCTGTTATTGTTTTACTATTGTGTCTCGTTTCGCGGGTATCTGAGTAATTAAATAAATAAATAATTGTTATTATTTCACTATCAGAATCAGCCTCAACTCACCAGTATCGTGATCCTCCGGAATCCTTCCATGTCTGTTCTGGCACTGGTGACTGTTCTGGCACTGGTGGCTGACTATGCACTGGTGGCTGTGCAAGATGAGCGCTGCAATTGACGCCTCCCTTCAAGGACATACTTTTATATTGCAGCCACCAACCTCGCCAACCGTAGGGCTGACACACGCCATTTCTTTTCTGCATTTAACAACAGAATTAAATGTGTTTTAAATCAAGAATCTTATTTTTATTTCCATAATATAAGAGTAATTTAATTTAATTAAGAACTAGCTTTTGCCAGCGTCTTCGTCCACGGGAATTTCGGTCACAGCAGACGCGAAATCGAAGTCGAAGACAGATATAAGTAAATAGCCTATGGCCATACTTGGGTTCAAGCTAGCCCTGTGCCAAATTTCATCAAAATCGGTTCAGTAGTTTAACTGTGAAAGTATAACAAACAAACAGACAGAGTTACTTTTACGTTTATAATATTAGTATGGATTCATTAATTGAAACAAATAAAAACTCTAAAAGTGAAAATTTAATTCCTCGTAGTCTCGTAGGCTTTCGTAGGCCATTCGTAGGCTTGCGTAGGCTTTTCGTAGCCAGCGTAGGGTTATGTAGACCTTTAGTAGGTTTTCGTAGAACACACGTAGGCCTGGCGTCGGATTTCGTAGACTTACTTTGGGTTTCGTAGACCTCGGTCTACGAAGCACAAATTAAGTAGCTACGAGTAAGTAGACCAAAAATATTTTGAACGGAATATAATTTACTTTTAAAATGTTAATAATAAATATTTTCTATTTAGTTTTAACCCACTGTTAAAAATTATTTTGTTACTATGCCTGTTCTTGTAATTAATAAAAAATAAATAAAAGATTAAGTTCAGTTCAGATTTAGGCAGTCATGACGATAATAATACCGTGTAACGTTTAAATAATCTCATTAGTAGTGAAATATAAGGAAGGATTTAAAAGGTAATCGCATTTGCTAACAAAGTAGTGAGCACACTACGAAATAACTTAAAAAATGTGACAATATATAAAAATCTCGTGCCACATATTTATTATCGAACTCCCATGAAACTGCTCAACCAAATTTATAAAAAACAGAATCGTATTTATTTGGTAGATCTGAGAATAGGTCGTAGGCTATTTTTTGTCCTCTTACCCCGGCTCCATTTTTTCTATAACAATTTATATGGAAGAACCAGGAGGAGCTCGTGGCTAAACAATAACAGCCGCACAGGTCGATCTTCAAGGTTAAGCAACGCTTGTCTAGTTTGGTCTGTGGATGGGTGACCATCTTAACATAACGAGTTTCCTCCGTGCCTCGGAAAGCACGTTAAGCCGTTGGTCCCGGCTGTCATTTGTAGATCTTTGGCAGTCGTTACGGATAGTCAGAAGCCAGTAAATCTGACTCCAGTCTTGCCATGAAGTACCGTGTTACCCCAGTTAATGGGTTGTGGAGGTCTGGTAGGCAGCCGCTCCTCGTAAGATACTGGTATTCAGCTAAATCCAGCTTGACAGGAAGCCGACCCCAATATAGTTGGGAAAAAGGCTAGGCAGTTGTTGTTTTATATGGAAGAACTAAATTTGGCAGGTCAGCTAGTAAGATATAAATACACATCTTAATTTTTTCTTGTTTAATTAAATCCCGCAACTTTTAATTGATTGTATAGTCTATCCTAATATTGATTAATTGATTGATTGTTTGTTAGGTAATTATTGGGTAACAATGAAATCTGATATAGACAACTAGGTTGATTAAAAGGTCATTGTTTGCTAATAGAACCTTATAAAACGTATCGAATTAGTAATAGCCCTGTATACAGTGAGATATAATATCATCTGCCTAGCCTTTTTCCCAACTATATTGGGGTCGGCTTCCAGTCAAGCCGGATTTAGCTGAATACCAGTATTTTACGAGGAGCGGCTGCCTACCAGACCTCCCCAACCCATAGTGAGATATAATATAGTGTATCTTTAATCATGGGATAATAGTGTATCTTTCACGCGGGTGCACCCGCTAGCAGAAGCTAGTAACTACACAACATTTAGGTAGGGACAACCCTGCATCTTGAGATGCATCTTGTGATGGACGACACGGGCGCGACGGCCCGAGTTATCTCACCCTTCGCGCCGGTAGCGGTACTTGGGGCTGGCCGGAGCGCTGCCCGGCGAATGTTGACTGGCGATTCGATAAGGTAACGAATATCGATAGAATTTGGTATTTGGAAAGATAGAAAAAATAAGTATTAAAACCTTTGACTTTATCTACGACTAGCTGTCCCCTGCGGTTTCACCTGCATTTTTCGTTACTGCTCCGCTCCGGTGGGTCGTAGCGTGATTGTATATAGCCTATAGCATTTCTCGATAAAAGGGCTATCTAACACTGAAAGAATTTTTCAAATCGGACCAGTAGTTCCAGAGATTACCCCCTACATACAAACTTACAAACTTACAAATTTTACCTCTTTATAATATTAGTATAGATAAGGTCACCCTAAATGAGTTTTAGTTTTAAGCTTCTTTTTTATGTCAGAACTTTTGTATGTATGTTACTTGGTTTTGGACTAGATACAACATAATTTATGATGATATATCTCGTAAGTATCGAAAATAAAATAATTTGGAACTATTGGAAGCAATTCAATCGTTTTATTGTCCTATGAAACAGATTGCCGGTTTTTTGTATTCAACTGATTCATTAGAACTGGTTTCATGGTAAAACTGGTGAACGGTTCATATTAATAAGTAAGTAGTCTCACAACTAAACCACTTGAACAATGTACTATACTTAAACATACACACACGCACACACACCTACATAACTATATAGAAACTTCTACCACCTAGTTTTGGTTAGTTGTAATTAGTTTAGAGTTTTTATTATATTTTTTCGATTCTACTTAGACAAGTATTTTTAAATGTAAAATACATATCTATACTAAATAAAAAAAATATTCATTATTGTTAGTATAGACATCATCATCTGCCTAGCCTTTTCCCAACTATATTGGGGTCGGCTTCCAGTCAAGCCGGATTCAGCTGAATACCAGTATTTTACGAGGAGCGGCTGCCTACCAGACCTCCACAACCCATTAACTGGGGTAACACGGTACTTCATGGCAAGACTGGAGTCAGATTTACTGGCTTCTGACTATCCGTAACGACTGCCAAAGATCTACAAATGACAGCCGGGACCAACGGCTTAACGTGCTTTCCGAGGCACGGAGGAAACTCGTTATGTTAAGATGGTCACCCATCCACAGACCAACCTAGGCAAGCGTTGCTTAACCTTGAAGATTGACCTGTGCGGCTGTTATTATCTAGCCACGAGCTCCTCTATTGTTAGTCTATTTTAACTAACTATTGTTAGTATAGACAAATACATCAAAATAGGTATATTCAAAATTATTTATTGTGTTTTGTTTCTTTTTAATTACTCAGATACCCGCGAAACGAGACACAATAGTAAAACAATAACAGCGCGGTCTCATAGGACCGGTTGGGGATTCAAACGATAATATAACCTATTTAAAAATGTATACCTATTTTTAATTATATTTCTTAATAAATATTGAAAAACCAAAAAAAGTAAAATCGACTATCGACACATCGAATTCGCTATCGATACCCACATACCCGCTAACCACACTGCCCGCTCGTGTGATTGACGCTGCGCCCGCGCGCCCGAATAAAGGGCATAAGTATTCTTTTGTTTTTTTGCGGCCCATCGCCACGTTCAGCGAATCACTGCCGACGGCCGATTTATTATACAAGGAGTTTATTCTTCGAAACCGAATGATAAACTGCCTTTGCACCGTTCAATGATTTTTTATTGGGTATTAAGGAAAATTACTTTTGAATGATCTGATCGTGTTCGTGTGTGGTGATTTTTATTTATTGTTTGTTGGTTACGGTACTTTTGTTTTTTGCAAAAAAGCGGTAGTTAGCTGGTATTGGTTTGAGATTTTTGTGGTGTTGTTTACGGTTTTCTGGTTTATCTTGATTGATATACGTAGAGTAAACACAAAGGGCAACTGAAGGACAAATAATATAATATTCCATTACTTTTTCACACCACGCCATCTAGTCCCAAGCTAAGCAGAGCTTGTGTTATGGATACTAGACTGCTGATAAACATACTTATATATTTCTAAATACATAGTTATTATAGATAAATTACACCCAGACACAGAAACAAATAATCGTACTCATCACACAAACATTTGTCCTGGGTGGGATTCGAACCCACGACCTACGGCATAGCAGTCAGGGCCACTAACCACTAGACCAACAGGCCAGTCTAAATGTGGGTTGTCAGTAAAAATATGGCACGCTCTCTCGATCCATAGTAGAGGAGAACTCATTTCATTATTTCCCAACCCAAACAATAAATGTTGATACATACCTAGGGCGCCACGCCCTAAGTTATACAATTTATTTAATTAATTCATTTGGCTTATCAAAAATTGTTAGCACTCTCTAGGTGAATGAATGGGCCATGTTTTAGATTTTTTAGTCCGATAGAACATACTCGTACTTCGACAACACACAACTTCGAAACCTACTACTTCGATAGTTCCCTTCTTCGACATATGCACTTGTTCGACGGATCTCTATTTCGATGGAACATACGTTCGACAAAATACTATCGTCAGATAATAATTAAATTCTGTTTTATGGTCTTAGGTTAGGTAGGTACAGAAAAAAATAATAATAATCAATTCTGTTTGTAGTTACTCAGATACCCGCGAAACGAGACACAATAGTAAAACAATAACAGCGCGGTCTCATAGGACCGGTTGGGGATTCAAACGTTAACACACCATAAATTTTTCTTCTCATAAGTCTTTCATTTCTATTAAGACTTTGCTTACCTACCAGTCTACCTCTAATACAGAATTTAGAGCTAAAAATTCTGTCAAAAGTAGGTATACTTATACCTACAGTAGGAATACTTTGATAAATAGACGTGGTCCTCACGATGTTAAATCATTGATCAGCTAATCTTAAAAGGCCACTCTAGTAGAATCGTATTAGGATCATAACATGAATCATATTTTTTCATGTGGCAATATTTACATGGAATCATCTACCTAACCTTTTCCCAGCTATATTGAGGTCGGCTTCTAGTCAAGCCGGATTTAGCTGAATACAAGTATTTTACGAGGAGCGGCTACCTACCAGACCTCTACAACCCATTACCTGGGGTAGCAGGGTACTTCATGGCAAGACTGGAGTCTGATTTACTGGCTTCTGACTATCCGTAACGACCGCCAAAGACACAGTCTACAAATGACAGCCGGGACCTACGGCTTAACGTGCTTTCCGAGGCACGAAGGAAACTCGGTATGTCAAGATGGTCACCCATCCACAGACCAACTTGACAAGCGTTGCTTAACGTTGAAGATCGACCCGTGCGGCTTATCTAGCCACGAGCTCCTCAATATTTACACGGAATATGATTCTAATATGAAAGGAATTGAGTATGTTGGTCAGCACATAGTACTCGTAAGTACCATACCTATACTTATTACCTACATGTTATTGTTTTTTTTTTTTATAGTATGTTGTAGTTAATTTTTGCACCCATTTTACGAATATTAGAAGAATTGCTTATGATCTGCTAGGAGTTCGGGATATGATTTGCTTTTAGAAGAATTGCTCAATGTGACCTTTTTAGGCTCGCTGATCATAATACGAGTATGTATCAAGTGACTAATTTTGATGAGTTTTATTTAAAGTAAAACTTTTATTAGAACGTCTCAAACTTTTTCGTCTGTGTGTTGCATGTCGCGTGACGGTGACGTCAGAGCAGCCGAGGCCAATATGGCGGCGCCAATACGGTCAGGTTAGTATAGTTCGCATCAGCTGTGTAGTATATAGACTATTACTCATTTGTGGCAGTGCTCCACGCTATTTTGTTTGTTTTTGTCAGTGTTTAATTACTCAGATACCCGCGAAACGAGACACAATAGTAAAACAATAACCGCGCGGTCTCATAGGACCGGTCGGGGATTCAAACGTTAATATGATAATTTAATGGAAAATTATTCCGAATTTTTTTAGTTAAGTACATGTCCTATAATGTGAAAAAAAGTTTCACTTTTACCGCTACTTTTACTAATAGCGCTTACGATACTGCTGTCAGGTACTAGGAGAGCATTAGTCTAAAGTAGTGACGCATGCACATCGCAAGTGTCCCCCGGTTCACTTGCAGACGCGCGCACATCCTCTGACCGACCTTGTACGTTGCCTATGACACATTATAAACGAACTAGTTCGAAGGAAAAGTTTATATTAACTGGTGGACTAGTAAAGAACAGGTCAAAGTACCTAGTAGTATTTGTACATGTTAATACACAAGTAACAATAAAGGACAAGCAGATACATTAGTTATATAAACGCCAATGCAAATTAAATGAACATTTGACTCCTAAACTAAGTAAAATAAATACTTGTATCTCAGGAGCCAGTTCCTCCTTGAAGATGATCACAGATAAGTTGATTAGGTACAATTTAGATAGCCTTTATACAGACGTGTAACAGTATTGAATTCGTTGTAGTATGATTTTCTATAACGAAACCATTCGCATAAGTCAAATTGTATGTTTTGTTTTAAGCATTGTTTTTCATTGTATTGACACCAGGCAGCAGTTATCAATTTTTATACAAATATGGTTCTATACCGGTTACCAGTCGTTGTAGCGATGCTTGGGAGAGGCCTATGTCCAGCAGTGGACGTCCTTCGGCTGAAATGATGAGGATAATGGTTCTATAGACTGCCGAAGGTTGTGATGTCCTACAACCATAACCATCCAAAGACATGCGATATCTACTAATCAACACTGAGCCTTTCTAGGTGGGAAATTATGCAATGACTTCTCCCGCTCTTGGCGGAGCGGGAAGGCGTTTCAGACTTTTACTGACTAAAATTGCCTCCTGTTCATTATTTGCTTTCGGTGAGAAGCACAACCCATGGCCCCAGTTGTCTTCGACCCTGCTGAGGCCCTACAGTTTTGATCAACAAGGACGGAAGCAACCACTGACTAGATACTGAATAACAGGAACGGGTGACACGGTAGGCCCAACAGACGGCGTGACGAGTTGGTCTCGTAGCTAAAGGATTGGCTAAACGTTATAGTTAAGGACATAAAAAAATTGGAAGAAAGGAAGGGAGGTCGTAAAGGGACAAAGCAGGCTCATAATATAATTTAAAAATCTTCTTACTATGAGCTATACTCATATAGTTATGAAATTGCTAAATTGAAACGAAAGGCAAAGAAGGAACATACAGTCAGAAAAGTCTGACACACCCTCCCGCTCCACCGGAGAGCGGGAGAAGTCATTGGATGATTTCCCACCTAAAAAAAAGGTAGAGGAATCAGTTCCAGCATCCAGTGAGAGGTAAAGGTTATCGCGAATCATGTCAAGTGTTGCATAAGTGAGTTTAATGACAAACGGCACGATTATTATCGTGATTGAGGGGGCGAGCAGGGGACGTGGTCATGTTAGAGTGAAGCATTCAAGGAATCCTTTAAATTATGACTTTTGTGAGTCATAATTTAAAGGATTATTACGCACTTATTATTAGGATATGGGGTATGGGGACGGAAGGTTCTAGAGTGGCGGCCACGTACCGGAAGACGCAGCGTCGGAAGGCCTCCCACAAGGTGGACCGACGACCTGGCGAGGGTCGCGGGAATCCGATGGATGCGAGACGCGCAGGACCAGTCGCTGTGGCGACGCTTGGGGGAGGCCTATGTCCAGCAGTGGACGTCTTTCGGCTGAGATGATGATGATGATGATTATTAGGGTGCGTAATAATCTAAAAAGTTCTATCGCTCTGGTTGGAGTGAGAGGGAATGTTAGACTTTTACTACGATAAAGCCACTCGTGTTTCTTCAGTTGTCCTTTGTATTCTAGGGCCGTGGTAACCCTTTCGAAAAATCCTGTAGACCTAGACTATTGATAAAGACGGGTTATTGTAGGTTTGCACGGTTGGCTCAGTAGCTGAACGATTGGTTGCTGTGCGTCACATCGCAGGTTTCGATACTCGTACGGCCGGCAACTGTAAGGCCGACAGATAGTGTACAAAACGCTGTGTACGTTTACAGCAACATCTATGATACCACAAAGGATAGCAACAGCCCAAAATCAGCTATCGGGCAGTTGCTTAGACCAAACACAACAGCCGTCTGGTCGGAATATCTTTCCTTTCAATGTAGTCGGGACTTTAAACACTGTTTCACATATTTCACGTTCCTAAAACGGCAAAAATATCCTGAGGGAACATATGAAGCCCTATAATGTTCTCTCTACCACAGAATAAGTAATAGCCACTACTAGGACTTAGGCCTCCTTAGGGAACATACTATATTACTGGAATAAGAAGTAGTACCTACACTTAAATCTTAATCCGGCCTCAGCCGACCCGTGCTCCAAACTTCACTTTAATTTCGTTTAGCCATTGAGGCGTAAATGATTAATGATAACGATGGTGAGAATCGCATGACTTGGCGGTTTATTGTGAAAGCCGGTCGGAATATTGCCAAGACTATTTACCTGTTACGGGCTTTTGAATCGTACCGAATAATTTATTCCAAGAAAGGCACGATGGTACTACGTCATCAATTAAATACTTTGTTTGTAGTAATTTCTTGGCGTAGCTTTTTTAACCTATCATATACCCGCGAAAGGAGACACAATAGTAAAACAATAACAGCGCGGTCTCATAATATTGCGGTAGAAAGCGAGTCGGAGAATCGGGTCGGAATATTGTGAAGACTATTATTTACCTGTTAGGGGCTTTTGAATCGTACCGAACCATTTATTCGACGAGGCTACTACGTCATCAATTAAATACTTTTTTTGATATTATAATTGTAACTGGGTTATTGTAATCTTCGTTAATACTGTTTATTTTACTAGTAGTATACCACAGTAATACTTATTGCGTATGGAAGACTTGATATTTTGTGTATAATATGTCGTCATTACAAGATGTAGTCAACCATTTCACATTATTCTACTTCATGAAACCGTAAACCTAATCTAATATATATCATGAAATTGCCGATTCTACGATATGGCTACGATCATTAAGTAAGACTACATATTGTGCGATTATCTGGTAACACAAAAGATAACTTTAACAGATTAGTCTGTTTCTCAATGTTTTTTCATTGTCTGTACTGAGACTCTGCTCTCCGTGGTGAAATGCGTGAAATGCTAGTTGTGTTGGCCAAGACTTGGCCAACACAACTAGCCAAATTCCACCCAGAAGTTGAAGCTTCCTAAAGCCTTCACAAGTTTCGCGTAGGCGTCTCAGTGTTTCAAGAATTTGGTCACGTTATGAAGCCACGTGGCTTCAGGTTCCAGGATGACGTGGGCGACTCTTACCTCGACGCTAAAGCAGCCTCTGCAAACTGCGCAGTCTATAATACTGATGTAAGTTGAGTAGGAGTTTGTTAAGTTGTTTACGGGGCAATGACACGTAATTGTCTTCTTCGCCTTTTATAAGTGCCCATGTAGGCCTATGTAAAATAAAAACATTTTTTATTTTATTTATTTATTTATAATAATATCCGAGGTTTACAAAAATACGGTAGGTACGAGTAAATTCTCTTTTTTTTAGATGAGGAATCATTTAATGACTTCTCCCGCTTCAAGGCGGTGCGGAAAGGTGTGTGAGACTTTTCAGACTAAAATCACACTTATGTTTTATCAGTTGGCCTTTGGCTTCCTACTGGGCCCCTTGGGTTTTGCTGACATCTCTTTGATGCTCGCGTTGAGCAATACGTGCCATCGACGATATGCAAATAATTTTGACTTTGACTTTGACTAAGTACTTATATTATCCTTTCAGATTCCTAAATTACACTCTCACCTTAATTGTAGGTATACCACTACTACCTGGTACATACTGGCTCGTAGTTGTTGTTAACTGCGTCCCTCCCACATAGCGCCGTCCGCGATCCTGCGGGGACGCTGGCCGTGCGCGGGCGCAGTCACAGCGCGCATACAGGCGCGCACGCCGGCTTCTCCTGTGGGACGGGTCGTAGGTGAGGTAAGGACATCTTATGTTTTTATTTGTTTTTGAGGATCTATAGTTAGTAGGAACTACTTTCACCAAGGTATTATCTTCGCCAAACGTGTCATGTTGTTACTTAAATAAGAACGTGTGGGTTGTGTGAGCTTCAGAATGGTGGTATAGTTCTAAAAAGTAAGTTTGGCCTTGGAAGGCGAAGGGCATTTGAAGGAACACAGGTGGACTTTAGTCAGTACACTAATTCTCGGTCAACCCAGGGCGGGAGGAGTCATTTGTGGTCAAATTTTCTTTCCCACCGAAAAAAAGGGTTGTGAGGTCTCATGCAGCATCATATTCAGATTTAATTAGGCACAACGGTACGAACAGGTATTAATTCATGAATCAGTTAATCATGAAAACAGCGCGGTCCAATGAGACCGGTCAGGGGACCGGTCTCATAGGACCGCGCTGTTATTGTCTTACTATTGTGTCTCGTTTCGCGGGTATTGATAGGTTAACAGTACCTAATTATCTATGACTTTTTTTTGTTCTAATCTGTGCTTAACTATTTTTCTTCTGCGTTAGACAACACCATCAAAAGAGCGCGCAATTCTCTGTTCAACTGTCAAAGATAAATAGTGAGGGGCGATCGTACGCGGTGACGTAGGGATGCGATTACTCTCTATCAACTTATTCTCACAACAGTCATGTGTTGACATGATCAAACAGGAGACCTGTGGAGCTATGAACTGTGTACCCAGTTTGTAGATATCTTTTATATATCTACCTTTGTTTATGTTACTAAACACGCAATCTGCTCAATTTTGATAAATACCGTGGCCCTGGAATCCAAGACGCGACTGAAAGAAAACGGCTGAATTTTTATCAGAAAAAGTCTGATACTCTCGCTCCACCCAGAGCTATAAAACGTTTTGTAGTAGATAATTTCTCACCAAAATACAACACACTTCTAGGATACAAAGTAGATATCATATGTGATATTTCAGGACATGGTCTACTCGTGTACCATATTTCATCGAAATCTGTGCAAGCGTGAAGAAGTAACACACTTACATACACACAACCTTTCGCTTTCAGAATATTAGTGGGATAGTGTAATTTGACCGATAACGGGACATTACTAGAAGTCATCATCATCATCATTTCAACTCAAAGACGTCCACCGCTGGACATAGCCCCCACGCGTCGCCACAACGATCGGTCCTGTGCATCTCGCATCCGCACATACATATCTGCACGTTGGAGGACCTCAAAAATGCCAATGTAGCCGTAATAAACGTGGCAGTCTACTGGGCCCAAAAACTATGCGGGAAGGAAAACCATTGACTTGAGAAGAAGAAGAGAAACCATCACTGTCATGAGACCTAGGTCTAGATCTTCACCGCTCTTACATACACAATCACACATTTTCGCCTTTATAACATTAATTTTGACTGACCTGTTGGTCTAGTGGTTGAGGAGCTCGTGGCTAGATAATAACAGCCGCAAGGGTCGATCTTCAAGGTTAAGAAACTCTTGCCTAGGTTAGTCTGTGGAAGGGTAACCATCTTAACATACCGAGTTTCCTCCGTGCCTCGGAAAGCACGTAAAGCCGTAGACCTTTGGCAGTCGTTACGGATGGTCAGAAGCCAGTAAATCTGACTCCAGTCTTGCCATGAAGTATCGTGTTACCCCAGTTAATGGATTGTGGAGGTCTGGTAGGCAGCCGCTCCTCGTGAAATACTGGTAATCAGCTAAATCCGGCTTGACTGGAAGCCGACCCCAATATAGTTGAGAAAAAGGCTAGGCAGATGATGATGATCATCATTATTTTAACCCAAAGACGTCCACTGCTGGACATAGACCTCCTCCACGCGTCACCACAACGACCGGTCCCGTGTCTCGCATCCGCACATTGCGTTGCGTTACGTCACGTTTATTGCCACTGACGCCGCAATAAACGTGGCAATCTACTGGGCATGGTCTGGTCATGAGACCTAGCTCTAGTGACAATCTACTGGGCCCAAAAACTTTGAGGGAAGGAAAACCATTGACTTCAGAAGAAGAAGAGAAACCATCACCGTCATGAGACCTAGCTCTAGGTCTTCAACGCTGCGTCTTACATACACACAATCACACATTTTCGCCTTTATAACATTAATTTTGACTGACCTGTTGGTCTAGTGGTTAGTGGCCCTGACTGCTATGCCAGAGGTCGTAGGTTCGATTCCCACCCAGGACAAATGTTTGTGTGATGAGCACGATCATTTGTTCTGTGTCTGGGTGTAATTTATCTATAATGAATATGTATTTAGAAATATATATAAGTATGATATTTATCAATTACCTAGTACCCATAACACAAGCTCTGCTTAGCTTGGGACTAGATGGCGTTGTGTGAAAAAGTTCTGGAATATTATCTTATCTTATTTTCATCCACCTCTCCTTGCAGCAACTCAACCCAGTCAAGATGACAGCGACAAAGAAGCGACCGTCAGACCTGACCAGCCTGGAGCGGTTCAACCTCTACTACCGGGAGGCCGAGGCCCCTCTCACAGGCGCCCAGAAGGCCAAGAGGTTCATCTGGAACCCCAAGACCAGGCAGTTCTGTGGCAGGACTGGAGCCAGTTGGTGTAAGTAACTTTGCCATAACTTCAATTTGGTTTAGTTTAGAAAGAGATAAATATAAAGGGTGACTGGTACTGGACTACTTATGATGATAACAAACAACTTTTACTATGGGACCGAACCTGAAATCGCGAAAAAAATTGCAGTTCTATTATGTTAGCCAACTAACTGATCAAAACCTGTAGAGGTTTTAGCGGTTTCAGGTTTGGTCCCATAGTAAAAGTTATTTATTATCATGAGTACAATCATGTATCGGTCACCAGTTATCCTATTACTTCAGATGCTTTATTAAAACAGAATGCAATAATGTAACTATTTAAATACGTGGTCACTTTGACCTCGTACCACACAGCCAAAAAAAATGTACTTTCCTAAAAGTTACGAGGTCCTTAACGCCCTGTGCCGCTGGAATGAAAATACAAACAAAAATGAGTGCAGCTAGTATTGTATTAATCTTCTTGGTCTTACTACTGAGATAAGAAGAATTTCTATCTCCCACAGGGGCTCAGATAGCAAAGACGTCCATCTCGACGTCAGCTGAAGGCAGTATTATGGCAGAACTTACTCTAGTTAGTGTAGTTAAGGCCAACCACACACGACCCAGTTTATCGTCAAGTTTACAGTCGAATAAGGTCCTTCATACTGGACCGCTAATACACACAGTAGTCTTGTCATTCATAGTGATAGACACACACAATCAAGTTTATACCGTTCCTAGTGCGCTGCAAACTTGAAGGTAAACTGGATCACATGTGGCTGGCATGTGGACGTGGTCTGTAAAATATTAATAAGGGTGCAATTAGACTTTCTTTTTGTTATGCATAGGCTCTCGTTTGACCACTATCTCACCTGATAGTAAGCGATGATGTGGCCAACGATGAAGCACGCTTGCCGAGAAGTAACATTTTCGCTCCTTAGGTCCAGCAGTACTTATGCCTAGTAAGTTCTGGCAAAATGTGGGCATACTCAATTCAAACCCTGCAGAGAATAAGGCATGATATTATGTTGGTAAACCCTGAAGGAGTAAGCGTGATTCATTGCTTTTTATGCATCATCTTTCTGCTTTATTACTAAGTCGTTCAAAAGTTTGGAACTCCTTCGCCCAAGTAATTTGATATCAAAGTGTCAAGACGAAAAATTTCGGCTTACTAACTTTACTGCGTCATCGGAAACTTAATTTGGTGTTTTTGGCCAAGACAAGCATAAAAACCGTGATTCACAAACAAGACGTGACATTAAGCTGTTTTCACCCAAATTTCACAAATCTAGATAAAGTTATAGCACAATACCAACGGTCAAAATATGTTGACCACTCTGAAGTTGGCTTTCCGAACTTCGCGCATACTCATAAAAAATGGATTCTTGTAGCAATCGATTCGTTTTGTACTGGGGACTCACAATGATGTATTAAAGGACAAGCTTGCGAGTGAGGACGAGGGATGGACCTATACATATTATAGCCTTTAGCGGTTCAGTTTAGGTCGTCAAATGGATCACGTTAGGAGCTCATAGTATGGCCATTGTGCAGTCCATTGTTAGAAGTTCGAAGCTGTCAAGTTATTTCGGCAAAGTTAAAGTACTCGTAGTTACATAACATCAGCTCACAACCCCAAGTCCCTAACTCCCAAACCTCGGTTATAATAAATACCGGAGACTTTGCCTAAATGGTCGGCATAAAGACGAGCGTACCGGAAGCTGCGAGGCCGTTCATTGCTTCATTGAGATCATTGGAGCATCCTGCACGCGCGCCGCTCCGAGCGGGATCTAACCGGCGGCCATGCAGATAGCTCGTGGAGCCGACGGTCTTTCTTTTGTCAGGGCCTAATCCTCTAGACAACGTGTTTGTATAAGCAGAGCGATTATCGATACTAACAAAAAATATGAAGTTAATCACTGAGCACTATTCCTGTTGACATCGACGAGTTTTTTGATGCCCAGTAAATCCCTTTTTATTGTATGTATATAGGTTTGTAAATACTTTTATCTTTAGTTTGTATATATACCTATTAAGTCATTTATTGGTTTAATATGTAATGTAATTTAAATGTAATTTAATAAAAAATATACACTAAAAAAATAAGAAAACAAAAAGTTAATCACTACGACATTTCGGTAATCCCAAAATTTAAAAATTGCAAACTCCGTATGATTGTAATAAATCGGTAATGTTATAAAAAATAGTTTTGTATACGATATGGCCATGTAAAGAGGAGGGATGAAACACATGTTAATAAAAGAATTATGAGCAAAGAAACTGTGTGGAGAGTGATATGAAAGAAAAGGGAATTAGTGATAGCATGACGAGTGACAGGACAGCATGGAAAATAAAGAACGTGTTGCGGCAACCCCTAATAATATGGAACTAGGACGGGAAGATGCTGATTCTATTTTTGTTTATATTTTGTTGATAAGTTGGTTAGACAGCAAATAAGTATTTTTTCATCCCACCATCTCGGAAAGAGTATTTTTAATCTTCAATATCTGAGTGGAAAAGCCGTTTTTATTCTCTAGAGGATAAAGTAAATTGAATTTAGAACATCGTGTGCACTAAGTTTGTGAATTAAAAAAAACATTAAACCTATTTACTGCTACCTCTATGGTGCCGAATATATCATACAACTTTTTTTTAATTTGTTAAAAACTCAGACTCGGAACCTTCTTGGTGTTCTTTTTTCAATTTGCTTTATACGCGGTTCTTTACGCGGCATTAATTCACGTCACTGTTAAACCTTATATTAAAAACAAAAAACTTGAAAACAAGTTGAAAAACTAAAATGAGTGATTCTAGCGACGAGGAAGTTTGTTTGACGCCAACAGAATTGACTGAAACTGTTAATAATGCGCAAATGAGCTTTCTTCCTCAACAATCACGTGAGAAGTATTTAAAACAGTACGATATGTTCAACACGTGGCGACTAGCAAAAGGAGCCAAAACTTTCTCAGGAAACGTTTTTTTTGTCATTTCCTCGCTGAGGTGGAATTAAAAGTTACGTGTTGCACTCTAGTGCAAAGATTTTTCACCTCGTGCTCTTTTGATTACCTCGCTAACGCTCAGGCAACTTTGCACTCTTGTATAACAAATAACTATTTTCATGCACTACCCATTGCCAAAGTGGACGACCGATCGTCACGACAATAATCGTAAATATAGGAAAAATTGCTCCGCAGGTTTACTCACTTTATTCCTTTCTTGAAATTAAGAATGATAAAATTAAATTGGGGTTACTCACAGGAAGCTCTACTTTAACACAGTCTCAAAAAGTTATTTCACACAAGGTTATATTACGAATGATGAGAAGAATTTCTCACGCTTTTTTTGTATTTTTAGGGTTCCGTACCTCAAAAGGAAAAAAACCGGGCAAGTGCGAGTCGGACTCGCGCACTGAGGGTTTCGTACCAACCTACCTATAAAAACAGTTTAATTCTCGAATCGAGTCTTGAAGACTTTTCATTTTTTTTTTCTTGTGACGTAACTAAAAATTTTCAGTTTTCAGACTTTTCCCGATATTAGTGCTATAATACCTTGCTTCGTGCCAAATTTCAAGATTCTAGGTCAACGGGAAGCACCCTATGAGTTTTGATTCCTTTGACAGTGTCGAAATGTACGTTTTTTGCAACATAAACGGGCGTATCTTTTTTTCCCGTCAACTTACAAGTTTGATTTTTGCACAACTTCAAGGGACCGCGGATTTCAATATATGGTTTTAATTTCAACTTGATACCTTCACGCGTTCCTGAGAAAAAGGGTCTTGACAGACGGACGGACAGACGGACAACAAAGTGATCCTATAAGGGTTCCGTTTTTTCCTTTTGAGGTACGGTACCCTAAAAACGGAACCCTTATAGGATCACTTTGTTGTCCGTCTGTCCGTCCGTCTGTCAAGACCCTTTTTCTCAGGAACGCGCGAAGGTATCAAGTTGAAATTAAAACCATATATTGAAATCCGCGGTCCCTTGAAGTTGTGCAAAAATCGAACTTGTAAGTTGACGGGAAAAAAAGATACGCCCGTTTATGTTGCAAAAAACGTACATTTCGACACTGTCAAAGGAATCAAAACTCATAGGGTGCTTCCCGTTGACCTAGAATCTTGAAATTTGGCACGAAGCAAGGTATTATAGCACTAATATCGGGAAAAGTCTGAAAACTGAAAATTTTTAGTTACGTCACAAGAAAAAAAAATTGAAAAGTCTTCAAGACTCGATTCGAGAATTAAACTGTTTTTATAGGTAGGTTGGTACGAAACCCTCAGTGCGCGAGTCCGACTCGCACTTGCCCGGTTTTTTTAAGTTAGCACTCACGGTTAGAGCACATTTTTTTAATAGTTGACACTCTATACTCCGTCGGTTTAGGTAGTTAACTAAAGGTAAACAATCTTGGTATGTCTTTTTATATTAAAGAGGTTGTATATAATATACACAAAGATTATTTAAATTTAATTTATTAGCTAACATCGATTTAGATAAATACCTATTTGCAAAGATTTTTACATACAATTTATAGACAACTTTTAGATAAAAAGACATGCCAAGATTGTTTACATTTAGTTAACTACCTAAACCGACGGAGTATAGGTGCAGTGGTTAAGCAATTGGTTGCTGTGCCGAGTCTTATTGGGTCGTTTTCCGCACAAACCATAGATTATTATTTATCTGTCTTGTGTGTACGAGTTTACATATTTGTGAACTCACCTATGATATAGTATAGTAATTCCTAATGTAGAGCAATATTTCATAAAACGGAAATAATAAGGATTTATCTTTATGGAAAATGTTTTTTTTTGTAGTAGTAGTTAGTAACTTAATACTCCAACATTAAATCATTATATTTTTATATAATGGAAAATAAAATCGCCATTATATTATTCTTCTATGCATCACCTAAAGGTTGACTAATAGAAAAAGAATAAGCATTAAGGGGGAAGCTTCAGGTTAGCCCGCGAAATTCAAATTTTCTTACGTTTTTTGCAATTTGCAAGCCAGTGGTAGGTTGTATGAAGTTAAAAATACTTAAGCGACTGTAAAACGTAACTAGTTACATAATTAAAACCATAAAAATTATCAACATAAGCTTTTAAGCTCACCTAACTGCAGAAACCATTTTTTCGAGGTCAAAAACGTTCCTGCAACTAAGTGAGCTTGGAGACTTGTATTGATGATTTTTATGGTTATAATTATGTATGTATAAGTATGTAACTAGTTACGTTTTACAGTCGCTAAAGTATTTTAAACTTCATACAACCTACCAATGGTTTGCAAATGCAAAAAACGTAAGAATATTTGAATACCTTTATGTGCACAAAATATTCAACAAATATTTAACAAAAAAAATCCTTTCATTTTCAGCCAAAATAGCACTATTCTACTTCATCTTCTACTCGGCGCTCGCGATCCTGGTGGCCATCTGCATGTGGACCTTCCTGCAACTCCTGGACACCCGGCAGCCCATGTGGCAGCTGGAGAAGAGCATCATCGGCACCAACCCTGGCCTGGGCTTCCGGCCCATGCCCCCAGAGGTCGCTAGCAGTGTCATCTGGTATAAAGGAAACGATCCTGGCAGCTATAAGTTCTGGGTTAAGGAACTGTCCAAGTTTTTGGCAGGTGAGTGATGGTGGATGACGCTACAAGCCGTTTCCTAAACCGAGAGTCTTACTAGTACAACAACGTATCTATTGTCTTAATTTGAGACCATACTAAGTATGGATTATTCCATAGTTTTGAGAAAGGTGATCTTACAAAACTCATACTAACCACCTTGATGGTACTTTTTATCAATTTATTCCTTCTTTTAAGGGTGGGAAAACAACCAAGAACGTTACCTACTCTGAGTGGAATGAAAGCGAATCTCATTCTTCTAACTAAAAACCACCCACATTTATGATTTTGATTTTTGACTCATTAACGACAGTCCAAACCCAGAAATTTTGCACTGGTTTCCTTTTATGATAAATACAAAGAATAAGAAAGCATTTTCCAAAATTCACTTCTAAGGACGAAACAGGAGTCCAAAGTTTGTATGGAGATCAAATAACATCCAGTCATTGGAATCAACTCTTTAGGTATTTTTACATATCTCAACTTTATTTGACCGAAGTCCCTAAACAACTCCTCCCATTCCAGTCTACAAACGCGACGGCAAGTCCGGAGCCAGTCAGAACATCCACAACTGCGACTTCAAGCTCCCCGTACCAGCCGGGAAGGTCTGCGACGTGGACATCAGCGCCTGGGGACCCTGCCTCGAAGACAACCACTTCGCGTACCAGAAGTCGACGCCCTGCGTCTTCTTGAAGCTCAACAAGATCTTCGGGTGGAAACCTGCCTTCTACAACAGCTCTGATAATCTGCCCACGGAGATGCCGGAGGATTTGAAGGAGCATATCCGAAATATTACGGCGTATGATAAGAATTTTGTGAGTTTCATTCTTTTTGACCTCTAAAACTTGGATCACAATGATAATGCAAACATATATTTGTCTGTAGCGACCATCTGCTACATGTGACGTCACAGAATCCTGCATCGCGCAAGCAAAGTTCTCCGCGCGATTTGAATAGATACAACAGCCCGAAATCATCTATCGGGCAGTAGCCCACCGGACATAACACCCGTCCGGTCGGAGGATCCTCCCTTTTCAACGGAGGTATGTGGGACTTTACTCTCTGTCTCACTTACCTCCAAACTGGTGACCCCGACGTGATCGTCACCTACCTCCAAAGTCTGTTATTAGTTTTGGTTCTTAATAGTTACGAAAAGACACTTTTCAATACACTTACTCGTACATGCGCTCTCATTCCTACTGCGACCCCCATAAGCATTACGAGTCGACCCCCGTTTATCTATGTCTCTGAAAGTGTATTGAAAATCGTCGAGTATTTGCCTCAATAACACCCTCACTTGTGGCTCTAGAGAAATTAAAAACCTTCCTCCACTTGTATCAAAATGCACTTATATTATTAGAAGTGAAATCAAATGATCTGGTCTAATCAGTTTTCGGATGCCAAGAAAACGTTCTTTCATTGGCATCATCCATGACTTCTTACGTGTTTCTCCAGTAGTCTAATCAATTTATTGTTTTTTTTTTAAGTTATATAAACTAGTGCTTGACTGCAATCGTAGATGGTGAGGCGCACTAGTTTATTAATTACTCAGATACCCGCGAAACGAGACACAATAGTAAAACAATAACAGCGCGGTCCGACGCGGACCGGTTGGGGATTCAAACGTTAAGAGCCTATTCACTTTTGGAGGTAGTGTGACAGAGAGTAAAGTCCCACATACCTCCGTTGAAAAGGGAGGATCCTCCGACCGGACGAGGTGTTATGTCCGGTGGGCTACTGCCCGATAGATGATTTCGGGCTGTTGTATCTATACAAATCGCGCGGAGAACTTTGCTTGCGCGATGCAGGATTCTGTGACGTCGTCGTGATCGTAGTCGCTACACACTCATTGCCTTGAAGACACCCAAATTATAATCGGACGGGAAGGCTGCTGCAGGCAAATTATTCCAGTTCTTCACTCTATCTGATCAACTTTCTTCTGCAGCTCAACATGGTGTGGGTCTCCTGCCAGGGCGAGAACCCGGCGGACCGGGAGAACATCGGGCCCATCCAGTACATGCCGTCGTACCGCGGCTTCCCCGGCTACTACTTCCCTTACACCAACCAGGAGGGCTACCTCAGTCCACTCGTCGCTGTGCATCTGCAGAGGCCCAAGAGTGAGTCCATCTACGTTCTTGATGTACTGCTTTCTTTAACTCAAGCCCTTTTGCCTTGGCTAGAGAATAATCAAACAAAACGACTATATCTCCTGCAAAGGTATATGACCAGTTGAGTAATGCGAAGGAATTTTCCACCCACCAATGTTAAGATTTTTTTTCTAATACGACTCTTACCTAAGGAAGAGAAAGATTGAAAGTGGCGCTAGTGACTGAAAAGTTGAAAGGGAATTGTTAATAAAAGTATCATCTATATCTATATATATAAAAATGAAACCCGTTTTCCGTTGTCACGATATGACATGAAAACGGCTTGACCGATTTGGCTGTTTTTTTTTTTAAATGTTCCTTGAAGTTCAGTGATGGTTCTTACGGAGAGAAAAATTCTAAAAAAAAAATAGGTAAAGTAGCGTAGGTAGCTTAGGTAGCGTAGGTAGCGTAGTGTAGGGTAGTGTAGTGTAGTGTAGTGTAGGGTAGTGTAGTGTAGGGTAGGTAGGGAAGGTAGGGTAGGGTAGCGTAGGATATGTAGGGTAGTCATTTGACGGGAGCGAAGCCGCGGGTAAAAGCTAGTATTATATAAATACCAAAACAATCAATTGATGAAGAGTAGAAATAAAACGCTTATTACTAAAAGAGAACTTATGGTAAATAATGATGGAGAGGGAGGCCAAAGAAAAGATGAAGGAGTGATACTTTCGTATCACTCCTTCGCCTTGGGAGGGAGAAAAAGACAACTGGAAGAGAGAAACATGTTGTGCCAATTTCAAATAACCCGGGACAAGGGCAGGAAGATGATGATTCACATTTTTTTACTAATTAAATTTTATAAGATCTTCTTCGAATCCCACATTGCGTTTAATATACTACTTTCATACTCATTTAATATGCTGTTTTTGTTACTATTTATCTATATACTTGTGTGTACAGCGGGCATGCTCATCAACATTGAGTGCCGAGCCTGGGCGCGGAACATCATGTACGACCGCCACGAGGCCATGGGCGCCGTGCACATCGAGATCATGATCGAGTAGACCTGCCAGCTCCTCACTCCTGAGCTGATGAAGAGGAACAACATGGAGTTTAGCGATGAACATTAGATTAAGAAAAGAATCTTGCATCGAAACAAAAATGAAAATAAGCAACAAACAAACATTTAATTAGGTACCAAATTAATTTTCAAATTTAAAATAAGACTCAGACAAAAGTCAAAATAATGTATTTATTACCTACTAAACAGTTATAGATATCAATGATACTTCAACGTAAGTTAGTTCATTGACTTTGGCGATTGTTCGAAAGAGTTACCGACGAAAAAACACTGTAAGGAGAAGAAATGGATTTTAGTATGTTAAAAGAGTCTGACACTCCCTCTTGCTCTACCTAGAGCGAAAGGAGTCATCTTATAATTTCTTACCAAAAGAGAAGGCTTTAATTACTGATATTCTTCTTCTATTTCCTCTGTGATAACATTTTTTTCTGGGAATACTTATGAAATATGCATGCAGTAGTTTTATTTTCTAAATATGCTAAATTAAATTGTTAAGCTCTGGTAAAAAAATATGGAAAAATAAATATCTTTATCAACAACGATGTTATAAAGCTTCAAAGCTACTAATAGGAAAGAGACTTCCGACATGGTCTATGACGTCAAAGGCCATGACACCCGTACGGCCGCCACGCCAAAGAAACGGTGTCTTAGCGAGACAGACATCATCATCTGCCTAGCCTTTTCCCAACTATATTGGGGTCGGCTACCAGTCAAGCCGGATTTAGCTGAATACCAGTATTTTACGAGGAGCGGCTGCCTACCAGACCTCCACAACCCATTAACTGGGATAATACGGTACTTCATGGCAAGACTGGAGTCTTGCGAGACAGACATATTTGTTGTAAAATTATAATATCTCGTATAATTTTTAACCAATTTTGATATTGTTTTCACAATTAGCATTCTATAATTGTGTTTATTGATAAAATGAATAATTACCAAATATTTTTATACAAACATTCTATTCATTAAAAATTCTCTATTAGTTATGTTTCGTTGGTCAAGAAAAGCAACCATATTTTTAAAAAGTCATTTGTAGTTTTTCAACTGCATGAGCGAGTGATAACTGCCATAATAAATTAAGTACATTTAATGTGAAATCAAAACAAAGCTAAATTACTGGATTGGATAATATTTATTCATATAAATTCGTGTGTGATTGTCGATACGATGAGTGAGACTATTTGTAAATTATTCTAATAAATGTAGTTACCGATACCGACTTTCTGTGATTTCACCCCTAGGAATTATTTTCATTAAAATCATCAATACAACCCTCTACGTTCGTCTTACCCTTTTTAATGACTTTTTCACGAAATAGTCATCAAATTTTGGACTAGTCAGAGATGACCACGCTAGGGTCTACCTATAGCTTTCAGCTTCACAGTTACCCAAATTTTTTTAAATAAACGCAATAAAAAATTTAAAAATAAAATCAGTTTACAAAATGTTTGTAAGAGGTTGTGGCGTCTTTGTGTTGGGTATTGGTTGCTGGTGTTGGTTAGGTGGTTGTTGGTATGATGTTTGTTAGTTTTTGACAATGTAGGTTGTTGATAATGTTGGTTGTTGGTGTTGGTTGGTTGGTCAAGTAAATAAAAGACTAATTAATAGACATACATCACAATCTGTTTAAGCACTCATTTACAAAAATAACAACACAGGTCTATTTGTTTCACATTAAGAGGTAAATACAATGTTTGGTTTCGTAATTATAAGGTCTCTGCACATCACAGCGTAACTTCATCAATAGATTTTGTAAATTGTTTAGGGAAAATAAAATACAGAACAACAGTTTTTTGACTTATCATCAAGATAATGATTTTCAAATTATTGACAGTTGCCCACGATAAACTAGAGAAAAACAAAAACTACGTAGTAAAATCGTAAGTAGAAAAATTCTTGTTGTATTAAAAAAAATCTTTTGAATCGAATCAATAGATTTTTTTCTAAATTAATAGTCTAATCTTTGAAACTACTGTTTCAAATGAAAGAAAGCTAAAAGTTAAATAACATATTCTGCTACGACCAACAGAAGCAGAGCAGTGTCAACTGAGACGCGGGTGAAACCAGGCTACACAGCTAGTAACATTATATTTTGTTGAAATAAATGCTAAGCTATTATTATCACTATAATATGCAGATACCTTAACATACCGACAGTAATCCACCTACACTTTGTTATTGGTCACATTTACTTACAAAATAACAAAAACAGTGCGCCCAGTGTACATTGTGTACATCGACATTGTCAAAAGCAGTTAAATTTCAAATTAAACACATCAATAGGCCCCTTTGGCAATGAGGGTGTTCAGAAAGATTCACACCACCACTTATTGCAGCACGTTCAATTATCTACGACTATCTTTTTGAAGTTTTTTAAGCCTTTCGTTTTGTTTTTACATCTATAACACTGATTTACATCCGTAGACTCAAAGTTGAAAACCAGCGTCAGGCAACTGCCTCATAGTGGGCCGGCATTATGCTGAAATGGACTTATTTGACGCAGCAGTTGATGTTTTTAAGATTAAATAAATAAATAATTCCACTGGTACCTACTTCATTATGTGTATCTGTGTGCCAATTCCTTTTTTTCTTTTTATGATATCGGAAAGAACGTCCATGTAAAGGTTAAATGCACAGGACTGTCCACGCGAAACTAGCGTTTATTGGAGTGCATATAGATCACACAGTTTTACGATTTTACTAAAGTAACGGAGCGAACGCACTAGAATTTTACGTCTAAAAACACCAATAAAGAATATTGGTGTTTTTACTCTTGACCGCCTGTTAATACTGGGCACACTGTAACTAAATTGTTCTACTGACTTTAACATTAACGGTATTTTCTAATTTTTAATAAGACACATTAGTTATTAGTGCTAATTGAGGAAGTCAGGCAGCCCGTGTGGAGTGTGGAGAGAAACGCCATTTAACAGTTACATTTTGTTCGTAAAATAAGCTTCTGTCTAATTCTTGAGAAATGAATGACTAAGGGAAACGCAAATCTAATATAACAAAAATTTAATAAAACATCCGACTAATTTAAAAAAAAACCTCATTAAAATCGGATCATCCGTTTGGGAGCTACGATGCCACAGACACGTCAAACTTAAAACACCCCGTCGTTTTTGCGTCGGGGGTTAAAAACAGAAACTGACATAATGCACAGCCGAAACTACTGGGACTAAGAGCGTGGAATTTATCACAAGGCAAGGCTAATCTGTGTACATCACCTGTCCTATTTTAATGTATGTAAAAATATCTGTGTAGAATAAGATTAAGAATAAGGCTCTTTTTATGATGTAGGCGAGCACTAAAAGATGATTTTGCAAAATTCACCCCTAAAGGTATGAAATGGGTGTCAAATTTTTGTATGGAGGAACCTACTAACATGCAAGTAAAGCTGCTTACAGGAGCTGATTGCAGAAATAGTAAATAATAAATGCGATGCTTGATTCAGAGGTGTGATCAATGTTTGCAAGCGTCGTCGTTCCACGAATAAGTCTAATTAATTGAGTCCGATGCCGCCTACGCCGTAAAACTCATACCAAGTTCTACAAAATGGTACAAAGTTGAATGTATAGTGTAATAATGTTAGGAGAAAATTCATTATTGAGACAACTGTGTGTATTTTTGTATAAAATAAAGAAAGTACAATTGAACGTCCAAACCTAATTACTATTGTAAATAAAACTCGTGTATAAGTAGTAGATACGATATTACACCATGACAATGCCGAACAAAGTCTAAAATTACTGCCAAGTAATTAACTAATAGGTACCTAAGACTTTGAACAAAACCAAATAAGAACCAGTCCAAAAAGTGGAAACAAAACCAACAAAAAAAATCTAAAGACAAAAAAAAACCCTTTAAACCAAGCATACAATATCCCCTCCCCACAATGCTACACACGGGCTGCCCCCCCCCCTCCCCACCACACGAGCTTGCGCATCTTTGGTCCCGTTCAGTCGATCATGATCTCCAGGTGGGTGGAGCCGAACCTCTCCTTCAGGCTGTCGGTGTACTTGATATTGCGGGCCCACGCGCGGCAGCGAATGTTGATTATCTGATGCACTGGAACGGAGAAGGTCAGGGTTATTTTAGAGAAGAATCATCATCATTATCTGCCTAGCCTTTTCCCAACTATATTGGGGTCGGCTTCCAGACAAGCCGGATTTAGCTGAATTCCAGTATTTTACGAGGAGCGGCTGCCTACCAGACCTCCAAAACTCATTAACTGTGGTAACACGGTACTTCATGGCAAGACTGGAGTCAGATTTACTTGCTTCTGACTATTCGTAACGACTGTCAAAAATCTACAAATGACAGCCGGGACCTACGGCTTAACGTGCTTATTTTGGAGAAGAATGTGGGTAAATAATCATAGATATCTCAATTTATGATATGGGCTCAATAACACTCTGGCAAACTTCTCTTTCAAAACCAGTGGAGCGGACGAATGTCACCGCGAAGATCCAGCAGAATATCAGCGTCAGATATTACAGGCTTGCCTGACACGTACTGAGCTGGACTCCCATTTTGTGCAGCACTGCTCATCATCATTTTAGCATTTCCATTATCAGCCTTGTAATGTTCCACTCTTGGGACACAAGCCTCCTTTAAGAGAGAGAGAGAGGAAATGGGCCGTAATTCACCACACAGGCCCGATACCAATTGGTGAATTAAAATTTTTAGTTCTAGTCCCCTTGCCGGTTTCCTCATGAATTTTCTTGGCAGTAAATGCTGTTATAAGGATGATGGGAGATTCATTCAATTAGAAATTTACTTACGCGTGGGCTCCAAGAGCTGCACAGCGACGAGCGGGCTCAGGTATCCAGGAGTGTTGTCATAAGGGAAGTAGACCTCAGGCAGGCCAGGGTACGGCCAGTACTTCAACGGGCCCAGGGCTTCCACGTCCGCAGGTCGCTCGCCCATACATGACACCCACACTTTGCGGCGCTGGAAGAATATAAACAGAATATCAACAATAATACACCAAAAACCTGGGCAAGTGCAAGTCAGGCTCGCACTCTGAGGTTTCAATATCCTCAATCGAGTTTCAAAGATTTTTCCGCATCATTGCTTACGGGACGGTCAGCGGGAAAAACCCTAGGAATTTTGATTCCCTTGAGAATGTCGAAATATACGTTTTTTGCGATATACCTATACGGCCCAAACTCTTGTTTTGTTAACATAGAACTTGATTTTTTTCACAGCTTCAAGGGACTGCAGATTTGAGTTAAAGATTTTAATTTCCACTCAATACCTCGCGTACTACGCATTCTTCAGATAAAGGGGCTTGACTGAAAGACGAACAACAAAGAGATCCAATAAAGGTTCCGTTTTTTCATGTTGAGGAACGGAACACTAAAAACATGACCTTCCCTGGGGCATAACAGATAAGAACTTACTTCCTGAGCTGTGGCGTTCATGATATAGTCCTTGATGTCAGGCGGCATGTCGGGGGGCAGGTCTCCGGGATCGTCGTAGAAGTCGGGGTTGAAGTCATATAACTGAAAAAAACAAACAAAATCTTCAGTCAAGCTTGTGCACAGTAACCGTATTGAGGATCTTTCAAGAAAATAATCTGTAGTGTAATTTTGTGAAGGCAATTCTTTTAAGTAAAGGTTGCTATGTACTTATAACTTGGCATTAATCATTTCATACACTTCTTTCTTTTTAGTCTATATAATATTTACTGGTTCGTGTTTTCTAGCAACAGGTCGGACCTGATCATGTAACGTAAATGCAATCGTAGCTACATATTTGAAGCCACATATGAATATCCTGTAATATACGAGTATATTAATCTTGCATCGCGCAAGCAAAGTTCTCCACACAATTTGAATACATACAACAGCCCCAAAACATCTATTGGGCAGTTGTCCATCAGATATAACACTCATCTGTTTGGGGGATCCTCCCTTTTCTCTGAGGTCTTTTTTTCTTTTTCTTTATTTTTTTTTGGGTTTTTATCTAATCAGATATGCCAACCCCATCGTACCTTTTAACATTATATTCTCTGAGGTCTGTGGGACTTTACTCTCTGTCCAAATACCTCTAAATTGAAAAAAAATGGAATAGTACTATTAAAAGGGATAATACTATTTCTATATAAGGGATAAAGGGATAATACGTTGTGGAGGTCTGGTAGGCAGCCGCTCCTCGTAAAATACTGGTATTCAGCTAAATCCGGCTTGACTGGAAGCCGACCCCAATATAGTTGGGAAAAAGGCTAGGCAGATTCGGTCTATTAAAAGGGATAGTACTATTCAACTACATATATAGCTCCGTCTGCCTGACAAAACATCAAAATCAAATCATCTAATTCCATTTCTTTCATATCACTCCTTACACATCCATCGTATCTTTGGAACATGTGGTCAACAAGTACTATTACAATACTGTGACAGTAGTAAAAAAATGCACTTCCAGGTAGGTAGTCAAAGTCACTTCAGAAGTTAAACTTACCCGATTCAACTTGATGATGAGGCAGGGAGTTTTCTTGGCATACCCGAAGTCGTTCTCACTGGAGCAGGGTCCGAAGCTGGTGGTGTTGAAGCTGCAGACTTCGGCCCGGGGCGGCTTCACGGCGCCGCAGTCACGCTGGTTCACGCCCTGGTTGATGAGCAGGCTCTTGTTGTTGTAGGCTGGAAGAAGTGCACAGAATTTTAGGTTAATGCTTCTGACTGGGGCAGTATTCTATATTCCAGATAATAACACACACACAGATACAGAACAGATAACCCTTGACTACGTTAAACTCCTGTTAGGGCTGCGGGAATGTTTGGAAAGAGTGACCGTGGCAGGTAGGATGTAAAAGGCAACAAAAGGACACAAGTGGGGTAAAGTCTGACACACCCTCTCGTTCCAGCGGGAGAAAACAATTGATAATTCCTTATCTCAATAAAAATGGTTTCATTTAGCAGTCAAAAGTGAATGCGTTCAAGAGTCAGTTTAGTGTCCATTATTCGAAGATAGAAGTTTTCTAATTAATTGAGTTGAAATAGTTATGGACCATTGAAGTTCTTCTACAACAAAATTTTAGACACTTCAGCATAGGTAGAGGTAGAGGACTACTGCAGTTTACCCCCAACTGTACATACGAGTACATAGGTAGGCTGCGAAAGTATAGGGCATATCATGATTTATGATAGTTCAGAGCTGAAATCTTACTTCTACTTTTAGTATGTACCTAGATTATACTTATTGTATAATTACTCTGTAAGTCTATAGCACCATATACGGCTGCAGGGCTGTAACTTAGTAAAATACATTAAGACAATAAGAGTATAGAAGAGAACAAACTTACGTGCAAGAAACTCATTGATATTGTTGACATATTTCTTGACCTGCGTATCGTTGTCAGCGTTGTACCAGATGAGAGCCCCCTCCTCGAACAGGAGAGGCCTGTGACCCATTCCAGGGTAAGCACCTGGAAAAACACCAAGGTGATGGGTTAGAAAATTAAACAATGATAGAATCGTCACTCATTGTAGGAGTCGCACACGCAACTTGCACGATTTGTAGAGAGGACAACGTCAACTACTGTGGTTGATATTATTTAAAAATGACCACAATAGCTCTGCAGAAATGCTCTTACTGGTCGGGAGATATTCATACGAATTACCATGGGTTCTGGAACGCAAAGGGCAACCGAACAAACTATAACGTACTTGACGTTTTAGTTTTATAAAAATCAGACACGCGTTCCACCCAGAGCGAAAGGATTTTTTTAATGATTTGCCAGCTCAAAAAAATAAATTGGTATACTTCTACACACCTTGGTCACGCGCTTAGGAAGGATCCTGATCACATACCTAAACAGTCGCTGGACTTGAATCCCCAAGGGAAAAGGAAGCGTGACCGTCCTCACCAGACCTGGCGATGCATCGTATTGGCAGAAGCGAAAGCTATTGGATTGACGTGGAGCGAGGTCAAGCGTAAAGCGCAAGACCGGTCTGCCCCCTAGCTAGGGGACATAGGATCTTAAGTCAAGTCTACACAGTTACTCCTATCAAATCCGGATACCTTTAGAGATCTAATCGATCTAGAATTAAATTTGACTGCTATCGACTAAACCCTATAATTCCTACAACTAACATGAGCTAGGGGTCTGAAATCAAATTCCTGCGCCCCACATACTGGACTTAGCTGCTCTATACATACCGACTTAGGTACTTATGTACCACAAGCGATGCGCGACGGCGAAATGTTTTATTCCATTGTTTCGATTTTCCGACTTTGTCTCGAGTCCCACTCGGTTTGTTATTGAGACTGGCGCATGGCGTGTTCATTCGCGAATTGTTCCTCGATGATTTAGAGTTTCGAGTGAGAGTGACTGATTCGAACAATCGACAACTAGCGGTCAATTCCTTTGACTCAAAAGAATCGAAAAACATCTTGATTATTTTGTAGAAAAGCGAATCGGTGGTTAACTATATGGTTTATTTTATCGACTTCGATTCTTTCGATCCTTAATACATCTTAGAATCGCCCATTGCTATCTACCACCATCTATACCCATATTTTATGATCAACACAGATATTTATACCTATAAATAAATATTATTCAAATAAATCTACGATCATGATGAAACATGAATTGAACATTTTTATGAATAAAGTCCTTGACCTCTTTGGTAAAACGTCTAAAAATATTCGAATAATTTTTGATGTATGTGTCTGGGTGTTTATAATAAACATGGTAGATTTAAATATTTCCCTTAGGCACATTATCGACTTGAAAGAAGTAGGCGATTTTGGATCCATTTGGTTAAGTAGGTACACCTACGTGTAATGTTTGGTGGATGTCTGGGAATTTCTTGACGTATTCTTATTTTCAGTAGTAGTACGCGTAGGTACCTAGCTAAATCATTACAGAATTATAATTTTATAAGTAGTTATGCTACAAATAAGGTTTGGTAGATTTTATAAATTTTATCTACACATTTTGGCATTTCTGTCTCCAGAAAATTTTGACTATCAGAAGTGTGTGTATTTTAATAGATTGATATCGTTTTTAAACTGTTTTCCAAAAAGAGGAAGTGCAATGAAGTTTATTTTTTTTTTGTATCTTGTTAAGTGTTAGGTATCTGACTCCAGTCTTGCCATGAATTACCGTGTCACCCCAGTTAATGGGTTGTGGAGGTCTGGTAGGCAGCCGCTCCTCGTAAAATACTGTTATTCAGCCAAATCCGGCTTGACTGGAAGCCGACCCCAATCTAGTTGGGAAAAGGCTAGGCAGATGTTGATGTTAAGTGTTAGGTATCTTCGCCAAGTGTAAACCGATTTGACAAATCTTTTTTGTTTCAAATAATGTGTCCGTTTGATGGTCTAATTTGAATTTGAATATTTCATGGAACACTTTAGTACTTATATGATAGCAAATCTTCCAGGATTTTCATACTCACAATTCTGTCTTTTCCTTTTCATAATATAACATCACGCCAGTACACTCTGAAGGAGTAGGTATCGCAGCTGCATACAAAGTCTACAATGGGGAGGAGCTCGTGGCTAGATAATAACAGCCGCACAGGTCGATCTTCAAGGTTAAGCAACGCTTGCCTAGGTTGGTCTGTGGATGGGTGACCATCTTGACATAACAAGTTTCCTCCGTGCCTCGGATAGCACGTTAAGCCGTAGGTCCCGGCTGTCATTTGTAGATCTTTGGCAGTCGTTACGGATAGTCAGAAGCCAGTAAATCTGACTCCAGTCTTGCCATGAAGTACCGTGTTACCCCATTTAATGGGTTGTGGAGGTCTGGTAGGCAGCCGCTCCTCGTAAAATACTGGTATTCAGCTAAATCCGGCTTGACTGGAAGCCGACCCCAATATAGTTAGGAAAAGGCTAGGCAGATGAGATGATACAAAGTCTACAATGACATTCTGCTTACCTATGATGGAGTCAGCGAGCGTGAAGTAGGGGATCTTCTCGTCCATGGTGGCCATCAGCCCGCACATGCAGATGGAGAAGAAGATGATGATGCAGATGTACATCACCAGGTAAATCAGCCCTATCACACCTGGAACGGACATGTGAGGTAATATTATTAATTCATTCAAAACAGTGATTGTAATAGAATAGAATAGAATAGAATAAACTTTTTTTTTTTTAATACTCTATTCCTTTTGGTTGTAGCGTGATTTCAGCCCTTCCTCATTTTTTTTTTCAAAATCAATATTAGAATTTTTAAATAGTTAAACTTAGTACATGACTGCCCAAAAAAAAGTGTTATGTTACATATTTAGTGTTTAAATCTCATCTGTAGTATTAATTACAGTTACTACGAGGTAAAAACCCCGAAGCACTGTGTGGAAACTCCTCGGCAAAAGGTAGCATTATATAATATTACTAGTTTCCGCCCGCGGCTTCGCCCGCGTGGTGTGTTGATAAACAGCAGCCTATAGCAAAAATAACAAAATCGAAAAAAAATAAAAAAAGTATGACTAAAAGTAGCCTATATGTTAATCCAAGGTATAAACTATCTAAATACCAAATTTCAACCAGATCGGTCCAGCCGTTTTTTCGTGAAAGAGTAACAAACATACATCCATCCTCACAAACTTTCGCATTTATAATATTAGTAGGATTAATTCAATACATTAATGATGATTACATGTACATGTAGGGAGGGAGGACAAAGAAAAGATGGATGGACTGTATGAAGAGTGATATGAAAGAAAAGGGGGTCAGTTATAGTGCCAGTAGTAGTAGACGGGTGACAGGACAGAATGGAAGAAAAACGTGTTGCGCTACCCCAAGTAATATGGGACAAGGGCAGAAAGAAGAAGAAGACACTTGATTTGTGACATTTGAACACGATCAAGCACAACAAAAAACAAATCTGGTGATGATGTCCCGGACAGTAATTAGCTAAATATACGTATAAATATTATGAATAATAAAATCAATATAAATACATATATCCTGAATAAATTGCCAAGATTGAGTTTCCGACATAAAAACAAATATTCTTCTATACGGTAATTGGTAGTAGAACCTACAAAAAAACAAAAGTGTCAAAGATTAGCATGATAATATCATCTGAACCTAGTATCTTAATACTTCATCATTGTTTAATAAATTATCACTTCGGTACAGTGCTAATATGGTGCCAATAGACTCATAATATTATGCTAAGTGGTGAATAACGTCTAGTTAGACGAATAGGTTATATCTCTGCTTGAAATATTACGGTAAGATAGCTGGGATGATTTTGATGAAATTCTGAAAATGGGTAGCTGAAATCGGATATCGCCGATCCAGAGAACTTGAGATGAATAATCACAGGCCAAACTCAGCATTAGATAATACCTAAATGAATAAAATATTACAGAAATACAAGTTTTTTTTTATACTTATTCCACAACGCTAACTAGTCCCAAGCTAAGCAGAGCTTGTGTTATGGGTACTAGACAACTGATATACTTATATATTTCTAAATACATACATAAATTACACACAGACACAGAACAAATCATCGTGCTCATCACACAAACATTTGTCCTGGGTGGGAATCGAACCCACGACTTCCGGCATAGCATTCGGGGCCACTAACCACTAGACCAATAGGCCAGTCGTTTCAGCTTTTCTTGCGACCTCGCTTTCGCAGTATATCGACACAATTTTTTAGACCCAGTATACTAATATTCGTAACCAGATCAGATCTTCCAACGAATTTCCTATTACGGATATTTAACTAAACAAATTAGCCTTTCTTTATATCTTACCTATCCTACCTACCTACCTACCTACCTATCATCATCTCAGCCGAAAGGCGTCCACTGCTGGACATAGGCCTCCCCCAAGCGTCGCCACAGCGACCGGTCCTGTGCGTCTCGCATCCATCGGATTCCCGCGATCATTACCTATACTAGAATAAAATATCTTTACACACAGATATATATCTTACATATCTACCTTTATTTATAAGTTCAAATGAAGTGTGTCGAAAGCTTTCAGCAGCCAGACGTGAATCGAAACGCAATGATAGACGGCCATAAAACTCATACATTGCTAACGAAAATATATACGTAGACGTACTTTACAAAAATTTAGCTATGCTCCATTGAGAAGAAATTGAGCCACAGAGATCTTAAATGGGAAAAGGTTTTAAGACAGTCAAATACTATGAACAATAAAAAAAAAATTGAACCTTCCAATTAGTTTCAAATTGCCACAAAGGATTTTTTATAGAATAAAGGAAAAAAGAATGATGATGGATGTTTATTTAGCACATAATCCAACAATAAGTATACATGGCGTAAAACAGTAATATGTATAATGCCCCCGTTGCAAGACTAAGTAAGAAAACTAGTAACAATCGATAAAATTAGATAGTTAATACTAATTGAAAATTTGCGTGACCATACGGCATCAGCATTTCATTTCAACGTGGTAATGCTGCTAGTCTTATATGTGTCTTGAATAGCAAAGAAAAGACAGTAAAGAAGTTGAAGTTAAGACAGTCTGAAAAAGTTATCTACACATTTTGATAAATTCTTGATAGATTTTGATTGGCACGTCAGTAGCGTGCGTAAATACCAATTAATCCCCAGCTTTCGATCAATATAGACTGGTAAAACTACACTGCCCTGAAACTGCCCTACTGGAAATCCTACAAAAAAATCTTTCAACAAAAGCTTCTATACCCATAACGATGCTATGTGAAGTATTCTCGCAAAATGTGCAGTACACTAACAAAGAGAAACATGGCGCGCGCGGAATGGCCGAAATAGCTCGCGCCACGCTCGCCGGTCACGGATTGTTTACATACGCGGCTGCGTCACGGCAGCAGGGATCAGGGATGCGTGAATACCAGTAGAAGTGTGGGTATTATCCTAGTTGCTATCGGGATTATTCGAAAAGTTGCTGCGTTTTTAGAACGTAAAGGGTAGCAACGCAGAGGCAACTGAAACGTTTCGGAACACATCCGAACACGGTGAAGGTGAGCTCAGCTTGAGCGGAGTACCGCCACTGTTTTAGGCTATCACGGTTTATTTCATAACAAAAACCAAAACCAATCACGGAAGATATCCCGTAAGTGACAATTTAAATTACGGAGTACCGCCGTCTCCTTGTGGGAGCGATCGGCGGTAAATAGGTATTTCTCGGCCGTACGGTATGCGTCCAGATCGAGCCACAATCAGGATAATCCCAAGTTATTTTATATCCGTAACCAGATCTAAAATCTGCATAATATTATCCGTGTCTGTATCCACATCCAAAATTTTATCAATCAATTAATCAATATCTTTGAGGAGCTCGTGGCTAAATAATAACAGCCGCACAGGTCGATCTTCAAGGTTAAGCAACGCTTGCCTAGGTTGGTCTGTGGATGGGTGACCATCTTGACATAACGAGTTTCCTCCGTGCCTCGGATAGCACGTTAAGCCGTAGGTCCCGGCTGTCATTTGTAGATCTTTGTCAGTCGTTACGGATAGTCAGAAGCCAGTAAATCTGACTCCAGTCGTGCCATGAAGTAAGTACCGTGTTACCCCAGTTAATGGGTTGTGGAGGTCTGGTAGGCAGCCGCTCCTCGTAAAATACTGGTATTCAGCTAAATCCGGCTTGACTGGAAGCTGACCCCAATATAGTTGGGAAAAGGCTAGGCAGATGATGATGAATTAATCAATATCTTTATTGTGGATCATAGGTAGGTACATAATACAGGTCTTAAATAAATTAAATAGATCAGCTACGTCCCGCCCTTGGGGCATACAATAGTACCCGCCTCTCATGCATGAGATTGTAGCTTCGATACACGAGTATGTACAATTCTAAGTTTATTTACTGACACCCCATGCCTCGGAAAGCACGAAAAGCCGTTAGTTCCGGTGTCATTCATAGATCTCTGACAGTTATTACAGAAAGTTTAACCATTAGTTTATCTAAGGAGTACCTATCGTATCGCCCAGTGATTGAGTTGTAGATGTCTGATAGGCAGTCGCTCCATGAAAAACACGAGTATTCAACCGCATCCGATAAGACTAGAAGCCGACTGAAAACTATTTGAGAAAGGGCAAGGGATATGATAAACATCTCTAGTATTGATAACTTCTTCTTCTTCCTGCCCTTACCCCGTGTTACTTGGGGTCGGCACAACATGTTTTTTTCTTCCATTCTGTTCTTGTACCCGTTATAACTCCCTGTTCTTTGATATCAGTCCTAACACAGTCCATCCATAGTTTCTTTGGCCTCCGTCTTCCTCTCCATCCGTCTACATGTTAACTCATAACTCTTTTAGAAATATAACATGACCTCCTTCACAAGATAACTCATCATCACCATCATTTCAGCCGAAAGACGTCCACTGCTGGACATAGGCCTCCCCCAAGCGCTACCACAACGACCGATCCTGTGCGTCTCGCATCCATCGGATTCCCGCAACCTTCGCCAGGTCGTCGGTCTACCTTGTGGGAGGTCTTCCAACACTGCGTCTTCTGGTACGTGGTCGCCACTCTAGAACCTTCCGTCCCCATCGATCATCTATTCTACGAGCAATGTGCCCTGCCCACTGCCACTTAAGTTTGGCGATTCTTCGGGCTTGCTCGGAGTTTCCTTACGTGATCACATCAGAAATGAAGTTATCCGCAAGAGAACCAAGGTAACCGACATGATAACTGTTTAACGCAAATTCAGTAAACTTTATTTTACCTACTATTACACAAGGCCTCCAGAAATCTGTTGCTTCCTAGTATTTCCACAGCGAGCTAAAACTGTCGATAGCACTGCGAGTTCACCCACAGTGTTTAGCTTCGCGTCGGGATGGGCATCGTAAATCCTAACTGCGTGCGCACGTGTGGCTAGTACTAATGGCTGCTAATGACTCAATGGTTAACTAAAACCGGATTTTTTATGTAAATTGTGAAGATTTCAGGGAGAAAAACGGTTCTGGAAATCGCAATTGAAAAGCAAATGATGATTGAGTTTATCTGTTCCGATAAATGCTGGACCTACAAGCTTGTTGAACTATTCTCTATTTAAAGACTGTTTTTTAATCCCTGAGACTAAATTGACACAGGCAAATGTCAAACTTACAATAATAATGTTGCCAGTTCTTTGTGTTGTGATAAGTGAGACAACCCACGTAATATCATTTCAGTCCCAGAGATTAAAAAAACAGACTTTAGACAGTAAAACACGGATATCGAGTCGCATCCGATTAGACTGGAAACCTTCTCCAAGCTAGTTAGGAAAAGGCTACTAAGATGATAATGTATGTCGAAGACGAAGTTTGATGAACATCCCTAGTATTGATAACTTTTAACGCAATATTACTATTACACAGGGCCTCCAGAAAACTGTTGCTTCCTAGTATTTCCACAGCGAGCTAAAACTGTCGATAGCACTGCGAGTTCACCCACAGTGTTTAGCTTCGCGTCGGGATGGGCATCGTAAATCCTACTGTGTGCGCACGTGTGGCTAGTACTAATGGCTGCTAATGCCTCAATGGTTAACAAAAACTGTATTCTCTCGGTAAATTGTGAAAATTAAAGGGGGAAAACGGTTCTGGAAATGTAATTTTTTTTACGTCGGAAATCATCAAATGACATATATCCCTATCCCTATCTAATTAAAACTCGCAGTGTTCCTTCAGTTGCCTTTTCTGGGAGGTAATTCATTTGTACCGTTTCCCGTAAATTTAGCTGATATCTCTTTAAAGCACGCGTGAAACACAACGACCAGGTTTGACCCGGGCTTGAACCAGGTCTTCAAAACTAAGACACACCGTTTTAGCCAAAAGACGCGCGTCTACTGTTGGATATACCTAAGCCTTCCCTAAGTGTCGCCGCATAACAGTACGCACACATACGCACTAGTGACGCGTACGTGCGTACTGTTTGCGTGTGTGTACGCGTCACTAGTGCGTATGTGTGCGTACGTAGATACCAATACCGACACGCTACCAATGTGCGACGAATCCCATACTATTTAGATGCAATTAGGATAACTAGAACTTTCTTTAAAAAACACTACCAGTGATTATGATGGTAACTTCATTTTCTAATTGGTATTTATAAGGGCGTGCATTATTAACAGAAATAATGCACGCCAGATGTTGTAAGTCTCATGTGTACAATCCTCATACATTTCTAAATAGATTATACCAACCTAGACAAGTACTGACCTAGATAAGGAACAATTCTAGGTAGCTAGGCAGCTATACCTGTGGGACTTACACTGAATCATCAATAAGGCGGGCGGCGCGCCGGCCAGAGCGGGCGGCGCGACGCTCAGGGCGGGCGGGGTTCGCGGAAAGAGAACAGGGTGGAAAATACCACGAAGTATTAAGTGGGTTTTTCCATCTGTCGTTAAGGAAAAGATTCCATTCTGAATGATTTTATTTGTGATGAAAACTAACTTCTGCCAAAGTAAGAAATATAAAGCCTCAGAGATGTATCATGACATGAAAGGTTGTATGGATGTCAGAGAGAGGCCCAGTTGGGTCGAAGCCTCTGAACGTAAGGTAAAAAAGGAACATAGGAGCGGGTTTTGGTCAGTAAAACTCTGACACGCTTCTCCCGATCTGGGTGGAGCGGGAGAATCATTGGATGATTTCCCACCTAAAAAAAACAGTCGTCCGGTCGGAGGATACTCCCATTCCAATTTAAGTTGCAAAACTTTCCACCCAGTCTAGCAAGAAAAATAAAAAAGGTTCAAATGAACTCATAATCATCATGTCAGCCAAAAGACGTCCACTGCTAGACATAGGCCTCCCTCAAGCATCGCCACAATAACCGGTCTTGTGCAACATATTCCCAACTAGCTTTAGCCCGCAGCTTCGCCCGCGTACATAAAATATAGCTTATGTCACTCAGGAATACAGCAGCTTTCTATTGGAGAAAAATTTTAGCAATCGGACCAGTACTTCCACAGATTACCTCATACAAACAAAAAAAAACAAACTTTACCTCTTTATTATATTAGTCATCATCATCATCTGCCTAGCCTTTTCCCAACTATTTCGGGGTCGGCTTCCAGTCAAGCCGGATTCAGCTGAATACCAGTATTTTACGAGGAGCGGCTGCCTACCAGACCTCCACAACCCATTATCTGGGGTAACACGGTACTTCATGGCAAGACTGGAGTCAAATTTACTGGCTTCTGACTATCCGTAACGACTGCCAAAGATCTCCAAATGACAGCCGGGACCAACGGCTTAACGTGCTTAAGGGCACGGAGGAAACTCGTTATGTTAAGATGGTCACCCATCCACAGACCAACCTAGGCAAGCGTTGCTTAACCTTGAAGATCGACCTGTGCGGCTTTTATTATCTAGCCACGAGCTCCTCTTTATTATATTAGTATAGTTGACAAATGACCTGTACAAGTCAAACTATTACAGTGCGAACACAAAACAGTACTCAATAAACGCTAACGAAGTTTTATGCTCACTCAAATCATCATAAAAATGTTAACTCTAATGAAAATACGAGTAGTAACTGTTACTATCACAATATACACCGGTTTTCTGCGTAGAATCAACACAGCGGGTATGTGGGACTATCGAGAACACTTTATAAACATACCTAAATAGATATAATAGTTATTATAAACTTACGTAGACAGATGCGGTAAATGTTTTCTCAATACACTTATTTTTCTTTTCTCTATATTTATTACTAACTTTAGCTCGCAGCTTCGCCCGCGTACATAAAATATAGCTATGTCACTCAGGAATACAGCAGCTTTCTATTGGTGAAAAAATTTTAGCAATCGGACCAGTACTCCCACAGATAACCTCATACAAACAAAAAAACAAACTTTACCTCTTTATTATATTAGTATAAATTAGGGACTTTTACACGGACGTGTATGCCAGTCACTTATTTGAAAGCCCATTTTTATTCCTGCCACTTCTGAGCATGCAATTTACTGTTTACCGCACTAGTTTGGAAAAGTGCGCATGCTCGCCCCTGCCACAATAAATTGATTGTAAGTATCGTACGAGTATCAGGCTGGTCGCTAAGTGGCCCCACAAGGCACGTGTCAACCCCGGTTTATTTCTTTCTTCCTGGGTGTTGAAAAACGTCGTTCGATACACGTACACAACAGCCCTGAGCTCCACACTACACTCGCCTGAGGCTCGGACGAATTCCGGCTTCGACTAAATGACAAACTTTCTGTACTTGTATCAAAATGTAAAAAAAATAAGCTAGTTTCTGCCAGCGGAAGACAAAAAAATAAAATAAATAAATAGGTTGTTAGTTTACTAACATAGGTTTAAATTTTTCTATATTGTTTACTAACCCATATAGATGTTACTTATTCGAATTAACCTATCACATACCCACAAAACGAGACACAATAGTAAAACAATAACAGCGCGGTCTCATAGGACCGGTCGGGGATTCATGAACTAAAGATAAAAAAAACAAACATACACACACTCATAAAGTAGCACCTTTATAATATTACCGTGTGTTTGTGTAGTTTCAAACCCTCTAAAGAGGAACTACTACTAACTATGTAAGAAGTTCTACCACAAAACACAGAGTTCTACAATATCTACACGAAACCATAGAACAAAAGCTCAGCAACCAACCAACTATAACCAGTAACCACCAGCTAACCCAACCTTGCATACATACACTGATATATGCTGATATTTACATATATTTGTGTTCCAGTAAGTGTAGAAGCAAATATATGCAGCTATATGCTAGTATTTACATATACTTTATGTGTTGTAGAGCTAAGTGCCTCTATGTCACATTTTCAGGAGCTGAAAATAGTTATTTGTGCAACAAGAGAGCAAAGTTGGTTTTTGCCGCGAGTGTTGATTTTGAATCCCGAGTAAGCGAAGGATTCTATATTTGAATCACGAGCGTAGCGAGTGATTCTAGGTTAGAATCCTGAGTGCAGCGAGGGATTCAAAGACACGAGATGCAAATAACTTTGGTCTCGTGTAGCACATACAACTTTTCACTTCAGCAGCGAGAACAAATAATGTAAAGGTAATAAAAAATACAACTTGGTAATATTTAAACCACATGTATATTTGTAAAAATTAAAAGTTAAAAGTAAAATTATTGCAGTTATATAATATATTATATACATTATTCCATTGATTAAAAATATCATAATATTTTTCGCGAGACTTTTCAGGCAGGAAACTTAATTCTGCATTTTTTACATACTGCTTCAATTCTTCCGGTGTTAAATCGCAGACATCATCACTGGATTCACTCATATTTATTTATTATTATTTTAATAATATCCAACGTGTATCGCACTTTGTAGCTAGCGAACAGAAGAAGAAAACAATAAAAAATTTAAGCCCGCTATTTTTTAAAGATGCGTTCGGAAATTGCACTATTACTAAATTATTCTGTCATAATAAAGATTGTTAAAACTTTAAATAATTATGTAGATACATGATAAACTTCGTATTTTTTAATTCAACATCTCTTTATTTGATCATAAAAAATATAATTCGATTATTAAGAGAAAAGTATAATAATTACATTTAAACCATGATTTGAAATTTTATAGGTGACGTGCTTCCGAACGTTTTATTGTTGGTTTCTTTTTTGAGCCTATTATATATGGAATTTGAAAATCGAACTTTGAATCGACTTGTTTCTATCTCTCGCTCTTTTCGTATCGAAGTGAAAGTGACAGAACAAAGTGAAGTTCAAATCTTTCGAATGTTGTGAGTAGACCTAGCACTGACTCGGCATTTAAAAAAAATAATTAAAAAGTTACTTTGTCTCACGCTCGCAGCAAAATCGAATTTTGCTCACTGTCTGTAGACTGCAAAACATACTTGTTTGAGGTGCTGAGGTGAAAAAACGTTTTTCTAATTTGTGTCAGGGGTTTTCATACTCTCTCAGTTATGACTTTAAAGTATGTGAATTAATATTAATTTTGGCTACCTTTATCTAAGAGTACTAAGTCATCATCATCATCATCATCATCGTCATCATCATCATCATCATCTTGGCCTATGTTCAGCAGTGAACGTCTTTAACGTTCACTGCTGGACATAGGCCAAGCGTCCCACAACGACCGGTCCTATGCGTCTCGCATCCATCGGAGTACTAAATAATAAGCTGAAAAAAAATCAAACGACTTAGCTATCTTCGATACCAACAGCTACATATATGCTGTTATATGGTAGTATATTTACATATACTCGTATATGTGTTCCAGTAAGTGTAGAAGCAAATACACGCTGTTGCGAGGCCGGCCGCGTCTACTATTTGCGGAAAGTTTACGACGTGACGCGGTCATTGCAGTATTACTGACTGACCATTGATGTCAGAACGTGCTCTACTTGTGGGGGAATCGATGGCTACCTACAGTACCTACTATGGTAAAGGAAGCCCTGAAAAAGGCCATTGAAGGCATACCTAAACATATAATATAAAATCTTCAGCTGATTACATTGGTATAATGGGTAATCAAATCTAAGTACGAGTATATACATAAAAAGAGAAACAAGCTTATATGCTAGGAGTGTGAAATTTTACTTAAGACTTCCTTATATGACGTAGGCGAACACTAAGAGACAGTTTTTCAAAATTTACATAAATTAATATATAAATAGGTCGACAGCGATGCGGAAGAATTTTTTTACGCTTTATTTTAGGTTAGAGTAAGAGTTAGTGTATATGTAGTTATAATTAGTTAAGTGTTTTCATTTTTCTTGGTATTATCTATGTTTAAAAAAATCTCTAATTAATATAAATAGATTCCAAAATGGAGTTTCGATGATTTTTCCGAATCCCAATAGAGTAATTATTTTGTGACGTAACTACGAACTTACAATTTGATGACATTTTGCATCTTACAAAATTTCTGGATTTTTATGTTAACGGGAAGTACCCAATAATTTTGGGTTTCTTTGTGAATAACCTGGAATTTTTCCTGGCAGATCCTTGCCCAACAATATCACTCCCTTCTTCTATCAACATCATTTAACTAAAGTAAACTTTGATGAAACAAAAAACCAAGTCTAATTAGTTAACTTGCCAATATACCCTGTAACACACTGTACACAGTATCGCGTGTTTCACCGCCCTAAGCGATTGAGTGACTCAGCAAGTCTCCACATGTTCATTAATTATCTTTCCTGAAAGTTCACAGGAATTGTTGCTAAGTCTATTCGTTCTTTCATTAATTGCAGCTGAAAGACGTCCACTGCTGGACATAGGCGTCCCCTAAATGTCGCAACAACAACTGGTTTTGTGTGTCTCGCATCTATCGGAATTGCCTGTCCCTCACCAGGTCATCGGTCCACCTTGTGGGAGGCCTTCCAACGCTGCGTCTTCCGGTACGTGGTCCCCATCGACTGTTCTACGAGCAATGCGCCATGCGTTAGTCTTCGGGCTAAGTGGGTAACTTAGTTTCTCTTGTGGATATCTTCATTTATGTTGTGAGAAGTAAAGTTTGTTTTTTTTGTTTGTAGGAGATAATCTCTGAAAGTACTGATCCGATTGCTAAATATTTTTTTTTTTGTAAAAAACCTGCCTTATTCCTGAGTGACATAGGCTATGTTTTTATGTCAGTAGACGGGCGAAGCCACGGGTAAAAGCTATTGTCATATAAAGACCTTGTACGTAATGTAGAAACACTTCGTTGAAGATATAAAAAGCGCCATTACCCCAATTCCGGAGTTCACGCGCTCGAAATTCATCAGTTATGATGGGGATAAAATCGGAAATAACTCTGCAGTGATTCATGAGATTGGCTGCACTCCGTTACTAACAGGGCTTAACTACGTACACAGCTTAAGTATGTCTATACCTATATTCAGATACAAATATACCTAAATAAACATTCAGGCACAGATCAATCCACTGATCATCATATGCCACTACCCCTGCCATGTATCTATGCCCTTGTCTGGTGTTACTTGTAAATAATCGGTGCATCACAATCGCAGATTATTATTCCTACAGAAAATATTGAAGAGGTTCTTTCATAACGTTCTTCCAAACGTTTTTTTTTCACTTTAACTTTTTTTCTTTACTATTTCAATTCGTCAACTCATCCTACAGTTACTACGTTAAGGATGACTTGCAGAAGTTTAAAATAATATTTAACTACTTATTCTGCTACTCGTCCCGTCACTGACTACCTTTGGTTTGATCATGAATCCACGATGGACTAGAAACTCAGGTAAATTGCACTTTGTAACTTATTGGTGTGATCAGGGCTCCACTATGAGGGAGAGGGAGAACCCTGTCTGCGGAGGTGTTGGAAATGCTGGTCTCTTTGCAAACTTCTTTTCATCATTATTTTTACATAAATAAACTGCACTCAATACTGCATAATCTACGGTTGGTCAAGACTAACAGAAACCTATTTTATGTGCCATAAAATTGGGCTACTTTGGCTCTGAGGTATAATAACTTTGGTTCAAGCTCGTTAGTTAATAGAAACGATTTAAACACAGTACCTTGTGTTCCTATTGGTTAATAAGCTTTATACCCCAGGGCCAAAATAACTCGACCGAGCCTAGCAGGGTGAACTTCCTAGTCTTTTCCCAACTAGTTTGGGATCGGCTTCCAGACTAACCGAATGCGGCCGAATACCCCATATTTTACCAGGAAAGATTGCCTATCAGATCTCCTTAACGCCTGTGTTCAATAACCTACCGCAGTTCATAGATAGATAGCTATCCTCGATAAACAGTAAGATTCTACCTATCAATCCACAACTTTTGGTAGGAAATGCTATCCGTCGGTAGGTTATAGGAAAGCAAGTAAGGGCAAAAGGATAGATTTGTTCATCTTTAGTAGCTGCAACTTTAGATAGATAGCTTATTGAATACGGAATTCTATTTTAAGTTCTCTTAATTATATTAATTTAATATATATCATAGTATTTATTAGTTTATAATATTAGCATATATACGTATTTTATTATTATAAACAACTTATTTTATACTTATAACTTTTGTTTTTTTGTAATGTATATTATTTGTTTATTGTGCAACCCTACCACAGCGTTGTCTTTTTAACCCTAAGGTTGACTGGTAGAGAATGCCTTGATGCATTAAGTCCGCCTATGTACCACCATTGTACATAAAGTTTAAATAAATAAATAAATACGGGCGTTAATCAATTCGGTTAGTAACTGGGCAACACGATGGTCCTTCTATAGACTGAAGTTCGGACTTTCTGGTGTTTGTACCGGTAACGACTGTCAAAGATCTACGAATAGAAACCAAGACCAACAGCTTTACGTATTTTCCGAGCCTCACGGGGTGGCAGTAATGTCGTAGATAAGCGTTTAAAAATACATTATTATGTATTGAAAATTTCACATTGGTAGGTACTTGCCAGGTTTCAAACCCGCAACCTAACACATGAGAGGGTCATGACGACACACAAAATAAACCGACTTTATTCTCTATCTAAATTACAGATCTAAATACATGTCTATTGACTTTTATATAGCTAGTCTGTCTATTTTATCCTTAATACCGTTCTAATACCATTCCAAGAACGCATAAAAAAAATGAAATAAACATGTCACTACTAGATTTATATCGCAACGGTTCGGGTTTAACCTGCCAACCTTGACCACTGTTTATACAAGATCTAAAATATAAAACTACACTGAAATATATGTAAACATTGGAATATGTAGCTATATAATATAAAACTAAGTGCAGAGGAGATGATCCCAGCTCCGTAGTTATAGCGGTTTAGTCACTGGCGTGGCGTAGCTAGCAAAGGGCTGGGTGCCCCGGGGCCCTCAAACTCTGGGAGCCTCCAAAACCTGATAAGCAATCTTTTTTGAACAAGTGAAAAATTCTTCCACCTTCAAAATCTCAATAAAATTGATTGTAACGCTACTTTAATCATGGAAAATCGTAAAACTCTAAATGCGAAGACTCTATACGGCATGCTATTATACGAAGACATGGCTTCGGTGTCGGTTTTATTGACTAAAACGATTTTTTTTAGGCCAAAATATGTAATTGTAAAAAAAAATCGTTTTCGTTAATAAAAGCTTGACACTCCCTCCCACTCAAACCAAAGCAGGAGAAGTTATTTGATAATTTTCGATGTAAGACAAGAGGCCCCAGGCTTTTTGCCCCAAAGTCGTTGGTGACCTAGCTACGCCACTGAGCTTAGTCATTATTTTATGATGAATGACGGTTGATCAATGCGGATGTCAGTTATGCGAATAGTTTTCTTGTAGTAGTAACATACTGAAAATACTCGTACGTCACAATCTTAGAGATTAGTTAAAGAAGTGTGCTGACGTGTACTTGGTTTTCCCTGACGTAATAGGATTTAATATGTGATGCTAGTTTGACTTTAAACAACCACGTGTGCTTCAAAAAGATGTCAGCAAAACCATAGTGGCTTATGCTCACTAGGAACACGGTATTTTTTTAAAGCGATCTTATTATCCTGGAATGCAAATAGTAAATGAAGGACACAGGTGAATTTTAAAAAGAAAAACCCGGAGACCTGGAACGAAAGGCAAAGAAGGAACATACGAGTGGGCTTTAGCCAGTACAAGTCTGACACGTCACGTTCCGTCCACGAGCAGCAGAAGTCAATAGATGATTTCACACCTCAAAAAAAACGTATTAACGCCTATTCTCCCCTTCTTTGCCTAAAAACCGTTGTCCTTGAACAATATCAAGGACAACGGTTTTTCTTTTCAGGAGTGAACCTATGGCCCCAGCAGGCTTCGAACCTGCTGAGCCCCTATGGTTTGCGCAAGCAGAGTAGAGTTGAGATGGACCAAGGGACAGATAGCTGAATGGTATTTATTTTTTATTTATATAATCTAGTGCTTGATCGCGATCCCACCTGATGGTAAGCCGTGATGCAATCGTTGGTGGTAAGGCGCACTAGTTTATTAAGAGTCTATTCACTCTAGCTTTGTTTTTTTGGGGTGCGAACACATGATCGTTGGTTAACCTTGCCAATAACTATGTATTTGTATTTATTATGTACATAAGCCGTTACACATTGTTAGAAATAAGTGATTGTACATACAAATAATATCGGCGAGTGACGTTTTTAGGTTATAGCTCGCACACTATTACTATTTACTGAAACTAAACTAGTGGATTGTGATATCTATTCTTTGGTCTTTACTTAAATTATGGAGGTTGCCGTAAAACATACGTATACCTTAGACAGATTGGATTGTAATGCAGGACGTAAGGGACAACCCTCCACTAACTTTAATTACTCAGCTACCCGCGAAACGAGACACAATAGTAAAACAATAACAGCGCGGTCTCATAGGACCGGTTGGGGATTCAAACGTTAAGGGCTCGTCGCTCAGTAGACGAATCTGAACATCATGCCACAAATTCTTTTTTCAGGAAACGAAAAAAAAATTCCGCCTTCACCATACCTACAGAATTATAAATTTTATCGGACAGTTTGTATGGAGAGGTCGATTTTTTTTTCGTTTCCTTAAAAAAAAATTGTGGGGCGATGTTCAGATTCGTCTACTGAGCAAGCCCTTAAAGTTAGTGGAGGGCTGTCCCTCACACCCTTTATATTATCTATTCTTTGGTTTTCACTTGAATTATGGAGGTTACAACCATTAGGTACGTTGCCATGCAGTAACTCCTGAAACTTCTAGGTCATCCTAATGACGTCACACGTTTCATGACCCTCCTGAGAACAAACTGTTTAATGTGTAATTTAACCACCGTGGCACCGCCGCCTTCCAATCAGTCGCGAGTTTGATTCCGGTTTAAAGTAAAGCTTTTTTCTGGTTTTGCTCGGATTTTTGTTTAAGTTTACTGTTTAGCGGGGATTTGTGATCCATTCAACCAGTTCTATAAAATATTTTTGAAGTAGAATTTAAGATTTTAATTATATCGTAAAAGCCTTCAAGCTTAGTTAAAATGATTTAGTTTAACTAATGTTTTTCACCACGAGAATTCGAGAACTCATGCCACACAACACCACCTGTTGCACCATCAGAAGCAACTGATTGCGGCGATTGACTTGACGATTTTAACAGTACTTAACACGAACAACACGTACAATCTCTACCTAACCACCCAAAAAAAACAAAAGTTAAAAATTCAAATCCGAAAACAAAATAAAAATTGCCCGTTGAAATTCTAATTATAACTTCCAAGTTCAAAAATAATCGTTCAGCTTCCAAATTCAAAATCAGAAATGTCCGTTTAAGTTCCAAACTCGAAATTAAAACCAAAAATGTCCGTGTAACTTCCAAATTCGAAACCAAAATCAAAAATGTTCAACTTCCAACTTACCCCATCGATGAGGAGTTCTGCCAAGGAACGTTCTATCTTCAGGGTTCCAGATGCCATACTGGATGCGCTGGAGGAACGGCCTCTGGACTGGTCTCCGGGAGTAGTTGACGACGCCGTTCGGCTTGTCGGCGCCCATCGTGACTGGTCGGTGGGTGAAGACTGACGGTGGCGAGCGTTCGCGCTATGAGCTGACTGGGGCGGGGATTGTGCCTAACTGAGAGGTGCCTCTGTGAGGACAAGGCAGTTTTCTTTACCGCGGAAAATTTTAATGAATTAGTTTGTTAAGAAAACAAGAGGAACGAGCTTATATTCATTTAAAATCATTCAAAAATGAATAGGGGTTTACTACAATCATTTTTGGATAATATCAATAAATTCGGAAATAATCGCTCCAAAAGTAAAAAACAATGCGTCCCCCCCCCCTCTAACTTTTAACGTTTGAGTCCCCAACCGGTCCTATGAGACCGCGCTGTTATTGTTTTACTATTGTGTCTCGTTTCGCGGGTATCTGAGTAATTAAACCATAAGTTTAGAAAATATGAAAAAATCTGGAAAGTAGAGCTTTATAAAGACTTTCTAGGAAAATTATTTTGAACTTGATGGGACAAATAGTTTTTGAAAAGTTGGGGACACTTATTTTGACAGACGGGAAACTACGGAACCCTACACTGGGCGTGGCCCGACACGCTCTTGGCCGGTTTTCGTATTTGTGATTTCAAACAACTAAAAAACTAAAACTACCACTAGATAGACCGTTATTTCTGCAATAACCTTATAGTTGTAAACACGTGGAAGCGTAAATAAGAACCCATTCTATCAGATGTTAAGAATTGGCTGCTCGCTTCGAAAATGTTTTCATTTTAATTTATTTTACAAATTATTGTAGCAACAAATTCTGTGCAAATATCAGGATTTTAAATACACAAAAAGACGACTACTCCTGTAAGATAATGTTCTAATATTAAAATCTCACCGTGTTTGGTATCGGACTCCTCCGAAATGGCTTGACGAATATTATTTAATGAAAATTTTGTGTATATTTGGTAGATCTGAGAATCGGTCTTAAGCTATTTGTTACCCTCCTCCCCAGCCATAATTTTTTTTATAATTTATGTGGCAAAACAACATTTTGACGCGTTATATGTATAGTGATTTTGAAATATATTTTAATTTGGGTACTCAATAAAATATATATAAACTTAGCCAAAATCGATCCTCAATATCATCCCTAAAACACTTCCAAACCACCATAAAAATACCCTCTTCGAACCCACATAATCTATGGCCGGGATCTGCCGCCCAAATCTGCCTGAAACCGGCGGCCGCCCGCCCAACGCCGCCCAGCCCCCTGGCGGCCGAGCCTCGCACTACGAAGTAATGTGCTAAGTGCCAGTCAGGTGACAACTGGGTGACAACTTGTTTAACTTGCCAAGGACGTCAGAGGCGTGGTGGATTAGTGAGGGAATATAGTTAATTGGTAACTTAGAGTAAGGGAGGAGCTCGCGGCTAAATAATAACAGCCGCACAGGTCGATCTTCAAGGTTAAGCAACGCTTGCCAAGGTTGATCTGTGGATGGGTGACCATCTTAACATAACGAGTTTCCTCCGTGCCTCGGAAAGTACGTTAAGCCGTAGGTCCCGGGTGTCATTTGTAGATCTTTGGTAGTCAGTTAGTCAGAAGCCAGTAAATCTGACTCCAGTCTTGCCATGAAGTACCGTATTACCCCAGTTAATGGGTTGTGGAGGTCTTGTATTCAGCCGCTCCTCGTAAAATACTGGTATTCAGCTAAGTCCTGCCCCAGCTACCCCAATATAGATGGGAAAAAGGCTAGGTAGATGATGATGATAGTTAATTGGATAGTGGAGTTAAGAATCTTTTTTAATGAGGAATCAAACAATGATTTCTCCCGTTTTGGGTGGAGTGAAAGGGCTTGTCCGACTTTTACTGATAAAATCAGACCTATGTCCTTCAGTTGCTCTTTGCGTTATAAGGCTACAAGTTTCCTTTTTCAGAAAATCCCCGCAGCCTAGCGAGCATCGATCCTGCTCCTCCTTTGCTACGGTTCGCTGAAATCTCTTTGAGGAGCGCGTGGATCACAACGCGCTGTAGACGATGGACGAGTTGGCTGGAATAATAATAAATGGTTTATTGACAAAAATTGTACACGCATAAATAAAATTCCCTGGCTCCTGAGCTAGTTATGAACTGTATTACAGGAATGGTATAACTTATACGAAGTAGTGGATCGCCTACTAGCGATGACCAGAAGAGATACATCATGGCTCTTCATTTGACTGGCCGAAGGAGCAGAGTGCTTAACCAAGGTCGCTGATAAGGCTAAGGGAGACCAAGCATGACCAGGTAAATATGCTCATGGTGTTTGTGCGGCGTGTCCCCGCAGACCATGTCCCACCTTCCATCCTGTATCACGTGCCCTGTTACATGTTCACGTCCTGACCTAATGACAGCATGAGTGGACGTCATTGCCGTGGCCGAATACTGGGCCAGGCAAGGTATTTGAATAGTTTTGTCATCGACACGCTAAGAAGAAGAAGGATACCCATTAATGCAGTGGATGCTGGCTGTATGGCTCGCTGCTAGAGAGCTTGAGGAAGTGTTGATGACGTCACGATGTAGTAGTTACGAAGGCTACACTGATATTCATAGTTGAGGGTCATCCTCACCAGTTTAGAGGTGTACGGAACAGGGCATAAAGTCCCGCTAATCTCCTTTGAACATTTAGAATCCTCCGTTCAAACAGTATGTTTTTTGTCTGGCCCTGGCAACTGCCCCATAATTGATTTCGGACTGTTGTAGTTCTAATCGTGTGGAGAACTCTGATATCATGATGCAGGGTAGTTTCTATGTGGTGACATAGATGTTGCTATAAATGGATATGCAAAAAAAAAACAAACAAAAAAATCATTTTGATCTAGATTTATTCGAAATAAACTCACATTTTCACAAACAACATGGAATATTTTTATTTAAATAGGATTTGTACTCGTACCAGGCATAACACACATTGTCTAACTACGATAGTGTCTATAGAATACTCAAACTGCTTCGAAAAATATTGTTTTACTTCTACAATAGTCATGGTAATTGTATTATAAAGATAAATATCATATTGTACATAGAAGGGGTACTAAATTATATTTTCTTCTACTTACATTTTAGAAGCTGCTTCTTATATAGAGAAGAAATAAATAAGCATTTAAAGATGCATGCATTGATTTTAATGCAGCTAAAGTCAGGGAAAATATTTTTTTTCTTACACTTTTGACAACAACTTCTAGCGAATGGGGTGTTTCCTTACATTAATTTATTTTTTACTTAACTACAAAAATAAGATTTTTTTTTTTTTTCTGAATCTAAAACCTGTTAATAAATGAAACAGCAATAATGCTTGCTAGCTTGTGAAATATCGTAAAAAAACTGACGACTATTTTTATAAAAGCAAAAACTGACTGACTGACATATCAACACACAGCCGAAACTAATGGGACTAGGAGTGTGAAATTTTGCACAAGGTTTCCTTTTATGACGTAAACAAGCATCAACACAGGATTTCCCAAGATTCGCCCCCTAAGAGGATGAAACAGGGGTCTAAAGTTTGTATGAAAAAACCTACTGCCGCGCGGGTGAAGCCAGTGGCACTAACTAGTCATCATTATATTTTTAATGCCCCTGCATGCATTTTAAATCTATTTTCACAGAAAAGGAGGTGGGATTTCTTATTTAACATATTACATTTGCTTGCATATGCATACACTCGAAATATAAAAGCTCATAATATTACTACAATATATACAGGTATATCTAGCTACTGATTTATTCTGAACGCTGAGATTACTTATGTACTTATACATACAATATTCACATACATTTCCATCTGTGTTCACATTGGTTCACACCATAAACGAGAAAGATCTATTACCACAGACAATTTTCTCTTAACAATATCTTCATAATTATTCTTTCAATCACAAGTCACATCACATTCACTGGACCAGATCTTAAATAAACTAAATATCTATGAAAAGGATAGATAACATAGAAAATACTAGATTAACAACATTATTAAACTACATAAGTGTAATGGTATAGGGAACCTTTTTCTTTTCTACCGAAAATCAAAGAAAATTATATTTTATGCTTTGGGTGACAGAGTAGACCATATTTTAATTATCTATCTTGTTTTGGAGCAGTGGTGGCTCAGTGGTAACTGCCCCGACTTACAAGTTGTAGGTCGCAGGTTCAAACCCAGTCAGGTGCATTACTTTGTGTAATTTATTTCCTCACCACTGCTCTCAAAACGGGGAAGGAAAACATCGTGAGGAAACGGGCATGTCCTAGAACCAAAAATTCGAAGACATGTGACATCCGCCAATTCGCACTGGGCCCGTGTGGTGGATTATGGCTCCTCTCTAGGAGAGGGAATGCCCTCTCCTAGAGAGGAGGCCTGATTCCCAGCAGTGGGACCATTATAAGGCTGATAATTCCAATGTGGTCAATTATTTTTTTTTTAAATCTCCAGGACGCGCTTTCATTAGACGCACTCTATAGAGATTAATCTTGTAAATGTACAGACTACAAAAGTAGATGGTCAAAGTCTGTAAATCTGTCAGTCAATTTGATATTTCCAAGTGGAAGAATGTAAATCTCTTTTGTTGACCGTACACTAAAAGGTCTGTTTATCACGAAAAGCTAACCTAACAGCTGGCAACACATACTCAACACATTCGTTCACGAATGAACATGATCTAATTTTATTATTTTAAAGCTAAGTATGCACAATGTGGCTGGTTAATTTATTTATTAATTTATTGGTTTATCCTCACAATGGACCGCCTTGCGGCAATTACACCAATGGAGCACAAGTCACGACTGAATCTGCTACTTTCCAACAGCCTCCTTACAGCATATGCACGATGGACTGATGGAGTGGTAGTGGCGATGGGTCACGTACGCTCACCAGCCATCAGGCCAGCGCTCCTCCAGGATTAATATTGTTCTATACATGAACGGACTTTTAAATCTTCTAAAGGACTTGTGTATCTAGACTGCAAATGAACTAAAGGACCGTAATAAATGGCCTAACAAATAATACGCGTCATGTTCGTGAACGAACACTGTCAGTTGGGACTGATCATTTTTTGGCTGCCAATGTCTTATTTCAATTTTGATTTTTTTCACTTTTTATATTGTGAGCTAACAATATGTAACCGAGATATTTTTGTAATATAACATGAAAAAAAAGTATCCACGAAGTGTCTTGCACATTTTTCTCCATAGAGATCTACGCTTTGGAATGACTAAGGATCAGCTCACACCTAGACGCGACGCTGCATGCATATTTTAATAGTGTGACTCAAAATAGAACTTTATTTACTACAAGAAAAGGTACACATTTCATTGTGAGAATTGAGAATACGTTGCTTCATGCAGCGCTGCGCCTCGTGACGCCGCGCGGCGTCTCGCTGCACAGCGGAACGTTTTTACATTCACGACGTCGTGTTGCCAACGATTTTACTATGCGCCTCGCAACGTTGCGATGCGTTTCGCGACGGCAGCGCTCGGCGCAGCGCGAAATCACTGGCCTCTTTCTGCATCGTCGCGTCTCGGTGTGAACTGACCCTAAGCCTCACTTTTCTACAACCTTCCACAGTGCATACTTAACCTAACCGGCAGTACTATAGTTCCATTACTGTAACGGAACGTTCCTATGTACAAAATACATCGCCGCTTATGTTAGACGTCGGTCTCGTTGTGGTTGCTGTTGCCTTCGACGAACAGCATGAACCGAGTGTACCCCGACGGTTCCTTCAAGCTCTTGTTTTGTATAATGTTCTTGGCCCAAGCTCTGCATCGTATTACTATGTTGTGGTTATGTTCTGGAAACGAAAGGAAATTTGGTGAAGACCAGCTCTATAAAGGTGTGAAATACATAATATGAATAATCACAATCAACCTATTATTAGGCTGAAGGGTTCCTACTGCTGGAACTCAAGCCTAACTACTCTCTAGAAGAGAGAATGGATCGTAATCCACCGTCTGTCAAGACCCGTTTTCTCAAGAAGACGTGGAGGTATGAAGATGAATATACTCAAATCTGCTTCCCCAAGCAGTGGTGAAAAGTAAAAACTTCTAAATCAACACAATCTAAAGTTATGACAGTTCATGCACCTTTTAGGCGTATACTGGTATTTTGACCCTTCGAGTATTAAGTAGTAACAAGAATTTTGTATTCCCGTTACGCTATAATCCTACGAGGTCTCAAGAATACGAAAAAGTCCGACGCAATCTAAAGATAAAGCCGTTTGTGCTCATATTTTGACTCTCGCTGTTGGGTACCTAGAATAGGTTCTCGTTGACCTAGAATCCTGAACTTTGGCGTGACGCAAGGTCTATTTGTAAAATAAATATACTCGTAATTTGTCCTTGTCATTACCTGGTGACGATAACCGGACTGCAACCAGCGGGCTCTTGTACCCCTCCTGGTTGTTGAAGGGGTAGAACCGGCCAGGCATGCCTCTGCCCCAGGGGTACTCCAACTTGGTGTCGTTCGCCTTCTCCTCTTCACATGACACCCACACTTGCTTTTGCTGTTGGACGAAATTTAATGATTAAGAACGTACCCATAAAACTTCTAATCACACAGTTTTTTTTTTTAATATTTCAAACAAACACTTCAATTTTATTGAAATACTAGCTTCCGCCCGTGGCTTCGCCCGCGTGGTGTGTTGATAAAAATCAGCCTATAGCAAAAATATCAAAATCGAAGAATAAATAAGATTACGTTTCAATTTTTTTTTCTGACCTGGATAAAAAGTAGCCTATATGTTAATCCAGGGTATAACCTATCTACATACCAAATTACAACCAAATCGGTCCAGCCGTTTTTGCGTGAAAGAGTAACAAACATACATCCATCCTCACAAACTTTCGCATTTATAATATTAGTAGAAAATGTAGTATGTATTGATTAGATTATCTTCTCTACTACTCGTAGTAGATAACTGGATCAGGGAAAGCGAAGAATTATGAAGCTAAACGCACCATTTAACAATTCAGTTTAGGTCGTCAAGTTGCTTTGGTCCGAGGATTGATCTCGTGTCCTATTCGCAAGGGTTTGCGACTGAATACTCCATCTCGTTTAGCTTGTCAATCCCCTTATATGACAGAACAGCTGAAGAGATGGAGTATTTGGTGGTGGATGTGCGACCCTGGCGGAATAAATGCGAGAGTGTTTGTCAGATGTAGCCGTCGTAGGCAGTTAAAATATTAAGCGGTCATGGTAGGAAATGGTCTACGAGCATTTCAGCATCATTCAGTAAATATTACCGATGGGCGAAACCGAGATGTTTTAACAATCGAAACATTCGGATTCGTTAAAATAAACCATCAAGTCAACCATCTCAACGCTCTGTCCTACAAAATAATCGAGATATTTTTCGATTCGAGATGTTGTTCTGCTCTCACTCAATACTCTAAACACACACAACAACAACTCGCAAATGACCGCACCAGTCACAACAACAGAGCGAGTCGGACTCGAATCAAAGTCAAAGCAATAGAGAACCATCAAGAGTTCGAACAACTAAAACAATCGAAAAATAAACGTCTCCCCATCTTGGATCGCTAGTTGTCTCTTCAGCTAAAATCACAGTTCTCACCAGACTGGCGTCCAGCTTCTGAATGTACTCGGTGAGGTCGTCCGGCATATCTTCAGGCAGCTCGTTGACGTCGTAGAAGTCTGGCTCCCAGCCTATTATCTGAAATTGGGGATATAGAGATAAATAAATTAAAATCGGTCCACAATTGAGATATCGGTGAACATACATAAAAGGGGTTGGATCGCTACTTCTTAATATTGGATGATGTTTTTATGAAATACCCATTAAATGGGGTAAGACGGGGGGTAATGGGGTAGAATTTGCCTGCTGCGGTCTTTCCGTCCGATTATAATTTGGGTATTTTCAAGAGTAGAGTGAATAAGCTCTTAATAAACTACTGCGCCTCACTATCAACGATTGCATCACTGCTTACCATCAGGTGGGATCGCAGTCAAGCACTAGTTTATTAAAAAAACTTTACTTAACATTACTTATATAAAAAAAAAACGAGTCGGGAGGGTTCTATTGATGATTTTAATTGCTACCCTAGGTAACCACTTTCACATGCTTTCCCTTGAATGAAACTACTTACCTTATTAACTTTAATGAAGATGCAAGGGTTGTCCGGGAAGCCGTAGTGGTCTGCGGCAGTGCACTCCTTCTTAGACGAGTACCAGCTCTCGCCGCTGTACTCTGAAGGAAAAAGAACAAATTATTTACATTTTTGACGTCCTTTTTATCATTAAATGAAACCCATGAAAATACAGAAAACGTTTTATGTAAATTTTACATAAAACGTGTTCTGTATTTTCATGGATTTAGGTTGTCACCAATGTGACGGGTTTGCAAGTTGTAGGTCGTGGGTTCAAACCCAGCAAGGCGTATTACTTTGTGTAATTTATTTCATCACCACTGCTCTCAAAAACGGTGAAGGAAAGCATCGTGAGGTAACCGGCATGTCCTAGAACCAAAAATCCGAAGACATGTGACATTTACCAATCCGCACTGGGCCCGCGTGGTGGATTACAGCCCATTCCCTCTCCCAGAGACGAGGCCTGAGTCCCAGCAGTGGGAACATTACACGGCCGATAATGCTAAAAAAAAGGGTAGTCACCAATGTGACGGTCTCAGTCAAGGATATCGGTGACACGCAAAACTCTTTTTGAGGTGGGATCCATAAATGACTTACCCCGCTCGAGTATTGCCTGAAACCCACTTGTGTCCTTCGGTTGCCCTAGGCCAATGGCACATCAAACCTTACAAGATCAAATTAGTTTGATGTCACAATTGACACACAAATAACGTCATATACCTACCTACCCTGTATCAGTTACAATCGTGAAGGTCATCCAACTGTGTTACGAGTAGTAGAATATCCGTACTTAGAGCGGCTTCACATTAGGCCCGACCGACAGTTTTACTGTTGACCGACTGTCGAGTGTAGATGTTACACTACTAGACGCAGGCGATCCGACCTAGTGTGAACACAATTTTCGTTACGGTGCTGGGATTCCGATTCCAATTTCCAGTCAACGTAGGCGCAGGCTTGCGGGCGGCGAGCTATGGGTAGCTCGCCGTTCGGACGCCTGTTTACAGTCTGGACTAAACCCATATAACCCGTATGAACTATACGCGCGCTTCAAAGAGACAGTGTCAGTAAACTGAAGGGGCTCGGCAGGGTCGAAGCCTACCAGTTCCCTGGGTTTAATGAAAGAGAGCCTCGGGACCCTGGAATAAAGGCAAGGAAGGAACAGGAGACAGTTTTAGTCAGTAGATGTCTGGTACGGGAGAGCGGGAGGAGTCGTGTCAGATTTCAACTGACTAAAACCCACTCCTATTCCTTCTTTGCCTTCATTCCAGGGTCTCGTGGCTCTATTACGTTCAACCCAGGGCCCCAGTACAACATAAATGTTAATTAATTTATTATAAATATGTTGTTAGAAGGAGATGGCGGGACGACTTGGATGTCTTCCTTGAGAATTGGCAGGAAGTGGCTCAAAACCGGGAACGATGGAAGGAATGGAGGGAGGCCTTTGCCCAGCAGTGGGACAGCATAGGCTAGATATAATAATAATAATAATGTTATTAATTAGTAATTTATTGCTGTTGATATTATTTTAATTTAATTTTTTGTATGTTATGGGCCATGCCGGACGCAAATAAATACTTTTTCTTTCCTTCTTCTTCTTTCTTTTTTTCATATGTCCGACAGGTTAGTCCGTCCGATAAAACTGTCGGTCCGACCCAATGTGAACCCGCTCTAATGTTCCATGTCAGTACATTTCCACAGAGGTATTGATTCGCGACCGTGGCTCGCTGAAGCCCATCTATAAGCGAATTGCTTCGTCTGAACCGCGCCCCAGGGAGTGCCATGTCTGTACTTGTGTGATGAATATCACGCTTTGTTTATCATTGTGAGGTGAGCACAGATATAACGAGTGTGGTGCTCGTTACAATATAAATTTATTCTACCAAAGGTCGTAGTGAAGGTTTGCAAAATTATAACATTTGAATATACATACGTAATTTTTTTTTTCTAGTTGCGAAATCATCGAATGACTTCTCTGGCTGTAAGGTGGAGTGGGAGTGACCTAACAGAATTTTAATGACTAAAACATCCACCTGATTCCTTCAATGACCACAGTATTCTTTTCAGAAATTCCCTTGGCCCTAGCGGGCCAATGCCCTGATGGACCAAGGGAATTTCCTGGATCACAAGGCTTTCGTGTTCCTGTGACCTGGAAGACCTGGGTGTTCAGTCAGGGTCTGGGCCCTGATACTCCGCGTATCAGTGTGTACTCACGTTCGAAGAACTCCTGGAGCTGGTGCACGTAGGGCTCGTAGGCGGAGCGGTTCTCCACGTTGTAGTGCAGGACCACTGTCTCGTACAGCGGACGGGACGCCACGCCGGGGTTCGCTCCTGGAAATAGAGGAAAGGAAAGTTTTAATCCTGGTGACCATCATTGTAAGAGCACTAGCGGCCAGGCCGCAGCGGCTGCGGCTACACCAAGCGGCTAGGTGCGCGCGCTCTGTGGCGATTTCATACATTATATGTATCTCGATGGCCGCCGCGACCTGGCCGCTGCTGCCTGACCGCTAGTGCGCTATTGCTCTAAGAAGCCCACAAGGTTTCTAAAGATGGATTAAAGATTTAAAGAACAATCTTGTAAAGTTAAATCTATTCACCGTGTGTCAGACAACGACGCACAAACGAATACCAAGGATCCAGTTTATGAAGCTGGAGCCCCAGTAGTCAACACTGACGCCATTTTTAGTTAAAAAGCAACTTTCCCAAGTGGTGGATTTTTTTATCTATACTTTTTATTTTATTTTACAGTTATTTATAAACTAATGAGTTTTACCATTCCGATTTTATCACTGCTTACCATTAGGTAGGATCGCAGTCAAGCACTAGTTTTTATCATTATAAAAAACCACTAGAAACAAAATCTGTTAATTCAAAGGCACCCAAGGCACATAGCATACTAATAGATATTACAAATTACTTAGTAGATGGTTTTATGTGTGTACGTTTGCCATGGCACATTAAACATACATATAAATATTCTACGAATGCATGACGACGATATTTAAATAAACGCATACAATGTAACCGCCAAACAGCGTCAACAGATGTGAAACATGCTCCTAGTGCCGGATGTGACACAATTCAGAATAACAATTAATATAGTCCATTGTTTATATCCCTTTTACCTACATTCTAACAGCTATACTGAATAGGGTCACGCTAAGGCCGCGTTCCCACTTTATCGTGACGACAGATAAATAATTTATTTATTTATTTATTTATTTAAGCTTCATGTACAGTGGTGGTACATAGGCGGACTTAATGCAACAAGGCATTCTCTACCAGTCAACCTTTGGGTTTAAATAAACAACATGTGGTAGGTTTGCATAATAAATAAATAACAACCTGAATAATAATCGTTTCATTATTATATTAGAATCCTCCCTCTTTAACTGCTTCGTTGGTCCAGTGGTCGCAAGAGCGACTGCTGAGCAAGGGGTCCTGGGTTCGATTCCCGGGTCGGGCAAAAAGTGCTGTTGGGTTTTTTCATTAAATTACTCTGTAGCTGCCGCCGGAGTTCGGAAGTTGGTGGTGTGATACCCCCGTGCTTTGGAAAGCACGTAAAGCCGTTGATCCTGCGCTTAATATCTCTCTGGTCGTGTCGGATTGCCATCCCGTAAGGCTATGAAAGTAAAGGAACAGAGAGTGCACCTATGTTTACGCCCACACTTGTGCACTATAATATCTCGGGGGGTAGTATTATAATCCTCCCGTTTGAATTTCGATCACGGTGGCCAGTCTCAACAGGGATCAGTTAAGTACGCAGGAGATATTATAGTGCACAAGCGTGTGTGCAGTACAGGTGCACTCTCTGTTCATTTACTCTCATAGTCCGATGGGATGGTAATCCGACACGACCGGAGAGGGATCAGGCACAGGACCAACGGCTTTACGTGCTTTCCGAGGCACGGGGGTATCACACCACCAACTTTCAAACTCCGGGCAGCTACTGAGTAATATCTAACGGAAAAACCCAACACTTTTTGGATCCGGAATCCAAACCCAGGACCTCAGGTTGAGCAGTCGCTCTTGCGACCACTAGACCGACGAGGCAACCGTGTAAATATAAGACTCTTGGCTTATTTTAAATGGAGGTGTTCACATATAGGACGACACGACTAACTGTGGTCTACGACTATTTTTGCTGTGACAAACAGATTGTCCTGATCCTGACAGTAGGAACGGCTAGAACGTTAGTCATAAAACAATAATAATTTGTCAGCTGTGTGTTGTGTAGCTCGCTACTCATGTGCAAACGTCAAAGCGAATACCGCCGAAGCGTGAAACGATCAAATTTCGTCTTGATCCAATGGGACCAGTTAGATACGATAGTCGCTAAAAATTAAAAAATTGACGACAAATAATCGTTGTAATAGAAACTACTGGAGACGATGGTCGTCCGACGATAAATTAACTGTTACAACACAGTGGGAACGCGGCCTAAACGGAATTTTCCTATAACACGGTTTACTGATAAAACGCAGGAGCCTTAACTTTCTCTGATAAGGTACGGTGAGGTAAGAAACTATAGTACTTAAACAGTTACGGTCTAAGCACAATTGATTTGTAATTATGTAAATAAAGATTACAGGCGCATTACTTTGGGTAATTTATTTCATCACCGCTGCTCTCAAAACGGTGAAGGAAAAGATCGTGAAGAAACCGGCATGACATCCACTAACCACCACGCGGGGGATTACGGCCTAATGCCCTATCCTTGAGAGTAGGCCTAAGTCCCAGCAATGGGAACATTATAAGGCTTACCCATAAAACATGATAACATCTTGATTGCTAAAAGGATTTCCTACAAATCCTTGTCCATCCCACCTCTCCCAAGCAGTCGTCCCCCGCAAAGGAACCGGCCGTAGGAAGCCATTACATAATAAAAAGTGCGGAACCGCCGACCTGACCGCGACGTCTAAATGCGATGTGACCTCCTTACGATTTATAGCTCAGAGTCTATACACTGTAATAGTTTGTAGTACGTACGACACGGTACTGAGTATGTTTCGTAGGGTTTATGAGGCGGTATAGTCGAGGAATCCATTAGCTGGTGTAGTATCTATGGCGTCACATAAGGACTACTACAATGAATATAAAATTAAAGTTGTAGGGTTGTTAGCTCTCCACGCGATTTGAATAGATACTTCTTCCTCCCCTTGTCCCATATTACGTGGGGTCGGCTCAACATATTTCTTCTTCCATTCTGTCCTGTCACCCGTCACACTACCACTAACTTCGTATCACACCTTAGTAAAGTCCCTCATACCTTTGTTGAAAAGTTGGGATCCTCCAACTAGACGGGTGTTATATCTGGTTGGCAATTGCCCTGTAGATGATTTTAATCTAGTTAGTACTTATCAATTCAAATCGTTTGTCTTGTTATGGTTATGTGAAGAGGAGGGATAAACCGCCCGTTACTAAAAGAGTTCTGAATTTATATGGATGGAGAGAGGGACGCCAAAGAAAAGATGGATGGATTGTGTGAGGAGTGATATGTAAGAAAAGGGACTTAATGATAGTGTTACGGGTGACAGGACAGAATGGAAGACAAAAACGTGTTGCGCCGACGCCAAGTAGGTAATATGGGATAAGGGCAGAAAGAAGTCAAGGGACCTAGTCAAATAACTCCGTCTCTGGCATCGGTCATAAAGCCGACTTTAGTAGCAAACCACCAGACGTACGGCTATGTGCCATAGGTTGAAATCCCATTACGCACGAAACTTTTTGGGAACACATTCATTGTGTGTACAGCTTAAGGATTGGAACTCACTGTCGGAGTCTGTTTCCTGTTAGCTACAACCTCGAGGTCTTAATAGGATTACAGCATATAAAGCCCGGTGACTTTCGAACTGTTTACAAAAGAAAGACATGCGCGAGACACAGCGCTTGTAACTATGATGCATCTATAGATTTGAAACACTATTAACGCGAATGGTAAAACGTTGTTTGTAGAAATCAATCAGACAAAGTTTTTAGTCGATAAAAATAAATTTTTAAAAGCATCTTTGTCAAAAATTCCAGGGATCTTGTTATGGAAGTCTATGTAACAGACAGCAGGACAGAACAGTAAATTCAAAAATATTTAAAGTACTTACCAATAAGCGATTCTTGTAGCAGGTACGTGGGCCTGTTCTCCTCCAGGGTGAGGTACAGTCCGCCCATGCACAGCGCGAACATGAGCCCCAGCACCGCGTAGAACACCAGGTAGAACGTCAGCACTATGCCTGGAACAGGAGGGTTGAGCGTGAGAATTCTGGACTTGAGTGAGCTACGACAAAACATGGAGGTTTTACTCGCATATGTTGAATTTTAACACCAGTTAAGTTTAGATCGAATTTCATCGTGGTTTATTTATCACTAGCTGCCGCCAGCAGTTTTTACAAAGCAGAGTTTTAAATATCTTCTGGCATCAATTCCCGGATCGGGCAAAAAGTGCTATTAGGTTTCTCCATTAGGAATTACTCCCCTGGTGCCCGGAGTTGGTGGCGAGACACCACCGTGCCTCTGAAAGCACGTAATGGTTACACTAAAGCCATGTAACAGTGAAGGGTACCTATAATAATTAGTAACATGGACAGCTCTGTCGTTGGCCTCGTATAAGTCATGGAAGTAGTTGTGCACGCTGGGCAAGAAAAGAGGTAACGCATATTATCCTGTGAAGAGGCTCCACACTAACACTGTACCCTATTTTCCAGATTATCTCTAAAGCGGCAAACCTGAGCCCTGTCAGTTCAAAGATGACTAAATTGGCAACTGCAATTCATGTCCCATTGACAAATAACTCCTAACAACCATCAGATAGTGATCTCAGTCCAACCGTACCAACTGTACTTAAAACGGACTATCTCGAGGCAGAATTACCTAACCGCCACATCCTGCCATGACATGACGTGTCGAGAAGGAGTCACTGAGCGGTGAGTCTTTGTCGGTCCTTAAAAGGAGACGTACAAAGATAATGGCTGTAATTGGGAATTACGGTGGCACTAGGTCCTTTTGGAGTTCCGTTGCTCAGTTGGTAACAACGGAATTCTTGTTAGGATCACTTTGTGGGTCCACCTGTACGTTTGTTTGTCCGCCCATCTGTCTAAAACTGTTTTTCTCGGGAACGCGTGGAAGTATTAAGCAGTTACTTTCCGTTGCCCTAGTATCCTTTTTAGCATGAAGCAAGGTAAAGGAAAAAGTTAGAAACCCGTTTTGCGTTACGCGTGTCACAAAATAATGCGATTCGAAAAAACCTTATGTCGAAAATTTGTGTGTTTGTTCCTTCACACTCAAACGGGTGAACGGATTTGTATGAAAATTATCACAGGGGTAGGCCATGTCCTGGAATAACTTTTAGAATAGACTGTTTTATCCTGGAAGTATATTGCCTTAGGAACAGTTTTCTACTTTCATGGGGACGCTACCGCTGACAGAAGTTACTTTAGGATACTTTCAGTCTCAGAGATATGGACAGTTCCTATGTACAGTTTGTGCATGAAATCGTGAGTAAAAGCTAATAGCATAACAGTTGTAATGTACAAAGTTTACTACTCCACATCACCCTGGCAGCCAGCCATTTCCATCAGATATGCAAACAAATAAAAACATTAATCCATTTCCAAATGAACAGTAAACTTGGTACAATTACAAAAATATCCCTTTAGAAGTAAACAAAGCTTCATTGCGTCCGTCAGCGGGGAATACTTGGCATATTTTAGTACCCGATGAGAAATGGCTTTGACAGTTAAAAGATTATATCTTACACTGTCTACTGCCAGCTCGTCTAGTTTGAGGAGCTCGTGGCTAGATAATAACAGCCGCACGGGTCGATCTTCAACGTTAAGTAACGCTTGTCAAGGTTGGTCTGTGGATGTGTGACCATCTTAACATACCGAGTTTCCTTCGTGCCTTGGAAAGCACGTTAAGCCGTAGGTCCCGGCTGTCTTTTGTGGATCTTTGGCAGTCGTTACGGATAGTCAGAAGCCAGTAAATCTGACTCCAGTCCTGCCGTGAAGTACTGTGTTACCCCAGGTAATGGATTGTGGAGGCCTGGTAGGCAGCCGCTCCTCGTAAAATACTGGTATTCAGCTAAATCCGGTTTGACTGAAAACCGCCCCAATATATTTGGGGAAAGGCTAGGCAGATGATGATGACTACCTGCTGCCAGCGGCTTCACCCACAATATAGTAGAAAATTATCCCAACGGAAAATACTTCCAAGATAAAAAGTGTCTTATTTTCTATTCGGTCGAGTCGGTGTAGTTTCGAAACTACTGACTGAGTCTAGGAACGTGACATTTTGCAAAAGACTTCCTTTTATAATATACCTACGCGAGCACGAAGAAGGGATTTTAAAAATTGAACTAGGTAGTAAGGGGGCGAAAATGGAGAAGTTTATTTTTATATTACATGCAATATTTTATTCCTCGGGCCTATTTACTTGAAACTTAACATAAACAGTAATCTAGGTAAATAAAAAAGGTTTTCATTATTGGTTTTTCTAAATTACCCCTATAAAACGAAAGAGGGAGTGTTACATGCCGGAGAATCATATTCCTTGGTTGAATAAACTTTCAGCCTTGGCACCATTTCTAATCTAAACAAATAATAAAGACGAACATTATCAGTTTTTCAAAACACGGTTTATAGGTATAATTTTTATGAAAATATTTTCTCGCTCGAAGTCGCTGGTAAAGTGATAGTGTCTTATAAATACTTATAATATTAAAATCCCTTGAAATATCAGTGTGGCGGTTTTCTTTCGAGAGAAGTAACACAGTGGTTGTTTCCTAGTCGATATTGTTATATAAAATTAGTGTAGTTTTGTTCACATTGACCTCCCCATAATACGCTATTCTATAAAAGCTCACCAGGGTCGAAGCCTACTATAATAATACTAGAGCCATAGGTTATGCGAAAGAGAACCCTTGAGCCCTTGAATGAAGGCTAACAAGGAAAAAGATGGGTTTTATTCAATAGAAAACTGACATCTGACATGATTTCCAATCTAAAAAGGATATTGTGATATAAAATTGCTGGAACTTTCTACACATTACCCTCCTCCGACTACGCGACTCAAAAGAGGGTTCTGTTTATCAGTCTAGCTATGCTTATTGTGTCAGTTTACCTATGTGTGTTCCTTTGTGACGCTCTAGAGACCACATGCGTGGGCAAACTACGTCAATCGACTCGTCATAGTCGCACGAGTGTCATTAGACATGACAGTAATTACTATTCAATATGGCGGTAACCAGAAGCACCATAAACGAGAAAAAAGAAAATGAATAGAATAGAATAAAATAAACTTTGTTTCGGACATCCATATCCATATCGTATTTAACAAAAACAAATAAAATAAAAATAACTTATTGCCTAGTGTAAGTAAAAACCAAAGTCCGCACAAAATGTTGAAAAATCGAAGAGCAAAAAGCTCTCCGCTTTTTCATCCTGAAGACTGTATCTTCAGGATGCTGTTGTGACTGCCCCTTATTCTCCTCAGCAACGACGCAGTTTTCTTGCTAATAACTGAACCATTTTTGCAAAGCTTAAGTTGGTTATCAAACATTCTCACTTGTTTTCTTTTGTAACATTGACATGTTATCACAAAACGGACGGCGCTTAGGTACGGAATCCTAAAAAAAAACGAATTTGTAACTGGTGACACAGTTCTGTAAAAATTTCCAGACATCATCAGGGAAGTCGTTTTCAGTAATGTTGGCTACGGAAACTTGCGCATTTTGGCAATTTACAAAAAAAAAGATGGCGCCTCGTGAATTGTCCAGACTCCAGACGACCCCATCAATATAAATGTCATAAAAACATTATTTTGTGTACGAAGAAATGCGTCCGCGCTATTTCTGTTACTGCTCTTAAATTTAGAATGCTTTCGTCATAGATATCAGCATGAAGATTGATTAGTGCTTGTAAATTGTGCCCTATTTAGTGTGTTGTAAGGTTGGGATTTGTTTGGAAGTGGATATCGGCGTGGAGATTGATTAGTGGTTGTAAAGTAAGCCCTATTTTGTATTGTATAAGGTTGGCATTTGTTTGCAAGTGATTTAGGTTAGTAGGAAGATTGTTGTTTGGCGCTTAGGGCTTGAGTTAGTTAATGGTGAGTTGGCTACCTGTTGGTCTTGTTTCTAATGAGAAAATAATTAGGTTGGGCTTTTATTTATGTTCGTTAAATATTAACGTTTGAATCCCCGACCGGTCCTATGAGACCGCGCTGTTATTGTTTTACTATTGTGTCTCGTTTCGCGGGTATCTGAGTAATTAACCTATCACATACCCGCAAAACGAGACACAATAGTAAAACAATAACAGCGCGGTCTCATAGGACCGGTCGGGGACTAAGGGGGCCCTGATTTGAGTATTTGGAGTAATGATAGATAAATAAAACATTAATTAGTTTGCGAACACAAGACATGTACACCAAAACACATAAAAAAAAATAAAAAAACCTGACTGAAAGCAAAAACTGAAAAGAAACTGCTGTATCCACTTGAAAAGTGATCGGTTTCGGATATTTCCTGCTGTCGGTGTTTTTTGAATACTTAATTTTTTTTATTTCCTATTTGTTGTTATTATATCTACTTACTTAGTTTTTTTTTTTAAAGTATCGACCTTAAAAATCTACCTAAGTATATCATAAAAAAAATAAGAATTAAAAAAATTGCAACGTATCCTTACCGTCAGATAAAACCGAACCCCGTATTGGATCACATTGTTGGCCGTGTGTCTGTCTGTCAAGACCCTTTATCTCGGGATTACATTAATCTACCTCTTATAAAACCGCAGAAACTTCTTTCTTTCATTCAGAGCATGGACTGGACCGTAAGGAGTAAAACTGACTAGGAACACCAATCTTACTCTGTAGTTACTCAGATACCCGCGAAACGAGACACAATAGTAAAACAATAACAGCGCGGTCTCATAGGACCGGTTGGGGATTCAAACGTTAACACCACGGTATTTTGTTTTACGATATCCCTTAGTAGGTTAGTTAGTGACTACGATTTACACTTTGATTATGTTAGTGCCTAAATATAGAGAACACTGAACAAACACTGCTTGCCCAATTTCCTCCAATTGAAGTAACTCGGTAAGAATCTGGAGGGGCATTGCTCTAAGAAATAATAATCTAAACGCAGCTGAGGTATTACTATACAAATATTTGTTCCGAGCTGCAATCGAACATGCGACATGAAGAGCAGCAGTCAATCACTCAACCACTGTACCAACCATGCCGTCATCTATTAGATTAACCTATCACATACCCGCAAAACGAAACATAGTAAAACAATAACAGCGCGGTTTCATAGGACCGGTCGGGGATTCATGAATTAAAGGAGAAACTGACTGACTGACTTATCAACGCACAGCCGAAACTAGTAAGTCTAGGAGCGTGAAATATCGCACAAAGCTTCATTTTATGTACATAGGCGAGCTAAGAAAGAATTATCCAGAATTCACCCCTAAAGGGGATGAAACGTGGCCGTGGGTTCAAAGTTGTATTAGTTGTATGGAGACCTACTTTCACGCGGGCGAAGCCGCTGGCAAAAGCCAATGTGGGGACGCCAATACAACAATAAATGAAAATGCTGACAAAACTCATCATTATTAATAACTTTTATTACTATCGGATCAACCATATCACAAAAAAAAACTGTCCCGTACATTTTGTCGACTTATGCAAACATAAATGTGTCATGGAGAGGTCATTAGGTGATCACCACTCCTAAAAAAATATAAAAAAATGCAAACGTAAATGTATGGGAAAATTGAATTGTTTTTAGGGTTCCGTAGCCAATTGGCAAAAACGGAAACCTTATAATTTCGCCATGTCTGTCCGTCCGTCCTCGCTTAATCTCTGTGTCCGTTAGCTCTAGAAAGCTGAAATTTGGTACCAATATGTATGTCAATCACGCCGACAAAGTGCAAAAATAAAAATTGGAAAAAAATGTTTTATTAGGGTAGCCCCCCTACATGTAAAGTTAAAAAAGCGTTTTTTTTTTAAATTTCAACCCTAACGTTTGATATATTGTTGGATAGGTACTATTCAAAAATGAATAGGGGTTTACTAAAATCATTTTTTGATAATATCAATAATTTCGGAAATAATCTCTCCAAAAGTAAAAAACAATGTGTGTCCTCTAACTTTTGAACCATAAGTTTAGAAAATTTAAAAAAAACTCTGGAAAGTAGAGCTTTATAAAGACTTTCTAGGAAAATTATTTTGAACTTGATAGGACAAACAGTTTTTGAAAAGTTTGGGACACTTATTGAAACTACGGAACCCTACACTCAGCGTGGCCCGACACGCTCTTGGCCGGTTTTTTTTGTTGTTATCATAATTATGAGTATTGACTGTATTTAATTTATTGTCGTATTGCCATCTCCACATTGTATATGAGTATATGACCAGTCGTAATAATTATATGACCACTATATGAGTAATGTCATCATTTCGAAGATTCCCTATGACGTAGGAACACTTATAACAAGGGCGTCGCCAGGGGGGGGCAGGGGGGGGCAGCTGCCCCCCCCTAGAGATCAAATGTAGTTAGCCGCAAAGCGACCAAAGTGCGAGCAACTGACTTCCTTAACTATTAATAAATGCAGAAATTATACTATATTACCTATAAACTGCAAGAAATTATAAAGGCAGCTGCTGCTGTTGCGGGAAAAATCGGACTGGAGTTGGACATTACATCAATGCCGCGTATTACGGGGGAAACAACGTCATAGACACAATTATTCAGCAGAAAGCCCTTCAGAATACTGGAAGAGATCTTTAGTAATACCATACTTAGATTATCACCTCGCTTGAAGTCCCTGGAGTAGCATCGAGGCGGCACTTCGGTACCATGAGGAGCCCGCCTACCTAAGTCGCATGATCAAGGCCTACCAGTCGGATAGCTTCATCATCTAACCTGGTTACCGGGGAGAGTGGAGACGGCGAGAGATGTCGTGCGGTGTTCCGTAGGAATCGGTACAAGGACCGCCCCTGTGGAACATCGGATACGACTACGTGTTAGGCGGCGACCTCCCTGACGAGGTCAGCGTGGTCTGCTACGCAGACGACACGCTGGTCCTGGCGCGGGGAGAGTCGTACCAGGCTGCGGCTGAAACAGCGACACTCGGGGTTGCCACAGTCGTAGACAGGATCCAGCAATTGGGACTCAAGGTAGCAAGAGACCGAGGCCATGTGCTTTTATGGCCCTCGGACCGCGCCACCACCGGGTTCCCAAAGATCGGTAGGGGGGTCCACATCGGCATCGGGTCGACGATGAAGTACCTGGGATTCGTCCTCGACAGCCGGTAGACTTTCGAGGAGCATTTTCGACGTCTGGCTCCCAAACAGGACCCAGACAGGACTGGGGCTGCTCCGATGCGGCTCCTGCCTAACCTAGGGGGTCCAGACGCCCCCTGCCGGAGGCTCTACACGGGGATCGTTCGGTCCATGGCCCTTTACGGAGTGCCGGTTTGGACGCCGTCGCTTGGTAAGCGACCGGCGGGATCTCAGGGTTGCATGGCGACTGCGACTGCCGCAACCCAGTGCTGGGCACGCCGTCATTGCGGCGGTAAGTTCCCTCTTTGAGAAGTGTTTGGAAAGAGGTTATGACATCCTCTCATTCCGTATGACGCAGGTCCTCACCGGACACGGTAAGTTCGGGAGGTTCCTGCATCGAATTAAGGAGGAAAGTACGCCCGGATGTCGCGCCTGGCCCTGGTACAGGCCATGGTCCGGAGCGAGGAAGGGTGGCGGGCGGTCGCCTCCTTCTGCGAAGCAATTATGCTAGCGAAGGAGGCTGCCGACCGCGAGCGCGCGAGGGAACGGCACTCGCGCCGCCGCCGCCGAGATCCCGATCCCAGTTTCCGACCACCGTACCACGGACTTGCGGACACCGAGCACTGGGTAGCTCGCCATCCGGCAGTCCGGTAATCACCCGGACCAAGCCCAGTCGTCAAAAGCGTGTTCTGTTCTACGCGCGCCACAGGGAGATGTCAGTAAACTGTAGGGGCCAGGTAGGGCCGAAGCCTATGGGGAACACGGAAATTCCGTTAGGTGAGCCCGTGTCCTCCCAGATCGAAGGCAACGAAGGAACGGGGTGGGGTTTAGTCAGTAAGAGTCTGACACGCCCCGCTCCACCCCAAAGCGGGAGAAGTCATACTGATGATACCCCACTTTTAAAAAAAATCGTCATTGAGGCAAAGACTTCCAAAGTTTAATGCTTCATGCTCTCGGCGTTCATATTTTTTATCGTCCATAATATTGCCCCATTGCCCCCCCCTTTGTCATAAGCTGGCGACGCCCTTGACTTATAAGAAGCATCTAGACCCGGAACATCTGTAGGCCACCACACCACTCTGTTTGTCCGGATGCGGGAATTGAATCCACGGCCCTGAGCGCGCGGGCGGACACTTAACCGCTGCGCCAATTGGGATGGTGGGTCATTAAAATTTAAGAGCGCACCGAGTTTCTAGCGCTAATCGACTTTAGGTTTTCTTTGCGCTCTGTGTATGTGTGCGTGAGGCACACAGGCAAGCGAGCGAGCGAGCCGCGCGCGCGTCACTGCGCTGTGCCGCCGTACAATATTATTACGTGTATTACTATTTTGTAACTTTTTTCCGCTTCGCTTCTGGAATAATACTCGCGGAAGGCATAGCTTTTTTTCGTTTTGCTGACTCTTTCTTATCTATTGCGTCTAAAATATATTGTTGCTCACGAATTTCCATTTTTCTGTCCAGCCTTGAATCAATTATTTCTGGTAGAAGACAATCAAAGTAAAAACTTTTTAACTTTGTTTCCATAATGTTCTTCCAGAATTATATTATTATCTCTTTTTATTGCTTCTATTTTTTTACTGAGTAATTACCGAGAATTCAGTATGAATTTAGCTGCATAAAATATTTTCATCACATACTTAGTAGGTACCACCGTAGGCGCATGCTTGCGGGCGACGAGCAATGGGTAGCTCGCCGTCCGGACGTCTGGTAACAATCCGGACCAAGCCCATGTCGTCGACGGCGCGTATTGCTCCACGCGCGCCTCAAAGAGATGTCAGCAAACTGTAGGGGACCGACAGGGCCAAAGCCTTCTGGGGCCTGGGTTGACGAAAGAGATCCCCGGGACCACGGAATTAGGGCAAAGAAGGAACAGGAGTGGGTTTTAGTCAGTAAAAGTCTGACACGCCCTCCCGCTCCGCCCAGAGCAGAAGTCATTTTGATGATTCCCCAACTAAAAAAATATTTCGTAGGTTGGCAAAGGAGGAACAGGAGTGGGTTTTAGTCAGTAAAAGTCTGACACGCCCTCCCGCTCCGCCCAGAGCGGGAGAACTCATTTTGATGATTCCCCAACTAAAAAAAAATATTTCGTAGGTGGGCAAAGGAGGAACAGGAGTGGGTTTTAGTCAGTAAAAGTCTGACACGCCCTCCCGCTTCGCCCAGAGCGGGAGAACTCATTTTGATGATTCCCCAACTAAAAAAAAATATTTCGTAGGTGGGCAAAGGAGGAACAGGAGTGGGTTTTAGTCAGTAAAAGTCTGACACGCCCTCCCGCTTCGCCCAGAGCGGGAGAACTCATTTTGATGATTCCCCAACTAAAAAAAAATATTTCGTAGGTGGGCAAAGGAGGAACAGGAGTGGGTTTTAGTCAGTAAAAGTCTGACACGCCCTCCCGCTCCGCCCAGAGCAGGAGAAGTCATTTTGATGATACCCCAACAAAAAAAAAAATATTTCGTAGGTTGGCAAAGGAGGAACAGGAGTGGGTTTTAGTCAGTAAAAGTCTGACACGCCCTCCCGCTCCGCCCAGAGCGGGAGAACTCATTTTGATGATTCCCCAACTAAAAAAAAATATTTCGTAGGTGGGCAAAGGAGGAACAGGAGTGGGTTTTAGTCAGTAAAAGTCTGACACGCCCTCCCGCTCCGCCCAGAGCAGAAGTCATTTTGATGATTCCCCAACTAAAAAAATATTTCGTAGGTTGGCAAAGGAGGAACAGGAGTGGGTTTTAGTCAGTAAAAGTCTGACACGCCCTCCCGCTCCGCCCAGAGCGGGAGAACTCATTTTGATGATTCCCCAACTAAAAAAAAATATTTCGTAGGTGGGCAAAGGAGGAACAGGAGTGGGTTTTAGTCAGTAAAAGTCTGACACGCCCTCCCGCTTCGCCCAGAGCGGGAGAACTCATTTTGATGATTCCCCAACTAAAAAAAAATATTTCGTAGGTGGGCAAAGGAGGAACAGGAGTGGGTTTTAGTCAGTAAAAGTCTGACACGCCCTCCCGCTCCGCCCAGAGCAGGAGAAGTCATTTTGATGATTCCCCAACAAAAAAAAAAATATTTCGTAGGTGGGCAAACAAGGAACAGGAGTGGGTTTTAGTCAGTAAAAGTCTGACACGCCCTCCCGCTCCAACCAGAGCGGGAGAAGTCATTTTGATGATTCCCCAACTAAAAAAAAAAATATTTCGAAGATATTTTTTTTTCACTCTCAAATATATTTTTTTCAGTATTCTCTTTATTTTCAAAATTCGCGGTCTGTAATATCTTGATCTAGAAAGATAAAATAATTTTTCTTTTTTAATTAGCATTGATTTTTCGCCAACCACTTCTCTCCCTTGTTTTGTTTACTTTATTCCTCATTTTAAATAGGTACGAGTACCTACAGTGAATTTTAACACAATTTTACTCGTAACTTTTTTAAACCCGTGCGTAATCGCAAGCGACACAGGTTCCCCGTTCGACGGCCGAAGCATGACTAAAGCGGATAAGAGGGAGGCGAGGCGGCTCTAGTTATGATGGGCTGGTTGCGCGCCAGTTTAGGTATTTCCTTCGTATTGTTAAACAAATAAACATTTTGAAAATATAAAGTGTATACCGTATACAAAACATGTAGTTTTGTTAATATTAAAAATCTGAGAACCTTCCGTCAAGAATTCACGTCGTACTAAGCGTTTATTGTGGTTTTTAGAGGTATCTTTGTGAATTTATTCTATCGAGCAAACTTTATCAAATCGTGTTTCCATCGTATATACGGCCTAGTATATATCCTCAATAATACCAACATATTTTCTTAGATTTTAATTTAATTACTTACTACTTCAAACAAGGGTTATAAAAACGTGTTTTTGCGTATAAAAAGCTCGGTGCCTTCTTAAGATCATCGTGGTCTTGGTGCTGTAGGTAGTATGTTATTCTTACACTAGTTACTGCTATTGGCTTTACTTGCGTGTAAGTAGAAAATATATAGCTTATATCAGTCTCAGTAGAATACTACTGGTCATATAATTTCTAAAGTCAGTCCAGTATTTTGTGAGTTTCATTCATTACAAAGAAAAATACAAAAAGTCGAAATTACTTTCTAATAATTTTTTCTCTTTTTATAATAGGTATTAGTATAGATTTGTCAATTATCGTGTTTTTTTTTTGCCGTAGGTATTGTGTAACTTCAGCTGGATCAATAAATGAGCTACAACTATCACGCCTGTAAGACTTCTGCAGACGGTTAAGACATTATAGGCGTTTGTCCAGACTTCTGGTTGCTATGGGGTTTATCAACAAAAGAATTGTATGCCATATTCATGATTTTTTTGACACTTCAGCAAAACTATGAGGGCTTAAGTTGGACAGATGTTCCTGCTAGGGCTGCGGGAACGTTTGAAACACAAAGGGCAACTAAAAGGGCCGAAGCCTCTGGGGCCATGGTTTGGCCCAAACTCCGGGTCCCTGTAACGAAGGCAAGAAGGATCAAAGAAGTGGATTTTAATCATTAAAAGTCCGACGCGCCCTCCCGCTTCGCTCAAGAACAGGAGAAGACATTCTGATGATTTCCTACCTAAAAATAATAAAAAAGGGCAACTTGAGAACACAGAGGTCACTCCCTCCCTCTACATCCAGACCGGAATTAAGGACATAATATCACAAATCACAAAGGGTTGCATAATATTGTTGTAAACTCATCATCTATATTGAGGTCGGCTTCCAGTCAGATTTAGCTGAATACCAGTATTTTACGAGGAACGGCTGTCTACCAGACCTCCACAACCCATTAACTGGGGTAACACGGTACTTCATGGCCAGACTGGAGTCAGATTTATTGCAGGCTTCTGACGGCTTCTGATTATCCGTAACGACTGCCAAATATCTACAAATGACAGCCGGGACCTGCTTTCCGAAGCACGAAGGAAACTCGGTATGTTAAGATAGTCACCCATCCACAGACCAACCTTGGCAAGCGTTGCTTAACCTTGAAGATCGACTCATGCGGCTGTTATTATCTAGCCACGAGCTCCTCATAATATAGTTGTAAACTACAAATGTATTATTAGCTATAAATATCGAATGTATCTTGTGTTTGATCGGCACAAGGTTGACACGCTTGACTAGGCCATGTGTGCCAGAAGCCAGTGAATGAACGAAGGACGTGCACTCATTGAACTCAATCATCAGTCAATCATCATCAACGCGAATATGATAGAACATTAGTTACATCACTAATACTAGCTTCGGTCGGAAAGTCGAAAATTATATACGGGTATAGCGTTGCCAGGCGTCCGGATAAAGCCGGACACGGTCAGGCTGTTTGTCCGGCCAAATTAGGTGAAGTCTATCATTTTTATAGATTGTCAAGTGTTTTTGCAATTGCAAGCGTTTGCAGATCAGCAATTATTTGTTCAGTTCCCCTTCACGTTCCAGACCCGGTTTCAAACTAGAAATATTTCTCACTTTATCCATTCTCGTCACCCCACATTCAAATCCTCATTACCATTATAAAATGCTGTAATAATTTAATAATACATCACGACCGTTTTCAACCAACACTCTTAAAGTTATTACACATACGAGGGGTGATCCAAAAGTAATGATAATCGGATATTTGTAGGGCTCATAAAAATATGAAATAATTCTTTTTTGTTTCCTTACATATCCAGTACTTCATCATAAAAAAATCATAAAAATAGGCCACGATTTCAGGGAGTTACATTCATTTGAATACGGACAGTCAGAGAGTAAACATCAAAATGATGAAAAATTAAATCAGAGCTGTCATTTAGTACCTCTGTTTGGAAAAAAAAACTACCAAAGACATACAAAGTGACATAGTAGAAACATAAGGGGACTCTGCTCCCTCATATTCCACAGTTACGCGCTGGTCAAAGGAGTTCAAACTGGGTAGAACATCCACAGAAGATAAACATGGCGAGGGACGCCCATCCACGTTCCACACTGCAGAAAAAGTAAAAAAAAGTCGAAGATATCGTATTGGCAGATCAAAGATTGACCATAAAGCATGTAGCTGAGGTCATAGGGATGTCATTTGACAAGTGTTCAAAGAATCATTGCGAACAAACTGCATATGAAAAAGGTCTTTGCACGTCGGGTGCCGAGAATGTTAACCGATGAGCACAAATCAAAACGTGTCGACATTTCAAGGGCGAATCTCGAAAAGTTCCAGATGGATCATGTTTTTTTTTTGTCTCGTTTCGTGACCATGGACAAGACCTGGATCCACCATTTTGATCCAGAAACCAAACAAGAGTCTAAGACTTGGAAACGAGCCTCTTCCCCGTCGCTAAAGAAATTCATTGTGTCAAGTTCGGCAGAAAAGGTTATGGCGTCCGTTTTATGGGATGCTGAAGGAATTATAATACCGGAATACTTGGAAAAAGGAGCCACTATTATGAACTCTTATTACGCAGACCAAATAAGAAGATTGCGGTAGGTTATCAAAGAAAAAAACTACGCAAACTCCGAGTTAGAGTGTTGTTTCACCAAGACAACGCACCGGCTCACAAAGCCGCCGCCGTTGCGATGGCTGCCATTCAAGAAACGGGATTCGAATTGCTTGAAAACCCACTCTATCCGCCAGACCTGACACCCAGTGACTTTTACCTCTTTTTTCGGCTCAAGAAACACCTCTGAGGCAAAAAAATTGACAATAATAGCGAGGTGATAACTACTGTAGAGGCGTTTTTGGATGATCAAGACAAAGATTTTTTTTCAAAGGGAATTATGGATTTAAAAAAAGAATGGACTAAATATATTGACTTCCTAAGAGTCTAGGTAGAGAAATATATTTTTTTTTTAGTTAAAATATCCTTATTTCATATTGATTATCATTACTTTTGGATCACCCCTAGTACATTAGAGGACGTTTCTCGTCTGCTTGACAGAGCTTCAATAGTCTACACTCTACATTATACAAGTATTCCCCTCGTCCTTGATCACAGTATAAAAGAGTCCTCACAAAACACACACTACATCGGAACTTGATTGTCGCACTGAATTCTATGGCTATTCAAATGGACCCTTCTGTGTACTTGCATGTTTAAATACGATATAACTATACTATTATATGATTCGTAAAGGAATCGCATTACCGGATTTTATTCTCAGTATTATGTGAATACAACAGACACACAAACATACACACACGCAGTTACAGTATTGTGTGTGTGTGTTGTGTATGTGTTATTCAACCAATTTCTATAGATCAGGGTTTCTAAAACACATGCCGTCACCATGTAGGTACTCTTGGGTGTCTAGTGACGCAATCAAGATCTATCAAGAATTTATCAATACGGGGCATTTTTATCTTGAAATAATCAAGAATTAAGGATAAAAAATTACTTTAAAAATAGCCGAAATCGCTCCCTATGCCTCGGGCACCTCGGGAGCCTCCTGCGGGGGTCGTGCCGTGAAGCTTATCACCGCCTCACTGTTTTTCAGCCACCTTTTTTCCTCGCATTATTATTTCACAGAAGGAGATGACTGCCTCCCATTCCATAATATTTAGCACTCTGAACCATGGCCTGAACCGTGGCCTGAACCATGACCTGAACCGTGGCCTGAACCATTATTTATTTATTTAAACTTCATGTATAGAAGTGGTACATAGGTGAACTTAATGCAACAAGGCATTCTCTACCAGTCAGATCAAGTTCAGATCTTGATCAGACTACAATCCACAAAACATGAACACGAATCATGTGACTCCAATGATCGATCAGACAACGATACATAATACTGATGATGACTTATTGATACAATATCAATTGCCCACCAGAATGCAGTAATTAATTGAGACACTTGTCTAAGCAGTCAACAGACCAATCTATTTGTTGAAGACTTTATTGATCATCACATAAATTCTGTCTACACGTGTAGGTAACTAAATCCAGTTTAAGTGCATAAGTTATTTGTTATTTTTTAAGTTATATATGGAATTATGGAAAATGCTGCTATTGTCAATGAAAATACTGGTATTCTCACACCAATGACAGCCCGATTTCTTGTCCAGACTATAACTGTCCGTTCCAGGTTGCCTGGAAGAGATCGCGGAATGCGATAAGTATACCCTTGTATGTACCTACCTATGTGTTTAGTTTTAGTTTCCTTTTATGTGTGTACAATAAAGTGTACAATAAATCAATAAATAATACATTTGTACTCGACTGTCATCCTGGTTGCTGCAGAACACCGTATGATATTAGTTATTACGAATCTGACAGACCCCTTAGGTTCCTTAGGTAGAGGAACTCCATAAAGATTTTCACGCTATTAAAAAGGGAATAAGCCAGAGTAAAAAAAAACCGGGCAAGTGCGAGTCGGACTCGCGCACTGAGGGTTTCGTACCAACCTACCTATAAAAACAGTTTAATTCTCGAATCGAGTCTTGAAGAATTTTCAATTTTTTTTTCTTGTGACGTAACTAAAAATTTTTAGTTTTCAGACTTTTCCCGATATTAGTGCTATAATACCTTGCTTCGTGCCAAATTTCAAGATTCTAGGTCAACGGGAAGCACCCTATGAGTTTTGATTCCTTTGACAGTGTCGAAATGTACGTTTTTTGCAACATAAACGGGCGTATCTTTTTTTCCCGTCAACTTACACGTTTGATTTTTGCACAACTTCAAGGGACCGCGGATTTCAATATATGGTTTTATTTTCAACTTGATACCTTCACGCGTTCCTGAGAAAAAGGGTCTTGACAGACGGACGGACGAACAGACGGACAACAAAGTGATCCTATAAGGGTTCCGTTTTTTCCTTTTGAGGTACGGAACCCTAAAAATGGTCAGTTTAGATATAAGTAGATGAAACTTTTTACAAGAGCAGTCTCAGCAGCCTACTCAGAATTCCACCAGAATTGTGGCCGGTAACTGGTAATAGTGGTAATAGGATGTGAGCGGCCCTAATAGCGTTTAAATAAGGCGTTGGTTGCACTTCGCAGAACGCATAATGAGTCCTTTGTTATTTACGAGATCTTCCTGCGGGGATGAGACAGGAATCCTCGATTGCTGACACCTCAACAATGGTGCAAGCAACCTCAGTTATGGTGAGTATTATCATCATCATCTCAACCGAAAGATGTCCACTACTGGACATAGGCCTCCCCCTAGCATCGATGGACGTAAGACGCACAGGACCGGTCGTTCTGGCCACGCATGGTAGGTATATTTATTAATTATACACTTTATTGTATTACCATTCATCATCATCATCTTCCTGCCCTGGTCCCGTTTTATTTAGGGTCGGCGGTCACACAATCCATCCATCTTTTCTTTAGCCTCCCTCTCCCTCTCCATCCATCCACATGTATTACCATTACAAATACAAAAGGAAACTAAAACACACATACCTCGTATCTACAATGGGCGCCCTTATCGGCAGTGAAATAACTTTCAAAATTAATTTGAATCCTTATCCTTATGCTGCGGCCAGACTATGCTCCTCGCGCTGCTCATCGCTCTGCTCCTCGCGCTGCCGTGATTTGCCGCGATGTTGCTCTCTCTCTCTCGCGCGCAAAGACCGACAAGATAGGGAGCAGTGGGCAGGACGAGGAGCATGACGAGTGGCATGACGAGTAACGTGGCCACACTATGTCTCTGCCTCCTTTCCTCGTTACTTCCCATGCTACTCGTCGAGTGTGTGGCCGCGGCATTAGGCACATATACACACACACACAGGTATAATTGCTCTACTTTCCTAGCCCTGCTTACTTTTAATATTGATGTTCTTCACATGCCATGAATCTATGTTCTTGTGCTTAGTAAACTACTAATGCTTTATCCTTCACATACTTCTGATTTTATTCATTCTTCCTTTCATAATACACAGTCCATACTTTTGTGGAATGCGCTTCCTCTTGACATCAGAACGTTGAAAGGCGGAAGTTGCGGAATTATATTTTCTTTCTTTCATCTCCGGAACTACTGATCCATATTGAAAAATTCTATTAATGTTGGATAGCCCATTTAGATAGATTTTAGCTTAGATGATTTTAATAATTTCAGTTAACGTACCATGAATAAATTATAGCATCCTTAGAACAATTTAATGAATATTTTTTACCGTATGTGCCTGCCCTACCCTCAGGTAAACTTATAATCTGCGGGATTATTCGAAAGAGTTACGTTGACCTTGCAACGCAATTGTTTACTAAAGAAACACGGGTGGATTCAGTCAGTAAAAGTCTAAGGCGCAAAATACACAGAAGCGATGAAAGATTCGGATGCGATGCAGATGTGGATCGGATTTGTTGTCGCTTCAAATTTTATTCTACACAAAATGTATGAAAGAGATGCGTAGTAAATTACACAGAAAGGATGCGGCGTGGATTTATCACGCATCCCTTAACACTCCGTCTCGCTCCACCCAGAGTGGGAGCAGTAAAAAAAGTACCTCTATCATGTTAAACGTCAATGAATCGTCATAGTTAAAAATAACAACAATCATTATAAAAATATACAAAAGGTGAATTTTTAATCGCTTTGTTTTGACGAAAAAATATGCAACGCTTACGGTCATGAATGCAATTATTACGAATGTTGATTACAATGCAATCTATGAAAAGTCAACTAATGACCTGAACGCGAGCTATGAACGTAGCAGTAACAAAAACTAGTAAAATGTAAAGGCAAATGGAAATGATACCTTTTTTTTATAATATAAACTAGTAAGTAGTGCTTCACTGTGGACCCACCTGATGGTAAGCAGTGATGCAATCGTTCACGGTGAGGCGCACTAGTTTAATAAGAGCCTATTCACACTAGCCTTGAAGACACCCAAATTATAATCAGACGGGAAGACCGCAGCAAGCCATTTGTTCCAGTCCTTCAATGTACGCGGTATAAATGACGAGGCGAAACGCTTAGGCCGTAGAGGTTTCAACGATTCAGGTAGGTACATACCTTTTTTTTTTTTTTTTTTTTTTTGTTTTCGAGGGGAAACCTTCAAAAGGCACCCGGACTTTGGGGACAAGTCCGGGGAGTGTGGGATTTTTACCTCACTAAAACCACCCCGGTGATCACCATCAGCACATAGAAGGGGCGCCGTAACCTCTCAAAAGACCAATTCCGTAACCCCCTCTGTGCAACGCCTATTACGGCACTTCCCTGAGGAGACTGTCTCTTCTGAGCCTCACTGTGTACGGTAGCACGTGATCACTGTGCCACCGTCTTCCCTGGAATCACTCGATGGGCGCGCAGAGTCCCCACTCTGATCGTCCTTGATTCCAAAAGCCCACCTACATTAGATGATGCAAGCGGGGTTTCGGCGTGTTAGGCATCGAGGCGGTTGCCTCCCCGACGCCTTCTTCTCCGAGTAGGATCGGCTCTCTCACGATCCCGCTCGGCGGCCTCCTTCTGGACCATCACGGTCTCGCAGAACGAAGCAACTTCCCTCCAGTTTTCTGGCTCCGCCAGCATAGCCCTCACTACTACTGGCAGAGACAGATCTCGCCCGATCCTGGCGACCAGGACCCTTCGCTCCGTGGCCCACGCTGGACACTCTTCCAGCGTGTGCTGTGCAGAATCTAGATCGCCACCGCAATGGTGGCAGTTTGCTGTGGCCTCTCGCCCGATTCTGTTCAGGTACTCACCGAAGCAACCGTGCCCGGTCAGCACCTGAGTGAGTCTGTAGGAGATGCGCTCCTTTCTTTTCAGCCAGGCTTCGAAGTGCGGCAGGACGGCTTCGACAACGCGCTTCCGCGAGAATTGCGGCTGCTGTAGCCGCTCGCGCCACCTCTCGAGCGCGTGTCGCCGTTCCTCCCGTCTCAGCCTTACAACAACGATTCCCGGCACGCCACCGCCACTTTGGCGTATGTCGCGAATCCGGTCGTATACCCTCGCGTCCATATCTGAAGTGAGCCTCCCTGGCTCAATGTGTCCTTAAAGGACGGGTAAAAATCCGATTGGGATTTTAAGCGTTCATTGTCCCCCCCAGAATACGTGGGACTGACCGAGCAGTGCTCGGTGAGGGATTCTCCTACTGCGGAGCAGCAGGTACCCTCCTGGGGTAGTTTATTTTTATGAATCGCTTCCATTGTTAAATGCTGAACACAGCTTTGCCTTTTTTATGGGGTGAGGTCCCCAGTAACTCCGTACTCGCACCATCTGAAAACACCAACAATTGCTGAAGTTGTCAGACAGTGCGCCCCCCGCGGAAGTCCGATGTTATACTCCGCCCCGTGTCCCTCTTAGTCTGGTCTCTCACATGAGGCCTTCCGGCATGAGTGGCTCTACCGGCAAAGCCCTCAAGATCATCGAGACACACAAGCCCCACCACGACGACAACGTGGAGACACACTCGGTGGGGAGGTAGGTACATACCTACCTGAATCGTTGCCTATCACTACATAGTAGGTATAAAACAAAGTCGCATTTTCTGTCCCTATATCCCTTTGTATGATTCAATCTTTAAAACTACGCAACGGATTTGAATGCGTTTTTAATAGATAGAGTGATTCAAGAGGTACCTAGGTTTATACATGCATGCATGCGAAGCCGGGGCGGGTCGTTTAGTAACGTATAAAGGAGCTATCCTTAAAGGTAGCCTTTCGAACCGAGCGTCTATAGCGTCTGTGACGCATTCGAACCCAGCGACACTGACGCGGCGTCAGTGACGTCATTGCCGCCGCGTCAGTGTCGCTGGGTTCGAAAGTCGTTCCCTAGAATTTCATACATTTGCATAGAACATCTATCTGTCGCTCTGTCGCGGCGTCACTGACGCTATAGACGCTCGGTTCGAAAGGCTACCTTAAACGATATCAATCTATCCCTTTATAAATGGATCACGTTAAGAGCTCGTGGTACGGCCTCTACTCAAAAAGTTAAGCTACGTCTATGAGCTACGTCAATGGAAAATTCCAGAATTCTAGTCCAATACAATAAATCTGTCTCGTAAATTAATATAAATGAATCGTTTTGACACTTCCGGGCGTTTGCATTTAGTGTCGGTAACTGAAACTCGTGCGTCGTGTTTCTTGCTTCGATAATGTATTGTTTGCTATTGATGTCTGTAGGTCATCTGGTGACTGGTACTCACCTACCTAGCCATTTCCCATATTGGGGTCGGCTTCCAGTCTAGCCCGATTCAACTGAATACCAGTATTTTACGAGGAGCGGCTGCCTACCAGACCTCCACAACCCATTAACTGGGGTAACACGGTATTTCATGGCAAGACTGGAGTCAGATTTACTGGCTTCTGACTATCCGTAACGACTGCCAAAGATCTACAAATGACAGCCGGGACCTACTGCTTAACGTGCTTTCCGAGGCACGGAGGAGTTTCCTCCGTGCCGTTTGTTTAGATGTAGTATGTTAAGATGGTCACCCATCCACAGACCAACCATAGCAAGCGTTGCTTAACCTTGAAGATCGTCCCGTGCGGCTGTTATTATTTAGCCACGAGCTCCTCATAGTAGGTCATCTGGTAGTATTCGAGTGTAATTGTTTGGTGAGGCATTATAATAATACTATACAGAACCCCGTGCGTGTGGTTGGTAAAACACATACAGTTTTTTATATGGGGTTCCGTGTATAAACCAGCCTGGGCAGCTAAAACTGTGGTGAAGCTTGTCCTTATACGGCCGAAACCAATAACCTGTCTATCATATATCGGAGATAGAAAAACAAATGAAACAACAGAAAACATGATAATTTTTGTATTGTATCATTTGTTTTACAATCTCCAGTATGCTAAAACTGGAGATCGATAGGTTATTAGTTTCGGCCGTTAGTAGGTTAAGAGCCGGTTGTAGTCCCAGAGCAGTTTTGTAGGTTCTCCGCCCGGGCCTGTGTCCCGGACCAGACCCTCCGGCGAGCGATTATGTTTTGTGACCTTGACCAAGACCTTGCTTCATGCCTTTCAGGTTTCTAGGATAATGGAAAGTACCCTATGAATTCTGATTCCCTTGACAGTGTCTAAAATGCATTTTTTGCGACATAAACGGTTGAATCTTTGTTTTTCAATGACTTGGAATTTTTTTTCACAGCTTCTATGGACCGCAGACTTGAGTAGGCTAGGTATTTTATTTTAATTTCAACTCGATACCTCCACGTATTCCTGAGATAAAAGGTCTAAATAAACAGACAGTCAGGTAGATGGGCAACAGAGAGATCCTATTAAGGTCCCTTTTTTTCCTTTTCAGGTACGGAACCCTTAAACTAGCAACTATTCAAGATTTTCGTTTTTGCCAGACCCTTTTTAAAACAGATTTTCTTTGAAAAGTTAAATCAGTTATAAAATTGCACCTTTTCAAAGCCAGGGCAGGTGGCTAGTCTATAAAAACGGCGACAATATCTCCCACAGTAACAGTTAACTCTTGATACCATTCTGTGGGGGAGGACAGGATTCAGGAGTGGTCGTTTATGTGACCAATTTTGATTTTATGACCGCACTGGAAGAATCCCTCCTGGCTGGCAAATTAGATAATAGCTTATTCAGTTATTCTTTATTTTTAACCTGACGAGTGTAGGAGGGAATTGGATGTAGTAACAGTCTGCAATGGTCAGGAATTGTTGAGCGAGATGATTTAATTCATGAATCCCCGACCGGTCCTATGAGACCGCGCTGTTATTGTTTTACTATTGTGTCTCGTTATGTGGGTATGTGATAGGTTAAATTTTACACGTAGGTAGGCACTGGAGGAGCTCGTGGCTAGATAATAACAGCCGCACGGGGCGATGTTCAAGGTTAAGCAACGCTTGCCAAGGTTGGTCTGTGGATAGGTGACTATCGTGTAATATACCGAGTTTCGATCGTGCCTCGGAAAGCACGTTAGTAGGTCCCGGCTGTCATTTTGTAGATCTTTGGCAGTCGTTACAGATCGTCAGAAGCCAGTAAATATGACTCCAGTCTTACCATGAAGTACCGTGTTATCCCAGTTAATGGGTTGTGGAGGTCTGGTAGGCCAGACAAAAAGTTCTTTCTTGGAGTTCAAAGCTTATTCTATACCAAACATCAACGCCGGTTCAGTATTTTAATAATTACATTCACATTTATAATATCTGCATTTATTTATTTATTTCATTTATAACCAGCGGCTTTGCTCTTGTAATAGATAGAAGGAAATTATCCCAAGGGAATATACTTCCATATCAAAAATACCCTATAACTACTTACTATTTCTGGACATAAGTACATAATTTACCCATGTACCAAGTTTCATCAAAATCCATTCAGTATCTTTTGCGTGAAAGAGTGACAAATATCCATCGGTACATACAAACTTTCGTGTTTTTAATATTAGTAGGATTAGTATGGATGATAACAGCTATGTCCGCCAGAATAGAAATGCCATTTCCCTTCCCAAGTTTAAGAAAAAAACCTCAGTCCTTCTTAACAAACTTGCAGTTTAGGGAAAGAGGGTAGAATGATTTTTTAAAGTTAACCTACACTTATCAGATACCCGCAAAACGAGACACAATAGTAAGACAATGACAGCGCGGTCTCATGCGACCGGTCGGGGATTCATGAAGACACCTCAAAAAAATATAAACAAACAAAAGCGAATTTAGTTATTAACGTTTGAATCCCCAACCGGTCCTATGAGACCGCGCTGTTATTGTTTTACTATTGTGTCTCGTTTCGCGGGTATCTGAGTAATTAAAATCGAATCAAGTAGCGATAAATTTATCAGAACTTGTGTTATGTAAACAATGTAACAATTTTATAGATCATATTTCGTTTGACATTCTTGGCTTCATAATTAAAACGTGATGCCTTGAGTCCCTAGTAAAGTGAAACAAAACAGTTAGGCACCCATACGTACCTAATAGAGGTAATCCAACAAACAATAATTATTATAAGAATTATTATTGTATTGTATACCTACTGCTTTTTGTTACTTATAAAAATAAAATAAACAATACATGTGTGAACGGCATTTTAGCGCATCCTGAACTGTCATGCCTGCAACCACTTTTCTCATTAGGCCACTATCTCAGCTAATGGTAAGCGACGATGTAGCACACTTGCTTAGAAGTAATCTATTTATTCTGGACTTAAAGATCCCTAGGTACTATTATTAGTCTATTAGGTTAGGAAACACAGACTGTTTTCTAGGGACACAGTTCGCACCTGGCATTATAAAAGGCTAATACTTCTTCACGCTCAAACAGCTGGACGGATTCGAATGAAATTTGGCAAACGGGTAGCCCATGTCCTAGACTATTCATTTTTTATTCCGGAATGGTTCCCTTGACATCTTTTTTTTTACTTTCACTTGGCAACAACGGTGGCTTTTTGCAAAGCTAGCATTTTATATATTTGCACACCTTAGGTTAACCTACACTTTTTCGACACATTTTGTTCTTACTTGTATTATGTCACTAAAAAATTTGATGGATAGCCGACTGACATATCAACGCACAGTCGAAACTAATGAGACTAGGAGCGTGAAATTTTGCACACAGGTTCCTTTTACGATGTAGGTGAGCACTAAGAAAGAATTCCCTAAAAATTCACCTTCTAAGAGGATGAAATCGGTAAGGTAGTGGAGCAGTGGTCAGGTAGGACCGCGGTCAAGCACTGGTTTATACCAATTAAAAAACAAACCGGAGTAAAGACGACTTTGGCGACAACAGAAGCTAGTTGATTGACAAAATAGAAATAGGAGTAATAAGGTAGAAAGTGACACATAAACAAACATACCCCATCTCTTCGGCGTTCTCCCAAGAAAACTGTTCTCCTCATGATTATAGATGGCATTCATGAACCTGGAGAGGCACGTCCCTGGTGGAGGGGGGGCCCGCACCCACTCCTCCACTCCATTCGCTTTGCTGGCCATTTTTATATAATATAAACTTTATATCAACTTTCGGAGTTACGATAGATGTGTCCGAGTGCAGAGAGGGTTGGCGCGACCGTCGAGCGCGACGGAGTCGGGAGCACTGCGCGTACGCAGCTCGGGTGGCGGTTCAAGTGGTGAATGGGTGTCGTTGTGAATGTCGGGTTCCTATGATTGATGCTCGTCGCTGGGTGGTTAGGTGGAAGTCTGTGGAAGGATCTAGTTGTTAGGTGTGTTGTGTTGTTAATGTAGATTTTTATTTATTGTTTTTTTTTTTGTGATGTTTATTTCGCATGTTTCATAAGCCGCTGCTGCTGATAAAGTGCTGATGTATACGGCGATTTGTTAGGTGAAAACCAGTCTACAATGATGTGGTAATTACTTAGTAGGTTAGTATAATACACATTATCATTAAGCATATTTTATAATTATAAGTATGCTTAATTATATTAGGAATATTTTTTGTTTCAATGTTAAAAAAAAACATTTGTAGGTAAAAAAATATACAGCAAATAATAAATAAAATAAACATTTCATTTTCAGACAACGGTATTAGGTACATGGATAAAATAAGTACGCAAAAGAATTTTTATATCAATACATAAAGTACATATTTATGTACTTAATTGTATCAAAAATTCTAATAAAACATGTACAATTTGACATAACGTTGTGGGCGTCCAGTATCGCCGATTTATATGTATATAATATAAATCTAGAATGCAGCTAGCAAGTTATTTTTACTTGTACCTATACATATAGGTGTTAACAATATAGGTACTTATAACATAATGTTTTCGTTATACACTTGCAATAACCCTACACGTTATGATAAACAATTAACATGTAGGTAAGTAGTTTTCATGCCAAATAGGTAGGTAGGTAGGTATACCTATACAGTGCGGTCTATCAGCTTCTCAGTTCTCATATTTTGTTTATGTTGCGAATCACGCGTTATCGAAGAAAATATAATATTATGCTCCGTCTGCAATAATAGTATAATTGGTTTCAAATCCACGATTAATTCATAATATAGATCCAGTTATGCAAGGAGTGTTATGAAAGAAAGGGTGACAGGACTGAATGGAAGAAAAAACCTGTTGCACCAACCCTTAGTAATATGGACATGGGAAAGAAGAAGATCCGGTTACTCAAAATATTTCAAAAGAAAAAAAAAACTAATCTATAGCAACTAATAATTAACAGTAAAGCCCTGGATCTTGTCTTTGACGGTATGTTTGACGCAATGGTGGAGCGATTCGCTACTGCACTACGCACGTATCGCAGTGTCGATTCCCACACGGAACGAATATTTGTATGGCTTACAGATAGGTGTTTCGAGTCTGTACAACTCACATGAGTTTTCGTCACGTTTACATGTACAGTGTATAGTGTATACCCACCACGGTCTACTCTGTTACCGTATTTGTATCTATCTTTGATTGGGTAAGAACTTGAAGCTAGCCAATCGTAACGTTGAACGTCATAAAGTAATCGATAGCGTTAACGTAAAACAGACTCACACTATTAAAACACCCAGATGTTTGACAAAAACTCCAGCTTCGCGACCATGCCTGCGACAGTCATAAACACGTGAACGCCAAGGGGAACATGTGCGACAGATCGCCTCGGTTGCTACTGTTTACCACATGAGGTTTTTGTGACCAGACACATTAACGTTTGAATCCCCAACCGGTCCTATGAGACCGCGCTGTTATTGTTTTGCTATTGTGTCTCGTTTCGCGGGTATCTGAGTAATTAATATTATGCATCCATAGAGTACGAGTGAGTACGAGAGTAGCAACGCTGGGAACCATAGAGTAATAGAGTAAGAGAGTGGCGATGTTGATTGATTGATTGATTGATATATACTTTATTGTACACCTTAAAATAATTTCACAAAGGAGCTTAAAATTAGTATGGTGTTGGTGTTGCTATGGAGGTTGACAAGTCTTTAGTTTAATCTTTACATGTGGTTGATTTATTTTTTTGGTATTTATTTGTAAATATATTATAAAACCGATCAAGTGCAAGTCGACCTATGAATATAGCTCAATTTTCGAATCGATTCTTGAAGATTTTTCAATTTTTGTTCTTGTGACGTAACAACAAATTTTTCAGTTTTCAGACTTTTTCTTATTTATGAGACCTTACTTCGTGTCACATTTAAGGATTCTAGGTCAATGGGAACTACTCTATGAATTTTGATTCTATTCTTGTATATTTTTTCGTTAACTTACAAATTGGATAAAAGCACAGCTTAAAAGGGCAGCACCTAAGTATATGGTTTTAATTTCTACTCAATACCTCACGCGTTCTCGAGATAAAGGGTCTGACAGACAGACAGACGGACAACAAAGTGATTCTATAAGGGTTCCACTTTTCCTTTTGAGGTACGGAACCCTAAAAAACCGGCCAAGTGTGAGTCGGACTCGCGCACAAAGGTTTCCGTACTATTAGATACCTATTTATACAACCTGTATAAACAAAGGTACGAACAAATCACGTTTGCTGTATGGGAGCGGGAGCCCCACTTAAATATTTATTTTATTCTGCTTTCGGTATTTGTTGTTTTAGCGGAAACTGAAATATATAGGTACATCATCTGTGAAAATTTCAACTGTCTAGCTATAACGGTTCATGAGTCAGCCTGGTGACAGATGGACAGACAGTCAGTGGGGATTATTCCGATCTGTCTCGGGCAAAATGGAGCAAGCTAAGCCGGAAGGCGGACCCTGGCAAAAGCCGGGACTAACGCCAAGTTGAAGAAGAAGACCCCGCTTTGTTCCCTTAGGGGGATATAATATCGGAAAAAAACTTTTATCTATTCCCCTATGGGGCAATAAACTAGTGCGCCTCACCATCAACGCTTGCATCACTGCTTACCATCATATGAGATCGCAGTTAAGCACTAGTTAATATTATAAAAAAAAAACAAACCTAGTCACCGATCTTCTAAGAGGAAAACCTACTGCTTTAGGGAGCCATGCCATGTTTCGCCCACACCTGCCTCCCGCAGAGTTTAGGTAAGTATTTAGACCTCATTATAGATGCGTCACTGCGTCAGGAGTTCAAGACAAGAGTTACGCAATGGCAAGAGCAGTTTCGTTTGTTTTCGGCAATTGGAATTATACGAATGCGGGGAGGTTACCAAATCGATCTCCATCATTGATAATAAATAAAGTAGGCAAGTGCGAGTCGGACTCGCGTTCCGTACAAACTAATAAATAGTTCAATTACTGAATCGAATCTCGAAGATTATTCAGAATCGAAAGAAGTTTTATTTTGTGACGTAACTACGAATTTACGGTTTTCAGATTTATTCCTAGACCTTTTTTTTTTGGTAGGGGAATCATCAGAATGACTTCTGCCGCTCTTGGGCGAAGCGGGAGGGCGTGTCAGACTCTTACTGACTAAACCCCACCCGGTTCCTTCGTTGCCTTCGATTTGGGGGACATGGACTTACCTTTCGGAATTTCATTGTTCCCCAGAGGTTTCGGCCTTACCGGGCTCCTAGAGTTTGCTGACATCTCCTTGAGGCGAACGTGGAACAGAACGCGCCGTTGATGACTAGGCTCGGTCCAGGTTATTACCAGACTCCGGTACGGCGAGCTACCCAGTGCTCGCCGTCCGCGAGCCCGCGTCTACGGTGGTCGGAAATCGAGATCCCCTCCCTCACGCGCTCACGGTCGGCAGCCCTTAGCTAACATTACTGCTTCGCAAAAGGAAGCGACCGCCCGCCACCCCTCCTCGCTCCGGAACATGGCTTGTACCAGAGCCCAGCGCGAGAGGTCGCCGTCGCCGATAGCCTCCAAAAGGACACGGCGGTGCTCCGCCCAAGCGGGTAAATGATAAATGATAAATGATATTTATTTTGCAAATAGGTTTTTTCAAACTCTTTTACACGTCAATTTTTTTTTTGGACTTTTTTTTTGTTACTATATGAGGCCGGTGTTTCCTGACTGACTACCCTGAGAAGAAACACCGAAACAAACTCAGGGGTCACAGTCTCTTTTAAAGTCCGTACAACATGAAAATCATATGCGAACCATGCAGATTAGTGTCTGAGATGGCCTTTTGAAGAAAGAACCATGCAATTTGTGTGGACCTGTCCAGTCAGTGCAAGCATTTGTCAATATTCGCAAAGCTCAACTCAGGACTACTAAGGAGCTCAACGACTTGACGAACAATACCAAAGAGAGGACATAATGGTTAGGCCACAGAAAACACTCAAATTGCCAGACATAAGTTAAAATGACTAAAAAAGAAAGAAAAAAAGCAATCCACATACCTAGTCCTCACATTCACAAAAAAGAAAAAAAATAATAATACAAAGTGTAATACTTAACAAAGTAAGCAGTTATGTCAAACATAAATAAAACATAATTAAAAAATGTCAAATTGTAATAAATAAATTTCAAATTGTAAAAAAGTACAATCGAAAACAAAATAAAGTAAGAAGATAAGACAACAGTTGTAGTGCGCACTGGAGCGGGTCAATCCCAAGCCTTTACGTCCTCAACGTAGTCCTTTACAGTGTAATAAGCCTTTTGACAAAGTTTTCGCTTAATTTTATTTTTATTTTATTTATTTTATTTATTCTTTACGCAACGCATTGTACAAAGGCGGACTTAATGCCATAGGCATTCTCTACCAGTCAACCTAGGGTGGTGAAGAGACAATATGGTAGGTGCATAAAAAGTCAATGTAATCTAGAAGACAAAAGTAAGTATAAAGGGTATATATAATAGAGTTAAAATAAACATACATATATATTCAATATAATAAATACCAATATATATATATAAATATATACATATTAATATGAAGTTAAGAAATGATAATTCTGAGACGATTCAGCTATCAGTGTAGGAAATAATTCCGCAATTTCCGCTTGAATGCATATCGACTTTCGGCCGTTCTGATATCGAGAGGAAGCGCATTCCACAGAAGGATGGGCTGTATATAGAAGGAAGAATGGACAAAATCAGAAGTATGAGAAGGACAGAGCAGTAGGAGATTGTTGGAAGAACGCAGATTCTTTGCGTGTGAAGAACATAGATATTGAAAGTGAGTAATGAGATAGGATGGAGGAGTGGGAGAGTGGAGTAGAGAGAAAAGTGTAGTCAGAGCGCGCAAACTTCTTCTCTGGCGAATAGGTAACCATTTGAGTTCAGACCTGAAGTTCGACACGTGATCATATTTCTTCAGGTTAAATATGAACCGGATGCAGTTGTTAAGGAGTCTATCAAGCTTATCCAGCAAAACTGCGTTCAGGTCAAAGTAACACACATCACCATAGTCGATAATAGGGAAAATCAGAGTCTGCACAAGCATTATCTTCGTCTTAGCAGGTAAAAAGTTTCTCAGACGATACAGACAGCGCAAAGTCCTGTTGACTTTTTGACAGACACTAGAAACTTGACTTTGCCAGCCAAGCGTCGAGTCAAGATGCAAACCGAGATCCTTTACACTAGGGCTGATTGGAATGACGGTACCATTGAAAATAATAGAAGGTAGAGAGCTAACCGCTATTCTACCCATCATGCGTGAGCTACCAATAACAATGGCCTGGCATTTTGAGGGGTTCACAGACACCCCAAACCTATCAGACCAGCTACTGATAGCTTCCAGATCCCGGTTTAGATCGTCTATAGCGTCTGACAAACCTTCCACCCGCGCAGCTGTATACAACTGAAGGTCATCGGCATAAAGATGATACGAACACCGAAGACAGTGAGTTATAAAATTTATGAAGATGGAAAATAACAATGGAGAAAGAATACCGCCTTGTGGAACGCCAGCATCAAGATCACGCCAACTCGACGAGCTCTCATCAACGCGAACCGACTGCCGACGTCCCCGAAGATAAGATGAGAACCATTCCAGCGCCTCGGGAGAAACCATAAGATGGGAAAGGATCGAAAGGAGTATATCATGACTGACGGCATTAAAGGCATTGGAGAAATCAATCAGTACTAACACACATATCTTGGTATCCTCCATCGCCTGTCTAACGTCGCCAGTCACTTTAAGGAGAGCGGAAGTTGTACTGTGGCCAGGTCTAAATCCAGACTGGAATGAGCTTATAAGGCTATGTCGGTGAACAAAGCCCGAAAACTGCTTATGAACGCAAGCCTCCAGTACTTTAGATAGGAAATGGAGAATGGAAATGGGTCGAAAATGGTTGGGCAGGGAAGGATTTGGGATTTTAGGAAGTGGTCGGACATAGGCCATACGCCACAGGGATGGGAATTGTCCAGAGTCGAGAGAAAAGTTAATTATGTGAGTAATCGGTGGGAGAAGGTGGTCAAGGATAAGGGTGACCATTTGACGACTAATGTCGTCGTGGCCTACAGCCTTGGATTTTATAGACAGGATAATCTTTTTGATTTCATCCAAGGTGGCTGGAGTAAAGCGAAATGGTTCTATGGTGGGAGCAGGTAGGCCAGAGATGAAATCAACCGTCTGAAATAAAATGTGTGTGTCTAAATGACAAGTGGTTGTAAAGTGACGGTTGATATCATCCAGGCCAATAGTTTTAGGGAAATCCACATTACGTGCCCTACCGACACCAAGAGTTCCTAAGAATTTCCAGGTGTCAGCAGGGGAAGAAGATGAAATATTGTCAAGAATGTGGCGGCGTTTGGCATTGCGTATCACCTGATTACACCGATTTCTTGCAGTTTTGAAGAGATTTTTATTTACTTCGCAGCGATCCTTTTTATATTTCTTAAAGGCCCGATCCCGATGCTTCATCGCCACACGAACAGCTGTTGTCATCCAAGGAGCAGGAGGACGCCTGAGTTTAACCTTCTTTACAGGTGCATGTTTGTCGTAGAGACCAAGAACAGTTTGGTTAAATATGTAAAGTTTGTCATCTACGGTCATTGCCTTAGCTAGATCCTCCCAATCCAGTTCTGACGCATCTTGACGTAAAACTTCAACATCGATACGGGCAAAACAACGCATGTGCAGAACTCTAGGAGGAGGTTTAGGTGGTTTAAGGATATATGAAAGGAAAATGAGGTCATGGTGGGAAAAACCAGGGGCAGGATACTGACCATGAGAGGAAACAAGGGAGGGATTGGATGTTAGGATCAAATCGAGCCACGTGTCAGCACCAGAGGCATTAAAATGAGTGGGCTGCAGTGGAAGAACATTAAGACTTACGGACTCGATTATTTGAAGGAGTTTACGGGAACGAGGAGATAGGAGAGTAAGGTCTGTGTTGAAATCGCCCATGATGACGCAATGTGTATACTCTGACCCGACAGACTCCAGTGCCAGTTCAAGGTTGGAAAAATAATCAACGGTGGGCGGACAGTAGACAACACCAAGTAGGGTCTTGACACCTTTGATATAAATCTCCAGAAAAAGATATTCGGCGAAGGCGCTGTAAGAAGAAGGAGAAGAGGCAACAATTTTGAACGGGAAATCACTACGGAGATAGATGGCGACACCACCCCCTCCCTTCCCAGTTCTATCATTCCGTATGAGAATGAAACCGGGAAGCGAGTAGGAAGTAGAAAGGAGATGAGGCTTAAGCCAACTCTCAGAGATCAGAACGGCGTGGACATTGGCATCTGAAAAAGTGTCGTATAGCTCGCTGTAGTGACTTGGCACACTCTGCGCGTTAATGTGGCAAACATTAAACAAGTGCTTTCCCTGCTTACTAAAACTCTGGCGGACAAAATCACCAACAAAAGATTTGAACTTATTAAGGCTTAGTTCTTGCATATGACTAGGAAGCCTATTATAAAAGCGTATACATTGACATCTAAATGAACCCCCTATTTTTTTGAGCCTGGTTGCAGGAACAACATAGTTATGTTTGTTCCTGGTATTCAAATTATGAATATCAAATGGGTATTCCTAGACCTTGCTTCATGTAAATTTCAGAGTTCTAGATCAACGGGCTCAACTTACATCCCTTCTCAAGGGACCGTAGACATGCATTCCCGAGATAAAGGGTCTTGTAAGACAGACGGACAACAAAGTTATCCTGTAACGATTCCGTACCCAAATAAATAAAACGGGATCGTATTACTAAGACTCCGTTGTCCATCCGTCTGTCTGTATATCTGTCACCAGGGCTCTTATACAACAAACTTTTTCAATATTTTTACCGTTTTATTCAACGGACAGCCTACCTACGAAACCCTTCGTGCGCTAGTCCGACTCGTCTAGTTTTTTTATATTGAAGTCTGTTTGGTGTATCTTCGTTTTTGTAAATAATATTCAATTTTGTCATTACATCGTTCAAACCGTGTGAGTACCTATCACGTATGCAATTGCCTCACCACATATTATTCAAATCCTCAATGTATCACTCAGAGTGACACACATACGTCGCTAGGAACGCATTTATCACCCCGGGAGACGCTCGTATTTCTCACTTTGCTAGATTGACAGATTCTTCTAGTAGCGTCTAAAGAGCGATTGAACCGACCTTGGGGACGCAAGGCCGGCCGCAAGGGAGTGATTATTGCCACGACAACAAGTCTGGACCGCATCCGTACTTACTTAGTTTACATATTTTATTATCCTGAAAACATCTTCTTTCAAATAAAAAAAGAATTATAAAAATCGGTTCACGCAATCCGAAATTACCATCGAAAACCCAACATACATAGCCCGTCTAGTTTTTATAAATTAGTAACATAATTTCCCGAGAGATGGTGCTGTATTTTGGGCTACTTCAGCCTGTTAAGATTTTTTAACTCTTAAGTAGGGACACTTATTGTGACGGACGGGAAACTACGGAACCCTACACTGAGTGTAGCCCGACACGCTCTTGGCCGGATTTTTTTATACTGAAGACAGTTGTCTTCTTTTTTTTTGTAGACCGTAAATAGTTTTCAATCCGTAGTCTTTCAAACCATGTAAGTGTCCTATCGTCGTTGCGCGTGCATAACCGCGGAACAACAGTTGGTAAATACCTCGTATCGGGTTTTGAACGATTTAGCAGGAGGTGAAAAAAACTGAATATCTTAGACATTTGGCTATATTTTACGGGTCTTATTTCTTAAATTTACGTTAACAGGTAAATCACGAAAAAAGTTAATACATAGTTCAGCCCGTAAAATATAGTCAAATGACTTAGATATTTAGTTTTTTTCACCTCCTGTAAAATTGTTCAAAAACCGATACGCGGTATTTACCAACTGTTGTTCCGCGGTTATGCACGCGCAGCGACGCTATGTAACCTAACCTATGCAGTGTTGCCTTACCTCTTAATATTCAAATCCTCAATGTATCACTCAGAGTGACACACATACGTCTCAAAGAACGCATTTATCACCCCGGGAGATGCTCGTATTTCTCACTCGACTAGATTGGCAAATTCTTCTAGTAGCATCTAAAGAGCGATTGAACCGACCTTGGGGACGCAAGGCCGGCCGCAAGGGATTGATTATTGCCACGACAACTAGTCTGGACCGCATCCGTACTTACTTATATTACATATATTATTATCCTGAACGTATCTTTTTTCAAATAAAAAAAGAATTATAAAAATCGGTTCACACAATCCGAAATTATCACCGAAAACATAACCCGTCTAGTTTGTATAAATTAGTAACCCAATTTCCCGAGAGATGGTGCTGTATTTTGGGCTACTTCGTGCTGTTAAGATTTTTTAATTCTTCCCTTATTGTGACGGACGGGAAACTACGGAACCCTAAACTGAGTGTGGCCCGACACGCTCTTGGCCGGGTCTTTTTTATACTGAAGTCAACTGTCTTCTTTTTTTTTGTAGATCGTAAATAGTTTTCAATCCCTAAAGTCTTTCAAACCATGTAAGTGTCCTACGTAGCCTAACCTATGCAGTTGCCTTACCTCTTAATATTCAAATCCTCAATGTATCACTCAGAGTGACACACATACGTCTCAAGGAACGCATTTATCACCCCGGGAGACGCTCGTATTTCTCACTCTACTAGATTGGCAGATTCTTCTAGTAGCGTCTGAAGAGCGATTGAACCGACCTTGGGGACGCAAGGCCAGCCGCAAGGGAGTGATTATTGCCACGACAACTAGTCTGGACATCCGTACCTACTTACTTACCTACTTCACATATTTTATTTATCCTAAACGTAACTTCTTTCAAATAAAAAAAGAATTAAGTATAAAAATCGGTTCACGCAATCCGAAATTACCACTGAAAACCCAATATACATAACCAGTCTAGTTTTTAGGGTTCCGCAGCCAATTGGCAAAAACGGAACCCTTATAGTTTCGCCATGTCTGTCCGTCCGTCCTCGCTTAATCTCTGTGACCGTTAGCTCTAGAGAGCTGAAATTTGGTATCAATATGTATATCAATCACTCCAACAAAGTGCAAAAATAAAAATTGGAAAAAAATGTTTTATTAGGGTAGCCCCGCTACATGTAAAGTGAAAAGCGTTTTTTTTTTTTTATTTTAACCCTAACGTGTGATATATTGTTGGATAGGTATTCAAAAATGAATAGGGGTTTACTAAAATAATTTTTTGATAATATCAATAATTTCGGAAATAATCGCTGTAAAAGTAAAAAACAATGTGTCCCCTCCCCACTAACGTTTGAACCATAAGTTTAGAAAATATGAAAACAATCTGGAAAGTAGAGCTTTATAAAGACTTTCTAGGAAAATTATTTTGAACTTGATGGGACGAACAGTTTTTGAAAAGTCGGGGACACTTATTGTGCCGGACGGGAAACTACGGAACCCTACACTGAGCGTGGCCCGACACGCTCTTGGTCGGTTTTTTATTAAATTAGTAACCCAATTTCCCGAGAGATGGTGCTGTATTTTGGGCTACTTCGTGCTGTTAAGATTTTTTAATTCTTCCCTTATTGTGACGGACGGGAAACTACAGAACCCTACACTGAGTGTGGTTCGACACGCTCTTGGCCGGGTCTTTTTTATACTGAAGTCAACTGTCTTCTTTTTTTTGTAGACCGTAAATAGTTTTCAAACCGTAATCTTTCAAACCGTGTTACAAGTGTCCTATGTAGCCTAACCTATGCAGTTGCCTTACCTCTTAATATTCAAATCCTCAATGTATCACTCAGAGTGACACACTTCGCTAGGAACGCCTTTATCACCCCGGGAGATGCTCGTATTTCTGACTCTACTAGATTGGCAGATTCTTCTAGTAGCGTCTAAAGAGCGATTGAACCGACATTGGGGACGCAAGGCCGGCCGCAAGGGAGTGATTATTGCCACGACAACTAGTCTGGACCGCATCCGTACTTACTTAATTTACATATTTAATTATCCTGAACACATCTGCTTTCAAATAAAAAAAGAATTATAAAAATCGGTTCACGCAATCCGAAATTACCACCGAAAACCCAACATACATAGCCCGTCTAGTTTTTATAAATTAGTAACATAATTTCCCGAGAGATGGTGCTGTATTTTGGGCTACTTCAGCCTGTTAAGATTTTTTAACTCTTAAGTAGGGACACTTATTGTGACGGACGGGAAACTACGGAACCCTACACTGAGTGTGGCCCGACACGCTCTTGGCCGGATTTTTTTATACTGAAGACAGTTGTCTTCTTTTTTTTTGTAGACCGTAAATAGTTTTCAATCCGTAGTCTTTCAAACCATGTAAGTGTCCTATGTAACCTAACCTATGCAGTGTTGCCTTACCTCTTAATATTCAAATCCTCAATGTATCACTCAGAGTGACACACATACGTCTCAAAGAACGCATTTATCACCCCGGGAGATGCTCGTATTTCTCACTCGACTAGATTGGCAAATTCTTCTAGTAGCATCTAAAGAGCGATTGAACCGACCTTGGGGACGCAAGGCCGGCCGCAAGGGATTGATTATTGCCACGACAACTAGTCTGGACCGCATCCGTACTTACTTATATTACATATATTATTGTCCTGAACGTATCTTTTTTCAAATAAAAAAAGAATTATAAAAATCGGTTCACACAATCCGAAATTATCACCGAAAACATAACCCGTCTAGTTTTTATAAATTAGTAACCCAATTTCCCGAGAGATGGTGCTGTATTTTGGGCTACTTCGTGCTGTTAAGATTTTTTAATTCTTCCCTTATTGTGACGGACGGGAAACTACGGAACCCTAAACTGAGTGTGGCCCGACACGCTCTTGGCCGGGTCTTTTTTATACTGAAGTCAACTGTCTTCTTTTTTTTTGTAGATCGTAAATAGTTTTCAATCCCTAAAGTCTTTCAAACCATGTAAGTGTCCTACGTAGCCTAACCTATGCAGTTGCCTTACCTCTTAATATTCAAATCCTCAATGTATCACTCAGAGTGACACACATACTCCGCGAGTAACACATTTATCACCCCGGGAGACGCTCGTATTTCTCACTCGACTAGATTGGCAGATTCTTCTAGTAGCATCTAAAGAGCGATTGAACCGACCTTGGGGACGCAAGGCCGGCCGCAAGGGAGTGATTATTGCCACGACAACTAGTCTGGACCGCATCCGTACTTACTTCCAGCTATTATACCAAAGAGGGCTTATTAGAGTAGAGGTAGGTGCACACTGCGGGCGTTTATGTGTTGTTGTGTCGAAGAAATCGCTTGAAAAACGTAGATACCGTGTTAGAATTTTGTATTTTTCTTTATATTAGAAATCATGCAATGAGTTCTTCCGCTCTAATATAGAAAGAGAGGGCGTGTAAACTATTACTTACTAAAACCCAGCTATGGCGTTCCAAGGACTCTTTTGAACATTCTTTGTACTTTAAAGTTTTGATGTTCCGAAGCTGTTTTTTTTATTGTCGATAGCTTCGCGCTTGACCGCTATCTCACCTAATGGAACGCGACGATGCGGTCGAAGATCGAAACGCGTTGACCTAGAAGCAACCTATTCACTCTTGACTTAAAGATCCCCAGGTTGTGACTATCAGGAAACACAGATTCCGGCAAGGAATTCCACTCCATAGTGGTGCATCATCGCCGTATGCTGGGTTCCTTGTGGAAGCCATAAAACATTGCAAAATGTAACTTTCATCACAGAAATTTTATTAAAACTATACGGCTATTGAGTGCGATAGCAAAATTTAATAATGTAGGTGCCTACCTGTGGTGCCTACCTAAGTGTCTACGTAACTGGTCAATAAGTGAAATCATTCAAAAAGACGCGATCTCCGTAATTTGTGCTGTAAATACTTACTTAAAACTTTAATTTGACTTCTTCTAAAAAAATAAAACTACAGTAAAATTCAAATTCTTCATCAACCATAATATTCCTCAACTCAAGTGAACAACTCATTTAATCATACTCACATCCGGACTGTTAATTCCACGATTATGTCGTTAATCTACCAGTAGCAGTGTGTACCCGGCTTTATTTTGCCGCGGTGCGTTCGTGTCCTACTCGCTGCACTCCTGTGGATTGTGGGCACTTAACGCAAATACAGGAATGACCACACGTTGCGTTCTTGTACCTATTGCTTCATAACAGTATTTATTTAAACTCCATGTACAGTGGTGGTACATAGACGGACTTAATGCATTAATTACTCAGATACCCGCGAAACGAGACACAATAGTAAAACAATAACAGCGCGGTCTCATAGGACCGGTTGGGGATTCAAACGTTAAGGCATTCTCTACCAGTCAACCTTACCAGTAGTTTCATGCATGTTTCTCAAATATTGAATTTGTAAACTTTAATTTGCAATCTTGAACCACTCGCTCACCATAATTTGTACGCCTCCTGGCATAGCGTAGCGCTAGCATAGCGCTCTATTTAACATTTATAAGACCTGTATCTGTATGCACCTATTTTAATAAATAAAAGTGATTTGATTTGATTTAGATATTGCTTTTATTGTTTCTGTGACTCCATCGTCATGCGCCCAGTTCTTTTATATTGTCTGCCAGTTGCTTTGCCCGCGTGAAAGTAGGTTTACCACACAAACTTTGGACCCACAGTTCATACACTTGGATGATGAGTTTTGTAAAATCCTCTCTTATTTCTCGCCTACGTCGTAAAAAGAAACCTTGAACAAAATTTCACGTTCCTAGTCCCAGTAGTTTTGGTTGTGCATTGATGTGTCAGTCAGTCTAGCTGGAGCTTGGGACGTTATTTGATGGTTTCCCAACGCACATTAAATGGCGACGTAAATCATCATCATTAATTCATTATTATTATGAAGCCACTAACGCTGCCCACCCAGGACAGACTTTTTGTAGGTCCGATAATCGTCACATATTATAGATAATCCTATAGTATATTCTGACCGACTTTTTGTAGGCCGTGTGCGTTGCACTCACGTTGCACTATTGCTATCAATATGTTCTATTTTTCACCTACAAAAAATCGTTCACCGATTATATCGGTCGTGGGCGGGCAGCGTAAAACGGACAAAAAAATGCGCAGACCCTGTTCCAAAATATACCTTGATACCTTCTAATGCACCTATTTTTATTTAAATAAATAATAGTAGCAACGTTAGGGATCCGCGGTACGGCTGTTTAATTTCAAGGGTCTTCTTAATTATTTAGTACAATACAGTCTGCTCCATAAAGACTGCTTGCATAAAGGGTGACCCTGAGTAACCCCAATCAGTTTTCAATAGACCGAGGCGCGGCGGGATAAATGCTATTCACCGTATTCATGATAAATTCAATTCAGGCCTGTCCTTGAAAGAGTACCCAGAGGAGTATGGTAGAGTACTCGTACCTACCTATTTAAATCTTTGTGTGTGTGAATTGAAATTATATTGTTGACAAGTTCGATTAATCTCTACAAAGTTTCAATGTTTTCAATCTGCGCAAATATAATCATGGCTCTGCGTATCGGTCGCTTCTTAACTGGTTACCTAAACACTAACGTAGAAAGCAAAGAGCGCTTACTACCTTGTTCTCATTTTTAGTCTCTCCCAATTCACCTTGTTATCTAGTCCCTTACTTCCAATACATTTGCGCAAGTCACAATAAAAATCTACGGTCATCACATAACCGTCTGGCGTCTACTTCATTGTCCTATAACTCACCGTACTGACTTCTTTCACAACTCTTTTCATTTCCAAGCTATTACTCTTTGGAATTCACCTATCCTCCATTATGTATACTCAGAAGAGATGTTTTATTCATAAAATTAGGGATTCAATGAAAAAACAACAAAATAATTTTAAAATAGTTTTTTATTGCTTAAAAATACACTTCAGGCACTTTGATATGGAAAGATATCGATCATTCTAATATACACTTTATTGCCTTATGAGAAAGCTTACAATCGTATGGAATATTTGTCAATACAAAAATTATTTTATAAAAATGGACGGACATAGGAAATGAGATTCTTATAGTAATAACTCCATTCTGTGAAGTCGGTTAAATGTCTTTTTTCTTTATTAAGATGGTCACCCATCCACAGACCAACCTTGGCAAGTGTTGCTTAACCTTGAAGATCGACCTGTGTGGCTGTTATTATCTAGCCACGAGCTCCTCTATGAAAAAATTGCATAAGCATAATTGAATTATGCTAATATTCTTTCAGTCAAAATTGGCTAACCTTAGCATTGAAAAATAATCGGTTTTTTTAAAACAGCGGAATGTCATTTACATATATTTCATTTATATTAAGAGCAAAATATGTATAATTATATTGTCTTATTTGTATGGAATTGTGTAAAAAAATAATTGGTAAAGGAAAATAAAAATGATCTATAAAATAACAAACAAAAAAATGCTAATTCGTATAAATATAAAGTTAGTATAATAAGTAGGTACTATAAGTACAATGTAAAAAAATAAACTATTTGGACGTATTTGTCATTATTTCATTAAGAAAGCGGTTGAAAACTCAGTCTCAAACGTTAAGATTCTAATGTGTAAAATAAAATTATAAACTTATTTTATATACTGAGTAGTAAAATTTAGCTGGGAAATAGGGAATATGCATGAAAAAATATTTGATAACTAGTTTATTAGTAAATATATGTATAAAGAGAATACTTATTGCAAAAACAATATCAAAATTGGTAGTACAGCTAACGAAATGTATCATTTTATACAAATATATCTGTCTCATTCGTCAAGAAGCCTTTTTCTATGACGGCCGTACGGGTATCATGGCATTTGACGTCAAATACCATGTCCGACTTCTCTTTCTTAATAGCAGCTTTGAAGCTTTATAACTTCGTTGTTGATGAAGATTTTTTTAAACATTTTTTTACTAGAGTTAAAATATATTTCATTTACCAAATACAAAATTGCAGGCATATTCCCTATTGCAAATGTCGGGCTTATAACATTATCAGATACTAGTGAGCCGTCCCGGCTTCGTTCGAGTGCAAATTATATACATAAACCTTCCTTTATTGCTCTTTGAATTAGTGAAAACTGCATCAAAAGCGGTCAAAGCGACCGGAGCGTAAATAAGTTTCGTTTTAATCAAAAGAAATCTGTATTTCTAAATGTATTTATGCATAATATATAAAAATATTCGCAATACTATTGTCTTTTTCATTGTCATTGTTACTACAACTTCATAACAAATCTGAATTCTGGTTTTCGCATCTTCAAAGACATCGTCGATCAATGGCAGTGGTCGCAAATGTAACAAAATATTTAAATTAAATTAGTTTGACAAAGGCTCGAACGTCCGTTAGCTATTGTGATTAGTTCAATGAATATCCACCAGACTATTCCAAAAAAATATTTGTGATTAATCCATCGATAAATCTAAGTACACTAATATTATAAAGAAATAATGTTTTTTTTTTATTTGTCTATAATCTCTGAAAGTCCTGACCCGATTGCTAAAGTTTTTTCACCATTAGAAAGCTGTTTTATTTCTGAGTGATTTATGCTTATTTATTTACGACGAAGCACTGCTAGAGAATGGCTCGACCGAAATCGGTAAAATTGTGAAGTCAAAATTTGTACGAGTATTTTTGGAATATGAATAGGATATTAAATTTCCCCAGTAAGTAGCCGGGGCTAATCACTAGTAACTTATAAAAACTGACGACATTGATAAAAGCAATGCGCTCAACACACTTTCGAAGTCCCTAATTTTACTAGTACTGCCATTTTCAATAAGGTAATATCAACTGCACTGGAAATAAATGCTGAAAAAGTCCGTATGAAAAACATACACAATATTCTTATAAACTAAAGAACACACACAAATAATATTTACTACATAGTTACACATACACAACACAAATATAAAGGCATATCAAAAGGATACTTCAATGGACGGATATTTAAGTAACACTGTCTTAAAAGTGAGCTTAATAAAATTAATTATATATTAATTTTACAGGTTCATTCATAAATTAATATATTTACGCCCGTTTTCAATAACCTACCGCAGTTCATAGATAGATAGCTATCCCCGATAAACAGTAAAATTCTGTCTATCCATCCAAAATTTATTAGGAAATGCTATCCGTCGGTAGGTTATAGGAAAGCAAGTAAGGGCTAAAGGATAGATTTGTTTATATTTAGTAGCTGCAACTGTAGATAGATAGCTTATTAAAAACGGGCGTTAGTTTATTTGTATATAGGTACTGGACCAACCCCAATATAGGACAAGGCGTGTCAATTTTTTTTCTACATACCAATAAGTATATGTATACCATAGCAGATATATAAATAATATAATTGATTCACAATACTAAAAACCATCAACTGGTTTAGCTGCCTTGAGATTCTATTAGTATTCGAGTCTTTTTATTTAAAAAAATACATATTATTTCTATAATATTCGCACTGGCATTATTCACAATTTAGAAATACAATCATTATTTCATATTATTCTGGTCTACTGAAAAGACCAAGCTTTAAAATGCCTATTTCACGCGATTAATACTTATTGCAATAAAACTTATTTATACAATGAACTAAAGGCTTTGGTCTACTCGGTCTACTGAGTAGACCGGACACAGTAATGTCCTGAAAAACATGTAATTTCTTAGTTCACGTCTGTTTTTACCTAACTGTAAAGAAAGGTTATGTTGCTAATTTGTATCCCACCTAATATTTTCCTAAAATAATGTCTTATTAGGACACAAACTTTGACAACTCTTTTCCCCACTTCTTGATCATTTTAATCTAGCTTGTGGTGTGGTGTGGTGGTTTATTTCTTAAATAAAAGTCTATTTTTCTCATTACTTCCTGATAAGTTTCGGCTAGCTTTTCTGATGGTTTATTTCTTAATTTTTTTTACAAAAATCTATGTCTTATCTGAACATTTTGGCATGGACCCTGAATATTCAGTACAAAGTTTCCACTACTGTTACAGCCGAACCCAATAACCTATCTATCACATATCGGAGATACAAAAACAAATGAAACAACAGAAAACATGTGTAATTCTTGTATTGTATCATTTGTTTTACTATATCCAATAAGCCGAAACTGGAGATGGATAGGTTATTGGGTTCGGCCGTTAGATATCAATGCAGATCAGTAGATTATAATGCCTCGAAGTTTTGTAGTTCCAGGGCCTACTGGGTAAAAAATACTATGTTTTCAGGACATTACTGTACCGCATACTTACTGTGGAGTAGACGATATTTGGACGGATACTTAGCAACTATTCGACCATCAACTCGAAGTGCACGACGCCGATTCTTTCTCTCCTGTCGTACTTGATGTTCTTGGCCCAAGCGCGGCACTCTATGTTTATCAGGATACCAGCTGAAAATGGTAGAAAATAAAGGTTTTAAGCTCATTTCTAGTGGTTCGGAGTCTGGTGCCAGAAAATATGCCGCAGTAGAGACAATTTAGGCCTACTGTCCACAGAAGCGTAGCTTCACAGACGTGTATTTGTCCTTATATGATTGGTATACGCCTGCTCACAGCTTACATACATCGGGACATACATCGAACACAAGCAATTTTTGAATGTTGTAAAAATAGCAGGAACACCTTCGGCATCCGACGGCATTGATTGTAAAATATTAAATAACTATAGTAATACTACAAATGATTTATAACGTAGGCTTGTAATATGTCTCGTGGATATGCTGTGCATGTACAAAGCAAATGGCAACGCTGCCGACGTGATTGTGAATTCTAATTATCACACCTTTTTTGGATCATCAATACGACTAAAAAACTCAACAATGATGAGCTAGCATTTTTTTTATATATGCAACACACAAACTAGTTCTCGACTGCAATCCCATCTGATGGTAAGCAATGATGCAACTGTTGATGGTGAAGCGCACTACGTTATTAAAACCCTTTTCACTCTAGCCTAATTTATACATGATACTCACTCCTAGGCCTCTGCAAGTGGATAGCGACGAGGGGACTGAGGTACCCTTCGGCGTTCTCGTACGGGTAGAAGTACCCCGGGAAGCCAGGGTAGGGCAGGTAGCTGATGGGCCCGATGTTCTCCTTGTCGGCCGGCGTCTCGCCGTGGCACGATACCCACACCATGTTACCCTGGAAATTATTTTGTACGTTTATAATTTTTTTTTTGGAAGGAATGGAGATTTGTGTTGAAGTAATAAGGGGTTCTTTATTACTTCGATCGAAAGTTGTACAATGTACATGTACGCGTCCAAAGTCAGTACGTACATTATATATACAACGTGTTACATTAAATGCGCAATGCATACCGTGTGTAGGGTTGCCAGATCTTCAAAACGAGAAACCGGACAAACCAAACAGTTTAGCCGGACATTTGAGTAAAAAGGCCGACATTTTTTTGATGCCAATCCGGAAATTTTGCTTTTTACATTCTAATGAAATAACAAACCATTGCTGGTCTGCAAACGCTTGCCAATTGCAAGAACACATGACAAATCTATAAAAAATGTCAAATTTTAAAAGCCTAACAAAAGCCGGACAGGCCGTACTCCGCCTAATTTAGCCGGACACAACCAAAAAGCCTGACCGTGTCCGGCTCTATCCGGACGCCTCGCAACGCTAACCGTGAGTCAGACATAGACACACAAACGTGTGGTATGGACCCAGAACATGTTTCTGGACCCCCAGTGTGAACAGATTTTCATGCGATTTTCATCAATAGACAGAGAAATTCATGAAGAAGATCTAGATTTATAATACATGCATATTATATTAGATAAAATCCGTGAATGTCATTGATTTGTAAATCTCTGGCGCGGGTGATTTGGAGCGGATGGTTAATAACCAGAGACCGAACCTAGGTAAAGTTATTTTTGTACTTACATTGATTACATACAGTGACATTGCCATATTTGTAATTCACACAACATAGCTTGCGTGAACAAGAGAAAACTTTAATTATTATTTATTTGTAACGTTGTTGGCCACACGGGATTGTCCATTATAAAACGCGGTAAGATTAGAGATCCCATATTAATTCATGAATCAAGTCAAGTCAAGTCAAATATTTTTATTTCACATAGGCCTACATGGGCACTTATAAAACGTCGAAAACTAGTGCACGGTTCCAAATTGGTCGTTTCCTATGGAGAAGAACCGGCAAGAAACTCCATGGTTACTCTTTTCAAAAAACTATTGGGTTTACAACATTTCCATATTACAACACAGACACTTATGCGAATCCCCGACCGGTCCTATGAGACCGCGCTGTTATTGTTTTACTATTGTGTCTCGTTTTGCGGGTATGTGATAGGTTCATATCAATATTTCGATGCAAGTACATAAATAACTCTAGCTAATTCCGATCTCTGCTAGTAACAAATAAAGGGCGGTACTTACAAACTTGGCGTTAGTATGTGTGAGGTTCCAGATGTGCTGCTGTAGTTCTAGGGGCATGTCCTTGGGTATCTCGTCCCAACCCTCGTACACCTCTGGTCGCCAGCCGTAGATCCTGGAACATGCGGGAAATACTACGTTATATGACCTTAGCTTTATTCCGTGCACGTGAGTACGGCCCAGTGGTAACTGCCCCGACTTAGTGTTCGGACACACTGGAAGCGCGGGTACGAGGCGGGCGCGGCGCGGCAATTTCAAACATAAGAACTTAATTTGTCCACACGCACGTGGACGCGGGACGCGCACGATTGACACGCAATTCAGTCCATAGCTCGTCCATACAAGTCGCCACAGTGAAGCGCGGGTGGCAAGCGGCAACCCGCGCTATCTCAATAAAAACCAAAAGGGGCTTCCACGCCGTTCCCCGCACTGTGCTACCAGTATGGCGAAGCGAATCGAGCGCGTTTCCGTACCCGCTTCGCTCCCCACACCGCGCTACCAGTGTGCCCGAGCACTTACAATTCGTAGGTCGCGGGTTCAAACCCAGCCAATCGCATTACTTTGTGTAATTTATTTCATCACCGCTGCTCTCAAAATGGTGAAGGAAAACATTGTAAAGAAACCGTAGATGTAGAACCAAAAAATTTAAGACATGATGTGACAACCACCAACCCATACCTTACCATGGGTGGGCGTGGTAGATTACGGCCCAGTTCCTCTCCTAGAGAGGAGGCCTGACTCCCAGTTATAGAAAATAATTGGAGTGGGTCCAATTATTTTCTTCGTTCATTCATCTTTCTTAACCTCTTTTTGTTCATCATCCGATAGAACTATTCCAGTTTCATCTGTTATATAACTTACCCTGAGAAAATTAGTTGATGTTTAAAATTAAACCATATTTAGAATAGAATGCTATACAATGACCACGGCAACAACACAATATAATAAAAAAATACAATCGTGTTGTGCTGAGCGTGCCCGAACCGAAAGGGTCGCCAACTCAGCAATGCAAACACCCCGCAGTGACGCACGGATAACGTATTTATATACCTATACCTAAACTATATATTGATGATAAATCAATGATTATGTATTTGTGTAGGTAATATATCGCCTGTAAAAAGACCCTTAACGAAAACGAAAACTCCATATTCTACTCATCACTGGGATAGTTTTTTCTTCTAAAACATTCCTGGGAATTCACTGGTTCTGGATATATTGAAGGTCAATATGAAGTTTGTTAATCAGGGTTGAGCCCCCCGAGCTTGGTGGCCCTGATACTCAGCCGTACCTAGCACGTCAATAGCTACGCTAGTGTAGGTAGAAGTCCAGGAAGCCACCTGTTACGCTCCTAAGGAACAGCATAGGATCAGTTACAAAAGCAGTTGAACAGCACTAACTTGTTGAGCTTCAAGAAGATGCAGGGCGAGGACTTGTGGAAGGAGAAGTGGTTCTCGTTGGTGATCGATGACCAGCGCCCAAGACTCTGCTCACTAGTGTAGGTAGAAAGTCCAAGAGGCCACCTGCTACAGTGCCAACGAACAGCATAAGACCAGTACTAACTTGTTCAACTTCAAGAAGATGCAGGGCGAGGACTTGTGGAAGGAGAAGTGGTTCTCGTCGGTGCAGGGGTCCAGGTCGCGGATGTCCATGTCGCACACCTTGCCGGGCGGCGGCGGCTTCTCGAAGTCGCAGTTGTAGATGTTCTGACCAGCGCCCGCTGTCTGACCCTTCTTTTTGTAGACTGTAAGGGAATGATACGGTTGTTTTAGTGTTGGGTGCCTATTATAGTAAAACTCGTTAGATTATAATCTATCTCGATTCTCGTGAGATTGTAAACTCTCATACTGTAGGTAAATGGGGTCCACTGGTTGATGACGCGAGGTCCACTGGTTGGCCCGCGACGTTTATTGGTGATAACGCAGCGTCCACCCGTGGACCAGCTGTCGACAACGAGTGGACGCTGTGCGACGAGGCGGTGGTGGCCAGGTGGCTTTAATGAGCTGTGACCTTTATTCTTCCGTACGTGTGTTTTTCACCTAACTTCTAAGAACCGATTGAGTTAGAAATGCAATTTTCTGTCTATACATAGGTATTTGAGTGAGTCACTAAACGGTTTGAAAAAAATTGGACCTGGTAGGTGGCGCTGTATCGGGTTCTTAATTTTTTTCTGACTATATAACAAGTTTCGGGCAAGACGACGTCTGCCGGGCCTGCTACAATATTATAAATATAGATAAAAGCACTTTAAACATTGCAACAGGTACTCACCCGACAAAAAATCAATCAGCTGATCTTCCCAGTACTTATAGCTCTCGTACCCAGTTCCCTTATACCAGATGAGAGTGCTCCTCACATCGGGCGGCAGCGGCCGGAAGCCCAACCCTGGGCTGGTGCCTATCACGCTGTAGTCCTGCTGCAGACGAGGCACGCGAGGGTTGATGAAGTGCTGCAGGAACGTCGCCATGCACACCGCGAACAGAGCTATTAGCACTGCGTAGAAGATCGAGTAGAAGATCAGGATTTTACCTGTAAGAGATAGGAAATGTTGATGTAGAACTTACACAACAAGTTTTTTTTTTTGAGGTATGCTACTATAGTCGTAGGGCCTCGTTAGGGCCGTGAGAATTTTCGTAAGAGTTACCGTGGTACTGGAACTCAAAAAGTAACTAAAAGACAGGTGGGTTTAGTTAATAACATCTGACACTCCCTCTCGCTCCCCCAGCGGGGTTATTTATTGCCTATTTCTGTTGACAGCTCAAATGATGATCATTCTTTATACCCTGCCTTCCGAAATGCGATAAAAATGATAATATTGCGAATTCCGAAACTCTAAAAAAATAAATACAACTAGCAGCCCGTCCCGGCTTCGCACGGGGTAGACAATTATTTATTTTTGGAATTTTTCCCGTCAAATGACTACCCTACATATCCTACGCTACCCTACCCTACCTTCCCTACACTACCCTACACTACCCTACACTACCCTACACTACCCTACACTACCCTACAGTACCCTACACTACATTACGCTACACTACACTACCCTACACTACTCTACACTACACTACGCTACACTACGCTACACTACACTACCCTACACTACCCTACACTACCCTACACTACCCTACACTACACTACACTACACTACACTACACTACACTACACTACCCTACCCTACACTACCCTACACTACCCTACACTACCCTACACTACCCTACACTACCCTACACTACCCTACACTACCCTACACTACACTACCCTACACTACTTTACCCAACTTTTTTTTTTAGGATTTAAACTATCCTATCTCTCAAGTTGGATCGAACTGCACATGGTGTGCGAATTTTATTATAATCGGTTAAGTGGTTTAGGAGTCCATTGAGGACAAACATTGGGACACGAGATTTATATATATTAAGATATGCAGTTCTTATTGCTGTTAAAAACAGTTATTGGCATAAATTTTTTTAAAACCTTTATTTTTGTACGATATTTCAAGCGCCAAAATTCGCAGAGCCTAACTTCACACTCGCCAACTTATAACGGACGATCTGTACTATTCACTCTTCAAGTTGACATCTTTACTTCATTCAACAGTTTCAGTTAACCTTGTTCCATTGCTTGGCCTCGTAACAGAATGTCCTCATCAGGGTTTATTATTTCTACTAACTTGTAAAAATATTATCTTTGCAAAACCTCTCTATCTTTTGCTTTAAAGAATAATAAGTAGGTACGGTGATTAGTTTATGTTACCGGTTTATCTAATAAAGGTCCCAGTGACCGAATGCTGCCACTAAGATAATTAGTTTTTTTTTTAATTGGTTTTGTCATGCTTTTTTTAACCTTTTTATCTTATCACATACTCGCTAAACGGGACACAATAGTATGACAATAACAGTGCGTTCGCATGAGACCAGTCGAGAATTCATGAATTCAATTGGAATTTACTACATGTGTTATACTTATTCAAAAAGTAAACTTGACTATGTTATCACAATTTGTTGGGAGAAAAGTCATTGTTGAGTTAACCTATCACATACCCGCAAAACGAGACACAATAGTAAAACAGTAACAGCGCTGTCTCATTGGACCGGTCGGGGATTCATGAACTAAGCTCGCTTTTATACATGTTTTTTTTTGTGTACAATAAATAATTTAATTTGTATGGTAGTCATACTAAATCAGACTTAATACAACAAGGCATTCTCTACCAGTAAACCAATGTATAATAGGTACAGGTACTTATTCCAAATTAAATGGTACTACAAATCATTAACACATTTAAATTCAGTTTTAATCAAAAGTATATCCCTAATTTAAGATGTAGTCAGCATACAAAACATTAAGTGTTAGTAGGCCTAACAAACAAATAACTATAAGTTTAAAAACATTGCTCCCACACAACAGCCGCTAAAAATCAGGCAGGGGAAGTAAGACCTCTGACTTGCCACATAAAAGAGTAATAAAAATATCCTAATCTGTTCTAACTTACAAAGGTTATCATTTATACTAAATATGATAACTTTTCGCCCTCATCTAAATACATTTAGAAACAGCAGCTCTTATCTGACAAACTTTTAGCTGTATTTTTAATATCACACTAATAAATAGTATCAAGGCACAAGTTTGTAAGTTTATAGAATGCTTTTTATTCTTGCAGCAAGTTTTCTTTTTGGATATTATATTTATAGGTATATATATTGTTTTTTTAATAAGTTATCAAAAGATGCATTCTGATCGAGCCATTTGGGCCAGTAAAACACTTCATTGGTGCCCTGAAATTGCAAAGGTCCAAGAGATGGCGGGATGAAATAGATATTCCTTGGGAATTGACAAGGAGTGGCTCAGAGCTGAAAACAATGGAAGAAATGGAGGGAGGGGGTTTTGCCCAGCAGTGGGACATAATAGTAGTGTAGATATAATAATAATGTCAGAAGGTGAGGGTGAATGTTAGAACTAGGTTAATTAAAGTATGTCTAAAACAATGAGAATGTAAGGCTTCTAAGCAGATTAGCAGCCGTTTGAAGATTATTTATGTGATTATTTACACTGGCCGACAGGATTTATTTCCAATTAATTGGATAAAGGTCTTAGTGGATTCTCTTTGACCTCTATGCTCTTGGAATTGTACTTCCATGTAGGTTTGTTAGTAAATTGGAATCTTGTTGGCATGGTCTCAAACCTCCTTTTTTATAGCATTCTTAGAGCACAAAAAGTAAGCATTCTTAGAGCACAAAAAGTACTCATTTAAAAGTTAACAGGTTGGCAAATCAAATTGTAAAAGGAATGTTATTAAGTCTCAAGTAAATTAAACTTTATGTAACAACGATATTGAAAGTTGTAAGAAACGTACTGCCGAAAGAAACGAACAAGCCACGCCCTCCAAACAACAGTTGATTCACAACAACTAATCTTGAAATACTTGTAATTATTTTTAATGATAGAAGTAATTTATGAAAATCTTTCGTTCTCATGAAAATATGTAAATAGAAAAGTTCACTGACCCCAACTTTCAGGCGTTCGTCCTAGTATTTCACCAGTTTCTTCATTGTAGAAAAAATTACTAAATTTCTGTTTTCCAGACTTCCGCGAAGGCTTCATATCCATTTGGAATTCCTCTAGTCTTGGATTCCTAATCATCTTCTAATTTGAAAGCCACTTTCTTTTATAAAAACTCGAAAATAACTAAATTGTAAACACAATACACACGCCCAGCCGCTGCCGCAGATTTGAAATAACTAGTGGTGAGGGTAAGGTGACTAACTAAGTACACTTCTATTTTACTAACTCAACTATTGATTCTGATTACTAAAGTTTTAGTCGACCTGTTGCCGTTGTTTTGAGACAAACAGAAATCAGTTCGAATACAGAGTTGCATCTTGTTTTAAAGTAAATATACAATACAATTGTAATCACAAGTATTTTGTATGTAAAGAGCATGACATGTGTACGTATGTATGTAACCAATTACCTAGTTAGCGGAGCCACTGGCTAAAAATTGCTGTTAATTTCATAAAAACTTTCTTACTGAAATTTTAAGTAAAAGAGACTTTTCATTGACATTTTTCATTAAAAATAGAAAACGGCAAGTCTCATTTAATCATTTCGTCTATCGATTGCGATTGCTTTAGTCGATTTTAGTTTTGCCTTAAAAGCCGCTTATCAAAAAAAAGTCTGGAATGTCAAAATTATTATCAATGACATGACATCAGTCCAGTCTTCTGTCATTCTGCCGAGACTATTTAATTTGTGGCGATCACTGTTTATTGTAAAACTCGTTTAGTAATATTTTAAGAATAACAAGACAATGGGATCTTCAGTGCATAAAATAATTGTTATAGTAGGATTTATATCCTTATTTCACTCTGCCTTTTCAGCAGCCCAGCGTAAGTGTTTACGCCACATGATTCTTAACTTTTCATAATTATTTCGAATAACTAAATAGCACTTGCTTTCATTTGTTGTAGATCGTTCTTACCTTCGGATAACCTCACAGGAATTCACCACCTTACCTTTGGATGTAAGTAATTAACTGACTATACCCATAAAGAAACTGCAACATCGAAAATCAATCACATTCATATTTCTTATTTATTTTCCTTTTCAGATTGTGGTACAAGCCGTAGCTAGTTTATTCGCTGTGATGTGGGGAGTGCTGAACGTAGCTGGTAACCTACGAGAAATACCTGCTGCAGCTGAACTGAACACGGTCAAATGGGAAACTCAGAGGAACCTGCCATCTTTCTATATCTTCAACCACAGAGGAAAGGCTCTAGCAGATAATTATATACCGAGTGGAGGGAAATGTGAATTAGAGAATGTAGAATAATATAGAGTAAGACTTTATTTGTAGGAAAAATATGTTTTTTTGTTCTCTTCTATGCATGTATTTGTCAATGACACCACTGTATAATGTGTTGATAATAAAACAATTCATTGTTTTAATGATAAATAATGCTGAAATTGGCCAAGTTCACAAGGAATTCATAAAAGAAAATAATTGAATCAATTACTACAAAAATAACTAAATTAATTTGGAAAAATGTGTAATTGCATTTCGGCTGTCCAAATTCAAAACCTAGCAAGGGACATTTTTGATGAAACACGTTTTCTTCAACCAATATTCCCAAAATTTTTTGCTGCGTCTGTAGCAAAAACAACTGTATTTCTATCTTAAATAGAATCGGAGATATGAACATGTATGAACCTAGCAAGTGCACTTCGTACTCGGTGTTTACAAAGTGAAAAAGCTAGTAAGTAACATTTCCAAATACAAAAACCTATTAAGTACGGTACATGCTAGGTTTTTGAATTTGTGAATGGACTTACTAGGGTTTTGAATTTGAAATTAGTCTTTTTACTAAGTTTTTGAAGTTGGAATTGTCCCTTACTAGGTTTTTGATTTACAATATCACTGAAGTGTTGAACACGATTATTAAATAATGTCTATAATAAATAATAGTAAGTCGATGAAAACTAGGCGTGCAGGACGAAGAGAGAGATTTTCATTATCGTCGACATAATTCCCCGTTCACAAAATACTTGCACACTTCTACCGTGTGCTCCACCGTGTCCTCCGGGCGGTCCACACAGTGGCGACACCTGGGCGTCCTCTCCTGCTTGATTCGATGTAGGAACCTCCTAAACTTACCGTGTCCGGTGAGGACCTGCGTCATACGGAACGAGAGGACGCCGTGACCTCTTTCCAACCACTCCTCAAAGAGGGGCATAACCGCCTCAATGACGGCGTGCCCAGCACTGGGTTGCGACAGTTGCAGTCGCCATGCCACCCTGAGATCCCGCCGGAACTCTGTCCGCCATGCGCCGCGCAGCGGAGTTTCGCCCCGGCGTTGCATCTCCACGCGCAAATCGTGCATGCGTGCAAGGACTATTGCCTCCAGATCCGACGGTGGCAGGCCAGCGAGGAGGCTCGCCGCTTCGCGGGAGATCGTGCGGTATCCCCGCACCATCCGGATGGCCATGACCCTCTGGCAAGCGTTCCGAACGATCCCCCGTAGAGCCTCCGGCAGGGGGCGTCTGGACCCCCTAGGTTGGGCAGGAGCCGCTTCAGAGCGGCCCCAGACCTGTCCAGTTTGGGGGCCAAACGTCGGAAATGCTCCTCGAAAGTCCACCGGCTGTCGAGGACGAGTCCCAGGTACTTCATCGCCGACCCGACGCCGATGTGGACCCCCCCTACCGTTATTTGGGAACCCGGTGGCGGCGCGTTCCGAGGGCCATGAAAGCACATGGCCTCGGACTTGTGCAATGCCACCTTGAGTCCCAGTTGCTGGATCCTCTCCACGACTGTCGCAACCCCGCGTGTCGCTGTTTCGGCCGCCGCCTGGTACGACTCTCCCCGCGCCAGGACCAGCGTGTCGTCTGCGTAGCAGACCACGCTGACCCCGTCGGGGAGGTTATCGCGCAGCACGTAGTCGTATCCGATGTTCCACAGGGGCGGTCCTAGTACCGATCCCTGCGGAGCACCGCACGACATCTCTCGCCGTCTCCACTCTCCCTGGTGACCGGGATAGATGATGAACCTATCCGACAGGTAGGCCTCGATCACACGACGGAGGAACCATTTGTGGAGTTAGACTTCCTACCAAAAAAATTTCAAGTAGTTGGGCTGCCTGAAAAATAATCAGCTCCTCGAGGCATTCCTGGTCAAAAAAAGGATGTGATTGTGGCAAAGCTGGTACCCTTAATGCCAGAAACAAGGCGTGCGTTTTGGGTTCAAATACCCGTAAACAATGAATCAGTTGATCTCCAAACTGGAGGCGAAGTAGCTGAAGAAATTTGATTTTTTTAAGTTGATATTTTGTTAAGTTGATTATGTACCTTATGTTCCTCAATAATTTAATTAAACCATTTTATATTAAGTCAACTGTTTTTTTACTATAATTATGCTACTTACTTGGTTGAAATACGACATAAGGTATTAAAAATAATAAAAAATCCAATTCAAAAACCTAGTAAGTGTTTTTGCTAGGTTTTCAATGTTAGATCCAAAAACGAATGTATAGAGAAACCAATTAACAAACCTAGGTAGAGATCTAACTAGGTTTTTGCTATTGGTTTAGTATCATACATATCTTGAAGTATCCAAAGAAGTCATTAGTAAGGCACATAAAACTTGTCCAAATGCATTTTCATTTAATTTATCTATTTTGTAAAATAAAACAAATCATAATTATTGCCATGAAAACAAGATATGTTTAAAAAAGGAATTATATTCTAAATGGCAGCTGAAAATGTTTCATGTCTTCTCCTGTAAAATTAACTCAGATGTACTTGCTAGGTTTTGATTTTGGACAGCCGATTTTTCATTTTGCTTAGGGGAAAATACGATTCATAGGAGATCATCTATGTCTTACCAATCACAGTTTTTGTACCAATGTAATGAAAAGTGCATATCTTTATTAAAACATTAGGTATGGGTGATTGACAACACATGCTAATTTGTTTCGAGTTCTAAATTTTGTTGTGAAATAAATATACAGATTTGTTGTTACAAGATCTACAATGATGGATTGTGATTGTGACTATTGCACATTTCATTACAAACTGTTCAATGTAAAACAGTGGATTATAGACCACATTGTTAGATCAAGCTAGAATTATTGTAGACTGCTGGAACAATAATTTAACCATTTATTCAATGTTGAACTTTTTAAGTCAAAAGGTGTTCATACAATCACTGGTTATTATTTTCTCCACATGAAACTATAGTTTCAACTTCCAGCAAAAAAATGTCTTCATTGGTACTTTCAAGTACCATTAAAGATAAAGATTTATTTATTGCGTAACTAACATTGAAGACATTTCAGACAAAAAAAACTTATAGCAAAATCTATGTTACCTAGTTAATCTTTTATTTAATAAGTTATAAGAAATACTTTATTATTTATATCATCATGTACATTATTCATTTGGAAAATGGTTAAGAGTAAATAAAAAACAATTTCATCTTAAAATATAGTCTTTATTTCTTATAATTAATTTTTACATTTTTTATAAATGTTTTTCTCTTATTGTTATTATTACCAAAGTAATCACTTCCTGCAATTTTAAAATCTAGGTAAAAAAAATTGTTGGTAAGTCTATTTTTCACTGTCATAATTGAAATCAAGAAGAAATACACAGATATATGTCACCAGCAGTTTTACAGTAAAATGTAACAAAATGAGGTTTTTGGTACTATAAAATTAATCCCATGAATGTGCTGCCAAGATATATATATTTCTAGTCATATTCTAGCTAAGTGCCAAGTTACATCAAAAACTTTTACTTTAGGAGATTGTCACTGATTAATTTACAACTTGTTAAACTTTACTACATTTACAACTTACGGCATGTACAGACACTGTTTCAGAGGTAGTCGTTCCTTACATTTTAAGTAAAAAAAAAAATTGAAGCCCACTCAAAGAACCAATCCTTTTAACCTTTCGAGTAACGTCATTAGAGACATAATACAAGGACTCTTTCTCGGGGCTCAACAGATTTACCCCGCAAAACGAGACACAATAGTAAGACAATGACAGCGCGGTCGCTGGACCACTCGGGGATTCATGAATTAAGCACACATTACAATTCATTTTCATCAGGATATCCTGTATCCTACATTTTAGTATTTATTGCAATCAATCTACTATCTATGGGCCCGTACATTGGTATGAAGGCCTTAGACAATGTCAACAGATGTATCTGCTGTTAGACTTATTAATAAACAATATCTTAACCTTCCATTCACATCCTCACAGTCAACGTTAACAATGGACAATAACACAAACTCCTTAACACTAGACGCACAGAACCATTGTCTAATCACCACATGGGAGCTATCGGCCTCCGCGGCCGCCTCTGAAGCCGCCGCCCCCTCTGCCGCCACCTCCGCCGTAGCCGCCGCCGCCGCCGCCCCGGCCGAAGCCACCCCGACCACCACCGCCGCCACGACCGAACCCACCGCCACCTCCTCGGCCGAAGCCTCCGCCGCCACCGCGACCGAATCCACCACCGCCGCCGCGACCTCCGCGAGGGCCTCCCCGACCACCGCCACGACCTCTCTTCGCACCAGGCGGCTGAGGCAAGAACCTCTTCAGCGGCAACAATTTCGCGGGATCAATGTAAAACTGTTGTCCATCCTTGAAACTGTTCGCTTTAAAGTTGTCACTCATCTTGACTGAGACGAAGTAGTCGCGCAGGTTGCCGAATATCTCGTCGATCTTTCCGATCTGTTCTTTGTTTTCTAGGAAGATGGGCGCGTTGAAGTACGGCACGTCTTCGATGTCCACCTTGCAGATTAGGTCGTCTTGTACGGTCCAGCCGTAGTGACCTAGCGGGATGACGGATTCAGGCGGGCCCTGGTCCTGTTGCCTGTATCCACCGCCGCCGCCGCCACCTCGTCCACCTCTTCCTCCACCGCGGCCGCCGAAGCCGCCCCGGCCGCCGCCGCCTCCACGACCACCGAAACCACGTCCTCCGCCGCCGCCGCCACCACCGTAGCCACCTCGACCGCCGCCGCCGCCACCTCTACCGCGGAACGACATTGTTTATACAATAAATGCCGCAAAATAAAGCGTGATCTAAATAATAACCTCAAAGCGTGCGTGTTATCACCATGCACGCTTTTTTGACAGTTGGCTAACTTAAGTGTTGTCAGTATGTCACTAATAAAATTGTAGGTATCAGTGCTGCCAGATGGCAGTCGTGTCATAAATTACACTTTTTGGTATACCACCTAGGAAATCGAATCGGCGATTTCACACTTGAAAATAAAAGTTTAGTTATTATTATTATATTCACATTATATAACAGTACATTTAAAAGATATTTTGCGGTAATTTTAATAATTATGTAATAAAATCGATATAAAGTTCCGCGGCTTTTTTAATTATTTGGACATTATTTGTTTCTTTTTGCTTTGTTTGTTTATTTAATTAATACTATATAATATATAGCAACGTGACAACGTCTTAAATTAGGTTGCGGCTGGGAGTCACTTATGAAAAAGTGTAACGCTCGGTAACGTTACGATGAGTCACCGAACGAGAGAGAGGCCCGCCGAATGCCTTGCGTCTCTCTCCCACTCAACTATGATCGGTCTGCCGCGCGCGCAGCACTAGAGAATTTTAGTAAACAAAATATATTTCTATAGTTAAAATTTGTGCAATTCTTATTTTCATTCAATTCCTTGTTCCTATTGTGCAATTTAATTATATTCATATCAATAAATATTCTACCGAGAAAAAGACGTTGTCACGTAAAATCTTCGCCCGTAAAAACGACTTTACAGGCAACCATTTTTTTGACGTGACAACGTCTTAAATTAGGTTGCGGCTGGGAGTCACTTATGAAAAAGTGTAACGCTCGGTAACGTTACGATGAGTCACCGAACGAGAGAGAGGCCCGCCGAATGCCTTGCGTCTCTCTCCCACTCAACTATGATCGGTCTGCCGCGCGCGCAGCACTAGAGAATTTTAGTAAACAAAATATATTTCTATAGTTAAAATTTGTGCAATTCTTATTTTCATTCAATTCCTTGTTCCTATTGTGCAATTTAATTATATTCATATCAATAAATATTCTACCGAGAAAAAGACGTTGTCACGTAAAATCTTCGCCCGTAAAAACGACTTTACAGGCAACCATTTTTGTAAGTTTTTTTGTTGTGCACTAACCCGTGGATCCAGTTGTCCTAAAATAAAACCATTTGAATTTAAAAATCTAGGGTGATAAAATAAAAAGTTTATTTTGCAACTGTCCTGCAAGATACTCAACGTGAGTACAATATTCTTGTTTAGAATATGAACCATACGTTAGAGTGCTCCAAGTGCCAACACAACTTCACTTTGAAAGATTAAAAATGACCTAAACTTCGATGCTGCAGCAAATTGTTTTACGAGGATTCGAAAAGAAGAAGGAAAAAATTACCCATAGACATCCATGAGATTACCTCATTAAAGCCTGCCGAGAAGTCTGTCTGACTCGATTTAAGTACAGCCCAGATTATTTGTATGTTTAACATCCATAAAAACATTAAGCTTTTTTTTTAAACCAAAGACTTGACTGAAAGACCACAGTAGCCATGTCACTATATACTGAAAATCGATAGCAATGACATTCAATCAGTGACATTTGTTTGACTTAGTCAATTTCAAAATTGGTCGAAGAATTTAATTTTACCGTTTTTCATGATGATTGATAAAGATGAAAATGGATTGTTAAAAATGTTTTCTTAATGATTTTTTTAGTGCACGCATTGTGGTTCTACTGCTTTGTACCTTGAGTACAGATTATTTTGCTTGTTCGGATTCGTTTGTAAGTATTTTGTGCAATGGCGACGCTAGAGAACGAATTAAGAGAATTGAAAGAGCAAAACAATGAATTGGCGCAAAAGGCGCAGTATTGGAAGATGACGGCTGCACAGAAAGAAGATGAGAAGCTAGCTCTTATGAAGGAAGTTAACGATCTGAGACTAAAATTGACCGTAAGCGTACATTTTATTTCCTAATGTTATCACAGTTGATATAGATATGTGGCAAAACTTCCCAATAAAATGTTTTTATGGCTCCGTAAACTAAGGGAAAAAAATCAGTTTACAGTTAATACAGCCCTGTTAATGCCTACCTACTCTTATAGGAAACTTTTGTCCAGATTTCACACTTGGTCCAGAAATTGAATTGTATTTTTTTTTATATAGAGACTCAGAAACAATGGCGGAGTTCAAGCAAGGAAACTGGATGCTGCATTACAAGATGCCAGTGAGAAGGCCATCTCTCACCTGGTCAATGCTTCTGCCGAGATAGCCAAGAGTATGGAAATAGCTAAGGCGTACATGAGAGAACGTCAAGAGTTGGAGGCGCAATCCCCTCGCTTTAGTAACATCGGTGGAACCCCAGCAGCAGAAAAGAGTGAAAGGGTGCATCGTGTGCCTCCGATGATGATGGGCGGGCAGTCTTTACACCCTGTCGTATCTCTTAACAGAGTTATGTTAAATACTGCTAACCAAAGTAAGTTATGAATCTTAAATATTTGTCTCTGTTCTCTTGAAAATTTAATTAACTTTAAGTACAGCCGAAATACAACAGGAGCGCTTTAACCTGTAGCCCCGGGGGGACCACCATTATTTTTATTTATTTAATATTAATAAATTAATATAAATAATATTAACCTGTAGGACCCCGTGTCACGTTTTCGTGCCAGTAAACAAGTAATTACCTTTTAACTTTGAGAACCGCTGGAAAAAAATTGTGCCAGTTTATATTATTAATATTATTTATATCAATTTATTAATATTAAATAAATAAATAAATAATAAAAAATGGCGGGCCCCACACTGCCGCGCTAGCGATATGAGCAGTAAGTACGTTTTGCGTAGTTTTGAGTAATTGACGCGCAAAGTTTTTGTTACAAATTTTGTTTATATCAATTGTGATGGTTGAAACGTATAGCCCAAATAAAGCGCTTTTATATTCTTCACTTAATAAGGTTGTATATACATTTGAATAGTTTTAGATGACGAATTTCCTTTTATATTTTAGTGTTAGTTGAAGCAACTGAAATAGAGCTGCCGTTATTTTAAACGAAATTTACTGGTTCCCGATAAGCTATCAAAACAGGTGTCAGCACATCTGGTAGAGCTCATTGCGCTGATTCGGGATCAATATTTAACTCATTTTGTCAAAAATTTGACTTACTGCTAATATCGCTAGCGCGGCAGCACAGTGCCCCACAGGTTAATAATATAAACTGTTATTGCTCTGTTTCTGTTGCTTCTGTAATTATACTACTAGAGTACAGTTTTAAATTGGTTGGGGTTTGGTGGCACAATTTTTTTCCAGTGGTTCTCAAAGTTAAAAGTTAATACTTGTTTACTGGCACGTTTTCGTGCCACGGGGTCCTACAGGTTAAGGTTTTTATTAAATAAATTAATGCATTTAACTATACATATACTATTTTTGAGTCTTTTGACCATAAAAACCATAAATATTCATAAAGCACACACTTATAACATTGTTAAAATATTAAATATATCAGTGGACAGTTAATGTCCTCAGGTGCTGCGTTTAGTCGGGTGAGTGGACTTGCTTACTCGCCACAAACATAAAAAATTCGCCTAAAATAAACTAAATTATTATGTCTTAATTATTACGGTTAATCTGACGGGGTTTTTAATCAACAAAAGTATATCACAGTTTATAGTTACATGAAAATAAACTTTAAAAATAAGATAAGCATGACCAATTTAAAAGTTTAATATTTTTAGGGTCATGTAAAGGTATTTTTCAAGAAACTTCTGAGATACACCTAGAAATCTAGACATGATGAACTAAGTAGCCTTCAAAAATAACGAAATACATTTGTCATGTTTGTTGCATTTAAAAAATAAAAATTGATTACTGTTATTTGGCTTACACAAAAATAATAAAATATTTGATGGTGTGTCTTAGGGCCCTCGCTCACGGCGACTTAGAAACGCGCTACAGTCGCGATGCTAGCGCGGTACTGCATCGCGACTGTAGAGCGGCACACGCGCGACCGTGACAGGATTAGCTCACACCGAGACGCGACACGACGCGACGCTGCGAGCACATTTTAATAGAGTGACTCCAAATAGAACTTTAATTACTACACGAAAAGAAACACATTTCATTGTGAGAATTTAGAATACGTTGCTTCATGCAGCGCTGCGCCTCGTGACGCCACGCGTCGTCCAGCTGCGCTGCGGAACGTTTTTACATTCTCGACGTCGTGTTGCCGACGATTTTACTACACGCCTCGCAATGTTGCAATGCGTCTCGCGGCCGCGCGGCGCAGCGCGAAATCACTGACCTCTTCCAGCATCGTCGCGTTGCGTCGCGTCTCGGTGTGAACTGACCCTCAGGCGACAGCGGGGATAGGATGGAGAGAGGGTGGCGCGTGAATGAAAAACAAAAACAATCTACAAACAAAATCCTAATTTTTTGCTACTGTATCGCGACTGTAGCGCGTTAGTAGCGCTGCTGGCGCGCGTTTGCTAGTGCTGCTGGCGCGCGTTTGCTTCGCGACTGAGAATAGTGGCGTGGGCCTAGCAAGCCGCTAGCGATTGCATCGCGGCTGTATCGATGCGGACACGCAGCTGCCGCGCTACTGCATCGCTTCAAAAAGTCGCTGTGGGCGAGGCCCCTTAACACATTAGCCGCTATAAGCTGATGTTTTCAAATAGTTTGGAGATATTTAGGTCAGGCGCGCACTAGCGGCCAGGCCTCAGGCGGCCTGGTCGCGGCGGCCATCGAGATACATACATTAGTATGAAACCGCCATAGAGCGCGCGTACCTGTGGTCGCTGGTCGCGTGTGGACAGGTGCGCGCGGTTTCATACTAATGTATGTATCTCGATGGTCGCCGCGACCTTACCGCTGGCCGCTGGCCGCTAGTGCGCTGTTGGTCTAAGTCTACTCAATCGATTTTTAAAGCAGTTCAATGTGAGACCTTTCACAACACTCTCCGGGAGCCTGTTCCACATTTGTAGACTATGATACCAGATATGAATTAACGTAAGGGACTTTTTTACATTATCGATAAAGGGACCTTACGTCCATAGTTATAAGGGACACGTTTACAGTTAATGTCCCTTACATTCATTCATATTTCTGGTATCAACTAGTGTTATCTAAAATAGCTTCAGTTTTGACCATCTAATTTGTTTTTACAGGAGCTGCATCGAGGGCTGCAACAAATCCTAATGAACCGACTCGTCCCGCACCAGAGCGGGCTGTGCCCATGCACATGTTACAAGGTAACTAACATTACTATAGTCCGTCTAACGAAAGCGCGACCTGAGAAAAAGAGGTTATAATCAAAAATATTTGTATGTGGTATTACTAACTAGTAGGAGAATCATGTCTTAACACAACACAAATTTTTCCGGCCACATACGTAGTCTTCCGGAGACGCAAAATTGGAAGGTCTCTCACAAGGTGGACCGACGACTTGGCAAGGGTCACGGGTATCCGATGGATGCGAGACGCACAGGACTGGTCCTTGTAGTGACGCTTGGGGGAGGCCTATGTCCAGCAGTGGACGTCTTTCGGCTGAATTGATGATGAATGATGAATATTATGGTCTGTTTTTTATACCCTGACACTAAAATGACATTACAACACAAAATAATCATCATTCCTATAGTAAGTTTCACATTACATGTGTCAATTTAGTCTCAGGGTATAAAAAACAGACGATAGAGGTGTAATTTTATAACAAACATCGCCAAAAGTTTAAAGTTAATTTCCTATATTTGTGTTTCAGATGTGTACATACCACTAACAAGGATAGACATATCAGATCTGCAGACCCACAACATAGAGATGCAGGTTGATACCGGCGACAACAATATCCAGCAGGTTGAGGTTCCTGTAGAATTCATGAGGGTGGAAGGCATGGGTACGCAGTCATTACACTATTTAACTTTAATAGTAAACCTTTAATCGGAGGAGCTCGTGACTAGATAATAACAACCGCACGGGTCGATCTACAAGGTTAAGCAACGCTTGCCAAGATTGGTTACATACCGAGTTACCTTCGTGCCTCGGAAAGCACGTTAAGCCATAGGTCCCGGCTGTCTTTTGTTGGTCTTTGGCAGTCGTTACGGATAGTCAGAAGCCAGTAAATCTGACTCCAGTCTTGCCATGAAGTACCGTGTTACCCCAGTTAATGGGTTGTGGAGGTCTGGTAGGCAGCCGCTCCTCGTAAAATACTGGTATTCAGCTAAACCCGGCTTGGCTGGAAGCCGACCCCAATATAGTTGGGAAAAGGCTAGGCAGATGATGATGAGTAAAGCTTTAATTGGGTACTTGACTCTTTTAAAATTATTTGTATCAAAAAGTAACTTTATTCAAAATTGCCAATGGATCGTTTTTTTTTTATTCAAACAAAAATCTACCCGGCGTTCCGAAATACGATAGACTCGACTTTGATGTCTTCCTTACGAAAATTAGCAGGAAGTGGGTCAAAGTCGGAAACGATGGAAGGATTGGAGGGAGGCCTTTGCCCAACAGTGGGACAGCAGGGCTAGCTATAATAATAATAATAACCGAGCCAGCAGTCTTTTTTGAATAAGTACGTGTATGTGGCAATTAATTTCAATGTGAATATAATCAGGCGCAGTTAGTACAAAGTAAGAGGGCTGGCTCAATGTGTACCACTGGTTCACTGTTGACCCTAATACGATTATGACCCATTCTAATAGACTGGCATCAAACTTAGATATTCAGGAGATTTAAGAGACTTAGCCCACGAGACTTGGTACTATGCAAGCTGGGTTACTTTTTGATACAAATATAAACCTTGAGACAACTACCTACAATCCGGTCACATTAACTTGACGCATCTCTGAAATGGAAACATCTCCCGCATTCCCTCACATTCGCTTAGCTCGCCCGACAAGTGTCAGGTATGGTCAGCATCTTCATTCTCTATACGCGCGTCGATAATTTAGCTATGGTCTATCGGTTTAGGTGGTTAAGTGAAGGTAAACAACTTTGTATGTCTTTTTATAGTAAAGAGGTCGTATATAATATAGGTAAATTTACTTTATTAGCTAACATCGATTTAGGCAAATACCTAGTTGCAAAGGTTGTTACATACAATTTTTATACAACTTTTAGATAATAAAGACATGCCAAGATTGTTTATATTTAGTTAATTACCTAAACCTATATAAATCTCATATGTTTTGTTCCCACCATAGAAAACAATAAAGAAAAAAAATTACATATAGCTTGAACTCTCCATATGTAATTTATGATAAACGGAAAGTCGCCAAAATGTCGATTACTGCATTTGCTGTTACGAGGGCAGCATAGTTCTCTGTAGTTGTTATACTGTTTGTGGACATTATTTCTTTGTCGCCAAGCGTCAAGTTAATGTGACCGAGTTGTAATAATGTATTACACATATTGATTTAAACTTTGAAAACTTTGTTCACCAGATGAAGAGGAGGATTTAGTCATAGAAGGCCATTTATCGGAAGGTGAAGATTATGACCGGTAAGTAGAATATATTAGTATTTCCATAAACTAGCTTTTACCCGCGGCTTCGCTCCCGTCAAATGCCTACCCTACCTATCCTACGCTACCCTACCTACCCTTCACTACCCTACCCTACACTACCCTACCCTACACTACCCTACCCTATACTACCCTACTTTACTTAACTTTTGTTAATTTTATTAGAATTTTTCTTGCCGTAAAAACCATCTTTGAACTTCAACGAACATTTAAAAAAAAGTTTTGGCCAAATTGGTCCAGGCGTTTGTTGAGTTATTTATGCGCTTACCAACACATTTTGCGATTCATTTTTATATTATAGATAGACACTTGTCTCATCACCTACGATAAGCGAGAAGCGAGTAGAGCTACAAACTAGAAATGAGTTGGCGAGCAGTGAGAGTCGAGTTTGTAGTTCCGATATTTTTGTCGCTGGGCTATAAGCGAGTGTGCGATTATGACGGGCGATTTCTAGCACTACTCGCTCGGGACGTCTAATCCTGCGTGCACGCTAAGCAAGTATCGCTGAACGAGTATTAATTTGATAGCTTATGTCGCCCAGCGACAAACTAGTGAAGCGAGTCCTCGATGGCAGTGTATACAGTTAGATCTACTATTAACATATGCATCTCTTTTGCTTATGTGTATTTTGTTTCTTATTCTACGTTTCTTGAGCGAGAAAATAGATGACAGTCGTTTACTGGCCAGCGGTGTGACTGCCAATTGTTATAAACTAATTAATGTCCCACTATTGTGCTAACCGATATCCCGGGAGACCTTTCTCTTGGCTAGGTTATGCTAGTCAATGTTTAACAAACACATTCAAAAAGCGATAAATAGCGTTAGGTATATTATGTAGTTATACCTTATTTCAGATAAGCTTGCAATAAAGTACATTAACCTTTTCCTTATATCTCTGCGATGGTACATGAAAAACAAAAAATGAACTGTTTTTCATTAGTAGAAAACGTAAAGGATCGCAATAGATGTCGATTCAAGACAGTTTTATGTTATTATTTCCGTTTTTGAAATTAAGAATGTCAATAAATGTAGGTGGGTCAATGACTTTTATTGCACCTTTATTACAGTTTACAAAAATATTATAGACCACGAAAAGGTATCCTTCCTCCGTCCTATTCGTCAGTGTCAAGTCTTGCATCCATGTTTTAGCTATGAATGTAAAAAATATGTAAATAAATATTTAACCAGTTTATTTATGACTTTATAGCAGTCGGTTGGATCCAGTGAGTGAAGAGGAGATAATAGTCGAAGAAGATCCGGCGGAGATGCAGTCAGCAGGGTATGTCCACTCATAAATTCTTCTCGGCTCTCCCCTGTTCCCGTTACCCGATTTTTTTAAATTATTGTCTAGCTTTAGCCCGTAACTTCGCCCGCGTACATAAAATATAGACTATGTCACTCAGGAATACAGCAGCTTTCTATTGGTGAAAAAATTTTAGCAATCGGACCAGTACTTCCACAGATTACCTCATACAAACAAAAAACAAACTTTACCTCTTTATTATATTAGTGTAGATATGCTCGCGTTTGACCACTATCTCACCTGATGGTAAGCGATGATCTGGTCGACGCGGTGACGATGTAGCACGATTGCGTAAAACTCCTAGAAGTAACCTAATCACCCTTGACTTGAAAGACCCCTATGTTGTAGCTATCAGTCAATAAAAACACATTAACACGACTCGCCGTGACGTATATATCATGTATTCAAGGGCGACCGATACGCCCTTAAATACATAATTCGATATCAGAAATAAGAATTAACGTAAGAGACATTTTTACATGGCTTATGTTTGACTGACCACCAGAAATAGTAAATGACCACCAAAAATTAAACAGAGTTTTAATACAAAAAAAATTGAGATTTAAATATGTAACATCTGTTTATCCTACAAAAGTAAATTATCTCCAGATAAATAACTCGTACCTAAAAATAGTAAATAAATTCCAATGTTGCTGGAGGACCATCGACTACTTCTGAGTGGATTAAAAAAAAATAACCACGAAGCTCACTAGACCCCGCATACACTTTGATTGGGATAGTTTCCTACTGTTACGCTAGGGAAGCTGCTGACAGCAGTTATTCAATTTATAATTATACTAGCGCGACCCGCCCCTGCTTCGCACGGGTGCAAAATTATCAGTGTTTCCGTTCTATATTAAGGCCAGCGCCCATTGCCGCCATGGCATAGCATAGCACAGCAGATTGTGCTGCGGTATCCCGCGGCATGCCGTGGCATGGCAGGTATTGCTTTAGCATGCCGTGTCATGCCACAGCATGACGCGGCACACCGCGGCATGCCAAAGCATCCCGCGGCACGTCGCAGTATCGTGGTCTTGAAATAAAGTAACATAAGAAAGAAAGAAAGAAAATGAATTTATTTTGCCCAAATGGAACATGAACTCCAAAATCATTGAAATAAGATTCAAAATAACATGGTTAGTAATAAAATCCTTTGCTATGACATGCCGTGCTATGACGGCACTGGGCGCCGGCCCTTATACATATGAACCTTCCTCTTGAATCACTCTTGTCTATTAAAAAAAAACGCATCAAAATCCGTTGCGTAGTTTAAAAGATTTAAGCATACATAGGGATATAGGGACAGAAGCAACAACTTTGTTTTATACTATGTAGTGATTTCTATTACAGCCTAGGGCAACAGAATGGTGCGAGGGAAGGTGACTGGGACAGACACGGTCCCCCGCCGCCACCACAAGGACCCCATGACCAGGAACCCACGCAAACAGAAGAGGAAGGCTCGTTTGAGAACCCGCTCGAAGGTCCCAGCTGGATGCTGGATGAGACACCCACTGATCCCGCTGCTCCTGTAAGTTCTAAGCTATAATAATAATAATGTAATAATATTTTTATTCAAAATTCTTTACAGGATAAATTAATACAATCTTAAATATAAATCTTAAGGATCCTGCGTAGATCGCTTGCTACTTCGAGTTGAGATGAAAATAAAATACGTTCGCGGTATATTGCTATCTCTGTTTGGCAAAAACAAATGCGAAATTGCATATGTGTGTGTACGTGTGAGTTGGACAATCTTCACAGCATAATATGAAACAGTTTTGAACTTGACAAAATAATTCCATCAAAAACACCGCTTGTAAAAAACTCAAGTCTCGCAACACTACTCTTCTGCCGTAAAAATATGTGAGATCAAAAAATCAAAATAAAAAATCAATCAAAATATCTTGTATGTTTTAAATAAATGAATTTAGCTTTGTAATCGCATGAAAACACAATGTATCTCAAAAGTAATTAAGTAAATCGTTTAGTGCGATTACCAAGTCAAATCTTAAAAATGTAACTTTGTAATCCTATACATTTATATGGGATTACTAAGTTATATATGCAGTTGGTGTATCTAGAAAACTAGGCCGAAATTGCAAAATATTTTAGTTTTCCCTTGGTTTGTACAGTAAACACTAATTGTAATCAAAATTTGAAACTTCTGTCTCTATGTCTGATAGAAGTATCTTAGACTTTTTATGTTCGTTCAGTCAGTGAATGACAAAATTTAGAAACTTTGATAAGAAAATTTAATGAGATTTGAAATATATCGTCTTTTTAAGAAGCCTGCTTGATCTAGTTTCGTCCACAAAAAATTTATAAGAGGTTGAAAATGGCTCGAAATGTTTCGAGAAAAGGATGCCACATTTTTGCGAGACTTGGTGAGTGGGACACTACCGTGCCCCCAGATTACCTATGCTCCATTGAAGAAATAGGGTCGTCACTTTTAATGTTATCCTAAAAATAAATTTAATGCAAAAAAAGTGTTCTGTAGTGATCAATCTATCGAATGGAAATCAATACTATTTTTATTTTACGTGGGCCTACATGGACACTTATGAAACGTCAGAATCTAGTGCGTAGTTCCAATTCGTCGTTTCCTATTGAGAAGAACTGGCAAGAAACTTCATGTTTACTCTTTTCAAAAAAATATTGGGTTTACAATATTTCCATACTAGCTGTGTCCGCGACTTCGTTCGCGTGGATGACAAAACTTATCAATAAGTTTTTAGTGTAGTACCTTCACTTCTATGTATATCAATAAATAAGCAAAATGCCTAAAAAATAATATCTACATAATTATACGAATGACTAATCTTACCTAAGAATACTAAAATACCCTACGTTACTTACACACTATCAAATATACTACCTACACTTGAAATTAAAATCTATACGGTCTGCGCCCTATAAAAGTAAACCTAAGTACCTACCTAATTAAAAAAAAATGAGTTCGGTGTCGGTCTCGTAACACCCCCTGCCATTATTTTTTTTGACATTTTCAATGTACAGAATTTATACTTCTACAAATTTATTATAAGTATAGATTACAATACTACCAGACAGATTAAGATTGATAACCAAAAGTACAATAAAAATAATATTTATCAAAAAGCTGTCGAAATAGTAGTAATCAAATCGTAGTCTAGTGTTCCCACATTCACACCATAAAAGAGAATATAAATATAAGAAAAAAGAACAAACCTATTAACATGAGATGTAACTAACAAAAATAAATCACGACTTAATGAATCTATGGTGATTAAAATCTAAATAATATAAGGAACAAACGCTCGCAAACCGCTTGTGCGATATGACCCCTACGCTAGTGTGAATGCCTATAGGAGGGGAACCGATTTTCTAGAGGCGTAACTACAAATTTTCAGTTTTCAGACTTTTCCCTATATTTGCTATAAGACCTTTTTTATGCCAAATTTCATGATTCTAGGTCATCGGGAAGTACCCTATAAATTTTGATTACTTAGAGAGTATCAAAACGTACGTTTTTAGGGTTCCGTACCTCAAAAGGAAAAAACGGAACCCTTATAGGATCACTTTGTTGTCCGTCTGTCTGTCCGTCCGTCTGTCAAGACCCTTTTTCTCAGGAACGCGTGGAGGTATGAAGCTGAAATTTATATCAAATACTCAGGTCTATTGTCCCTTAAAGCTGTGAAAAAATCAAACTTCTAAGCCAACGCAATCAAAAGATACAGCCGTTTATGCCGCAAATTTTCGACACTTGCAAGGGAATCAAAACCTACAGGGTACTTCCCGTGAACTCAGAATCTTGAAATTTGGTACACTCTGTTACTTATTTCGCGTAGCACCCCCACACTAACGTAATAAATGTGTGTGTTTAAACGCAAGCGCGTGAAACACAACAGGTATTATCGTTGTGTGCTACAAATTAACTCGTCTGCGCATCGTCATCCCAGCGAGCGGCTACGATTGGTCGGCCCAGAGGGGAAGTGCGGGGCTTAGTTCCGTTTTCTTACGCGCGCGCCGCCACTGTCATTCCGCCGTGGCGCAATGCGTATGATACATGTCTGACGAGTAAGAGGTCCCAAGTTCGATTCCTATCGTCTGATGTAATAGAAAGATTGCTTGTTTTTGTTTTCTATTTGATTTACCCGTTTTTTAATAGTAATGTTATAGTTACTCCCATAATAATTAATTATCTGTTATTTTCTTTTTGTTTTACTCATGCTTTTTTTTAATAGTAATGTTATGGTTACTCTCTTGTAATAATTAAAATATTCGAAATATAATTTTGTAATTTTATACATATAAACTATGTATATTTACGAAATTAATTAACGAAATTTTTGTATATAACTTGTAATATAAATAATTTTATAATATATATATAATACATATATTATTTACGTAATATAATAATAGATACGTTATTATTATAATTATTGTTAGTTGACAATACTTTCATTGTCAACTTTTTTTTTATTTTCGCAAACATTCACTTATGAAATTATTATAGTTATTTAAAATAACATCAAACACTTACACTTAATCTTTGGAAAGTATATTTTTATGATATGGGTAGGTAATCAGTAATAATGTTCACAATAATCAAGTAGCTGTGGGTATAAATCAAAAATAAAGTAAAACCATACCACCAACCAATTCACCTATTCAAGTAATATTATGTAGCCAGCTCAACTCGTAAACAAAATAAAACTCGTTTACTACTCGATATACACACACACACATATATATGTGTTTGCTACGAATCAGATAACCAAATTCGCTTCATTCATTAGATGGTAATTTAGCACTGATTATTAAGTGCTTGCTTGCCGTTAAAGGTGTATCGAGTTCGATCCTAGCCATTGACAAAACATTTTTTTTCTACTTTATTGTAGTATAATGATAACGAAGTTTAATAAAACTAAAACTTAGAATATTTGCTTTAGCGTTTGAATCCCCAACCGGTCCTATGAGACCGCGCTGTTATTGTTATACTATCGTGTCTCGTTTCGCGGGTATCTGAGTAATTAAAAACTAAGTGTATGAATATTATCATCTACCCACTTTATTAGTTATTTACTAAGAAATGAGTCGGATAATAAGTTAACCTGGCATAACGCTTTTGCCTATCACGATCGTGTGTTCTACAACTTACTCCGAGACAAAAAATAATTAATCGTTGTGGAAAGTGATACTTTTTACAAATAATAAACAACATGTCTCATTATTTTGTCTACACTTTTGAGGGCTGAGATAATAGTATTACATAAACAAAATGTATCCATAAGTGAAATTTCGAGGAGATTAATGCTACCGGTAAGTAACAAATCCAAACTTAAAATAGGTAATGCAAAATAATTTAACATTGTTGATATTTGTAAGGTTTTAACGTAATTTTGTGATTGTTTACAGAGGAAAACTGTGCAGTTTTGGGTGCAAATATTGTTGCTACGTATAACGCTGACGGCTTTGCTACAACAAGAAACACTGCAATTATGCATGACGTGTCTATGACAATTGTTCGGCGCCACTTACTTAAAATTAAATGTCGCAAGCCCGCGAAAAAAATTTTACTGACGGCGTTGCATAAGGAAGAAAGGATGCGGTTTGCAAGAAAATTTATAGATTTCGATTGGTGCAATAACATAGTTATATTTAGTGATGAAAAGTGTTTTAAGTCAGATAAGGATGGGCGTAAAATATTATGCAGAAAAAATGGAGAACGTTACCATCACAAAAATATTCTCCCATGCAGGTCTAGTGGTCGCATTACGTTAGGGGGGATGCTTCAGGTCAGCCCGCGAAATTCAAATTTTCTTACGTTTTTTGCATTTTGCAAGCCAGTGGTAGGTTATATGAAGTTAAAAATACTTACGCGACTGTAAAACGTAACTAATTATATAATTATAACCATAAAAATCATCAATACTAGTCTCCAAGCTCACCTAAGTGTTGGAACGATTTTTTCGAGGTCAAAAACGTTCCTGCAACTAAGTGAGCTTGGAGGCTTGTATTAACGATTTTTATGGTTATAATTATATAACTAGTTACGTTTTACAGTCGCGTAAGTATTTTTAACTTCATACAACCTATCACTGGCTTACAAAATGCAAAAAACGTAAGAAAATTTGAATTTCGCGGGCTGACCTGAAGCATTCACCTTAGTTATTGGGGCTGGATGTCATCGATGGGTCCCGGTGAGTTAGTGGAGGTAGGGGGTCGCAATACCAGTCAAGGTTACTTGGACATCAAGAGTTACGATACCTATCATAGTTCATTTTTTAAAACATGTTGATTGATAACTTTGATAAGTAAAAAAAAAGACTAAGAAGTAAGCTGTAGGTAATTATACTGTTGTTGTATTATGTGACATGATGTTATTGTTATTGAGATCAAGAGTTGCGATATCTATCATAATTCATTCTTGATAACATGTTGATTTATGTCACTAATAAAAAACTTAAAAAAAGTGACGTCCATCCTTGTCTGACTAACGGCCCGACTCAGGGACATTCATTAACGTTAATCATCACTTAAGAAATTGTCACATTGACAGTTTTACACAGTTTTTCAGTGAAGGTTTGACAATACTTAACTTTAATGGGCGCTAATGAACCATTAGCTGAACTATGCGTTCGGCCGTTAGAATATTTTCACTTTATATATTGTATTAAGGATAATCATGAACAGATTCGTTAATTGTGACCATTCCGTTTAATGTATGTAATTAATAAGTTGTAATAAACATAATTGGATCGTTATCGCAGTTTTCTTTGTCACAATATTTTCAAAATATTTTAATTATTATGAAAGTAACTATAACATTACTATTAAAAAAAAGGTCAAATAGAAAATAAAAACAAGCAAACTTTCTGTTACACCAGACGATTGGAATCGAACTTGGGACCTCTTACTCGTCAGTCACGTATCATACGCATTGCGCCAGGGCGCCGATAACAACAGTAGCCAATTCTTGCTGTAGGTACTTTCATAGTGGTATACGGCTACTAATTGCTTTTTGCAAGAGTGTGAGTGTAGAAACGACGAGTTACTTTGTAGCACACAACGATAATACCTGTTGTGTTTCACGCGGTACACGGCGCACACATTTATAACCTGCTACGCAATCTCCGCCGCCGTGTGTACGAAGCAACGTCTTATAGCATAGATAAAGGAAAAATTACGAAAACCATAAATTTTTAGTTACATCACATAATATATATTTTTTTAATAATTTTAAACTTACTACCCATTTCCTCATAAACGCGTAGAGGTATTAAATTGAAATTCATACCAAATACTCAGGTCTATAATACCTTTAAGCTGTAAGAAAATCAAACTTCTATGTCAACGCAATCAAAAGAAACAGCAATTTAAGCTGCATATTTTGAAACTCGCAAGTACTCGCGAGGGAATCAAAACCTAAAGGGTACTTCCAGTCGACCTAGAATCTTGAAATTTGGCACGAAGCTAGTTATTATAGCACTAACATAGGGAAAAGTCTGAGAACTGAAAATTTTTAGTCACGTCACCAGAAAAAAAAAGGAAAGTCTTCAAGACTCGATTCGAGAATGAACTGTTTTCATAGGTCAGTTGGTACGGAACCCTCAGTGCGCGAGTCCGACTCGCACTTGCCCTGTTTTTGCGATATAAATGGTTGTAACTTTTTTTTTCGATAACTTATATGTTTGATTTGTGCACAGCTTCAAGAGATCGCGGGCCTATTCTCGAACTCGACAACTCCACGTGTTCCCGAGATAGAGGGTCTTGACAAACAAAGGTTTCGTTTTTGCCCGTTGAGGCACGGAACCCTTAAAACGAAACGATAATTGTTTAAAATTTTTATAGGAAATGAATTTCGATCAAATATTTTTCGAACCTATGATAAGTAGGTAACCCTGTAGGAGCGACACACACGCAAGGACTTTGTGTACCCTGGAATGATTACGAAGTAATATCACACAATCTGAAGTGTACTTCATTTTCATTGCCATTAAGTTCATATTTTTGATTGACAAGCAAAAATGGAAAAAATGTACCCAGCAAGACGGAGCATAGAAAGAGGTAGCGTGTCCCTTTCTTGCTCGTCTATGGACACCATGGTAGAAAGAGATAAGATACCCTTTTGTGAGTACGATTTTGAGGTTGACGTAATCAATCCAGATAGTATAAATAATTCTGAGATACACTGACTGAGGTAATGTCATACCCACACACTGACATTTGCCTGCTGCGATAGCAATAAAAACTATTGAAAATTTGGGAGAAATTTGGATGTGTACCGTAATACCAAAAATGATGAATGAAAAATTAATTATTTTCCAATTTCTTTTCTTTTCTTTATAACTTGATAATAATATCTGTGTTCCTACGGAGAGATATCTTGAAGTATTGTTGTTTATAATATAGAAAAAAACAAATAAAAACATGACATTTTCGGTGTAAAAATGTGCAAAACTAAATTCGCTTAAATTTCATTTGGGGTAAGTTTTTCAACAGAAAGACGACGTAGGAACCTAGATAATTATTGTCTGAATCCGAATAACATCATATTATGGTGTAAATATGCTTAAACTGCAAATGATTTTGGTATTACGTTTGTATGGAAAATTGACACTTCGCGCCAGCCTTAATTCTGAGTCCTACGTGCCTGAACTGGGAAATCCTGTTTCAGGCGAAAAGAGCCAAAATAAATTAAAATTAACAAATAATAATGAAAAGGATTCTATGGTACAATATAAACGTGTAAAAAATCTGTAATGTAGACAAGTTATACTATTATAATGTTATAAAATCTCAAAGTCTAGTTTTTTAATTAACAAAATACTTGAACTAGGTTAAAAATTAAAAAATCACTTTGTATGATTTAAAAAACTGCTTCCAACAGCACTTGTAAACGAATTTATTACATAGTTGTAAGATTAGAACGAAAGAACTAGCTGCCGCAAACGGCTTGGCCCGCTTGACAATAGAGTTATCACTTACAGTACGGGCGTTATAACTTGGCGAGTCTGTAGTTAGGCTCTGCGAATTTTAGCGATTGGAAATACGTACAAAATAACGATTTTTTTTTATGCCAATAACAGTTTTTAACAGCAATAACAATTGCACAGGTTGTTAAACCATCAGCATAACAAACGACAGAGTTTCTTAGTTTTGTGCTTAATTGCTACGCTAGAGCGTGGAACGTTGCTTGCCCACGACCGATAATCGGTGAACGATTTTTTGTAGGTGAAAAATAGAACACACTGATAGCAATAGCGCAACGCACACGACTTACAAAAAGTCGGTCAAAAATATACAATAGGATTATAATATGTGACGATTATCGGACCTACAAAAAGTCTGTCGTGGGTGGGCAGCGTTAACCCGTGTTTATTTAATGTGGTACAGGCACAGATGGCGCCACCCGAGAGCAGCCCGGGCGGCGCGCGCGCGTTCTCGCCCACGGTGCGGCGCCGCAAGCGCACGTCGTCGCCGCCGCCCGCCACGCCGCGCCACTCGCACTACTCGCCCAGGCCCAGCTCCTCGCGCCGCGGCAGGTAACACGAGCGCAGCGCATACAGCGCGCATTATTATCATCGTATCATTATTTTATAAACAAGTTGTGCCATATTAATACAAATAAAACTTGTGCAGCGCGTGTGGGCGCATTCTCAAAGTGATGCTGGCTAAGATGCCCATGGACGGGGCGGCCACCGGCTCGCCGGCGCCGCAGCGGACTGTGCCGACTCACATGAGCGCGTCGCCTGGCCCGGGCGCCGGCGACGCGCGGCCGAGAGCCACCGTGTTCGACGCGCCCAGCCCCAACGGCGCCACCGACTCCAGGGTCATCGTCTCGTAAGTATGCCGACTCACATGAGCGCGTCGCCTGGCCCGGGCGCCGGCGACGCGCGGCCGAGAGCCACCGTGTTCGACGCGCCCAGCCCCAACGGCGCCACCGACTCCAGGGTCATCGTCTCGTAAGTATGCCGACTCACATGAGCGCGTCGCCTGGCCCGGGCGCCGGCGACGCGCGGCCGAGAGCCACCGTGTTCGACGCGCCCAGCCCCAACGGCGCCACCGACTCCAGGGTCATCGTCTCGTAAGTATGCCGACTCACATGAGCGCGTCGCCTGGCCCGGGCGCCGGCGACGCGCGGCCGAGAGCCACCGTGTTCGACGCGCCCAGCCCCAACGGCGCCACCGACTCCAGGGTCATCGTCTCGTAAGTATGCCGACTCACATGAGCGCGTTACGAAACTACGTAAACAGTTCACACGACTCACTGCAAACCAATACAGAATTTGAACGACTGCAATCCAATATGTCTGAGCTGGCCGTGTTCACTCATAAATTACTCAATACACGTTACACCCAAAAGTTTTTTTTTAATATTTATTGGTTTACTAGAACTGACCTCAGTTGAGGAGCTCGTGGCTAGATAATAACAACCGCACGGGTCGATCATCAAGGTTAAGCAACACTTGCCAAAGTTGATCTGTGGATAGGTGACCATCTTAACATACCGAGTTTCCTCCATGCCTCGGAAAGCACGTTGTCCTGGCTGTCATTTGTAGATTATGGCAATCGTTACGGATAGTCAGAAGCCAGTCTGACTCCTGTCTTGTTATGAAGTAACGTGTTACCCCAGTTAATGGGTTTTGGAGGTTTGGTAGGCAGCCGCTCCTCGTAAAATACTGGTTTTCAGCTAAATCCGGCTTGACTGGAAGCCGACCCCAATATAGTTGGGAAAAGGCTAGGCAGATGGTGTTTACTAGAGCTAAAAAGCGGTAAAACATAAATGCATGCATATTCCCTATTAAAAATTCGTGTTTTTACATTGACCAATAATGTTTTCGACTTTGCGTATCCAGAAACAGGTTGGAGGGTGAAATAGCCGAGCAGTCTGCCCGGACAAGTCTTCGTGAAAGCCTGGAGAGAGAGACGCAACATGCGAACAAGAGGCGTTACAGTCGAGAGCACGATGGCGCCCGAAGACATCACAATCTGGATGGACGCGACAGGTTAGCATATGTTGACACGGAGGCATGTGACAAAAACTGTACGCATTTTCTAAAGGCCTTTAGAGAGATGCAGAACAGGGTGTAAAGTTGAAAAAGGTGGATCCTCTGACTTGTCTGGTCCGATAGTTTATTTCGGGCTGTTGTATATGTTCTAATTTACGCGGGAAACTTTTAATACTGCGATGCAGGATTTCGTAATTTAGTTCCTATGTGGCGTAAACAGATGTCGTTACAACAGGCCTATCTATACTTCTATACTAATATTATAAAGAGGTAAAATTTGTAGGTTTGTAAGTTTGTATGTAGGGGGTAATCTCTGGAACTACTGGTCCGATTTGAAAAATTATCTCAGTGTTATATATAGCTCATTTATCGAGGAACGCTATAGGCTATATACCATCACGCTACGACCGACGGAAGCGGAGCAGTAACGAAAAATGCGGGTGAAACCGCAGGGGACAGCTAGTTTTTTATATTACGACACATTTTTGTAGTGTAGAGAAATAGCCTGCCGTTATTCATCATTTTGCATGATTGTAGTTTATTGTCGCTCGTCTCCCAGACTAAGTATTTGCTATCTGAAGTAATGCTGATGAATTTAAGTATGGAATAGAATACATTGGAGAAAGACATCGGATAGTGCTTGTCTTGAGAGTTCGCGATCTTGTACCTAATGCCTGCGTCGAATAAATCATATTCTATTCTACCTGACCATTATGTAACCAATCCTATTCCCATTCAGCCACCACCACGGCAGAATGACAAGCCAGGATATGCGGGACAGTGGTCAGAGCAGTCGGCAGCGCAGCCGGCTCGACAGTCATGACAGTCGCGACAGTGACAGTGGCAGCGGCGGAGGCGGGGACTCCATCAGTGAGGGGCGCACGCGCCGGGTGAGAAAGGCTGTGACTTACAAGGAGAAGCCTCTGAACAGGTAATTCTAGTGATAGCATTTCGACAGATGCGACAGTGACAGCCCCAGCGGCACAGGGAAAGACTGTCAGTAATAGACGAACGCGCCTTTGAACAGGTATTTCTAGTGCTTAGTTTGACAGCCATGACAGTTACGACAGTGACAATAACAGTGGTGGAGAGGGTGACTAGACTGTCAGACGGGGACGCCCGCGTCAGGCGAGGAAAACTGTCACATACAAGGAGAAGCCTCTGAACAGGTAATTTTAGTGATAGCATTTCGAGCTTTAGCTTAGTTTGACAGCCTTGAGAGTTACTACAGTGACAGAAACAGTGTTGGAGAGTGAGACTAGACTGTCAGATGGGGACGCACGCGCTAGGCGAGGAAAGCTGTCATAAGAACTCTGTGACATGTGACATCGACCAACCCGTACTGTGTCGGCGTAGTTTTTTACGCCCTTTCCCTCTCCTAGAGAGGAGGCCTGGGTCCCAGCAGTGGGAACATTATCAAGCTATGTATACTCCAGACTCAGAAGTTTATTACAGAAAATTCCAAAACTACTTATTGCTACAGAACAAAAGTCCTGAATTTCATCTGTGTTTGTTTCAGGAAATTAAGGAGGTGATGGTGATGAGGCATAGCTGGTATATGAAGGAATTTGTACTTAAGAAATTGTTGATTTTAGCTTTAATATTATAATTTGCTTATAATAAGGTGAAACCGTCACGGTAGGCCGCGAAATTCAAATTTTATTTAGTCTTACCCTATGGATTGATTTTTTTTACGATAAATAAGGTCAGACGAACTAAAAAGGTTTTATTGACATTTATGAATAATTATTTTACAAATTGGTTTTAGAAAACACTTTTACACGTCAATTTTTTTCATCAGTTTCAATTAGATGAGGTCGGTGTTTCCTAGCTAACTACTAACACTACTACTAACCCTGAAAAGAAAGATCAAAACAAACTCAGGGGTCACAGTATCTTTTAAAGTCCATACCAAATGTCATACAAAATGGTGAAATCACATAAAAACCATGCAGATTAATGTCTGAGATGGCTTTTTGAGGAAAGAACCATACAGGTTTGAGTTGACCTGTCTAGTCAGTGCAAGCATTTGTCAGTATTGGGAAAGCTTAACTTTAATGGAAATAAAATCATCAATAGTCCTCTATTGATGATTTTATTTCCATAAATACATACATATTACACCCGTCAATCATGTTTTAACCAACATACAACATGTCACTAGCCTTCACAATGTAAAAAAAACTTAAGTAATAAAATTTGAATTTCGCGGGCTTTTTTTAGCATTATAATTTTATATTAGCAAATGGAGCTCAACTATACTACAACTGTAGCTTGAATGATCCAAGCTATTAATTTATACATTCTTACAAATAAAGTAAATGTATAGTTTGGAAGAAACATTACCATTATTACCTACTTTAGTTATTTATATGTGTTGTTGACGGATCCTTGGCACCCTGCTATTGTGTTTTATACAGAAATTGTGTATTGTCATATGTTCATAATTTTTTTTGCAAGTTTATCTAGGATATTAGTAACATTCCTTACCTTAGAAAGCACTTAAAGCCGTTGGTCTCGGTATTCCCTTTTGCATAGTACTCTTAGGTACGTTCTTGAGGTTGACGTAATCAATCCAGATCATCGTCATCATCATCTCAGCCAAAAGACGTCCTCTGCTGGACATAGGCGTCTCTCAAGCGTCGCCACAACGACCGGTCCTGTGACAGATTACGCTCTCATATACAAATAGTATAAAAAAAAATTGTTGACTACTTATATCGACTATCAAAATTCTACGAATTGCATCTGGGACCAACGGCTTTACATGCTTTTTCAGGCACGGCGTGTCAGTAATGTCCTAGACTGGCTTGGTTTTTAGAGCATAGTTTCCCAAACGTGTATGACCTAACGCCCCCTTAAATGAAAAAAAAATTCAACACCCCCCTGTACATAATATTTAAATATACCAATTTTATATGTCTGTCTATTGTCTATTAATAATAATCACATATTAAATAATAATCCTCTCTCTGTGTAAAAGTACTTGGTCATGATTTAAAGGAAATCGAATGTTTGTATGATCATTTTTTTTGTGTCTGGCTGTAATCTGTATGTATGTGTATTTATTAGAAATACACGAGTATGTTTGTTTATCAGTTATCTAGTACTCATAGCACAAACTCTGCTTAGCTTGGGACTAGATGGCGTTGTAGAATATTATTGTATATATTATGTATATGTATTTCAATCTTGCCATGAAATACCGTGTTACCCCAGTTAATGGGCTGTGGAGGTCTGGTAGGTAGCCGCTCCTCGTAAAATACTGGTATTCAGCTAAATCCGGCTTGACTGGAAGCCGATCCCAATATAGTTGGGAAAGGCTAGGCAGATAATGATGTACATGTATTTTGAACGACATCACCGAGGTAAGCTCCAGTGGTCTCGTTACACACAATACACGAGGAAATGTAACCACAAAAATAGATTAGCATACATAAGCAGTATTATTTCGATTATACTTCTTTATTGAAAAAATAAAGACTTATATTTAGGACGTCATTAATGTTAGCACGATATTTAACTACATTATGTAACTCAGTTTTATTAAGAATGCATTTATTAAGCAATTTCCAAAGAAATACGTTGTCCATAATTACAACATTGTACTATGCGATTCAAATGAGAATAGGAAAGTCAATGACCTGTATGTGAACTCCATTGTAAATTGAGACATTACTGGCAGGACTGGTCCATCTTAATTTTTGCTTTGGAGATCATGTCAAACAAAATGTATGTAAAACAGTAAGGTGTTAGTTGATAATGATTATTCACATTGATTAGGCGTTATCTAGGGTCAACACTCGTGAAGGACAATGGACATATTATAAAGATATAAGTGTATGTATATATGTTTCGTGGTACTCCTTCACGCTTAAACGTCTGAAGGGATTTTAATGAAATTTGGCAGACGGGTAGATCATTTCCTGGATTTTTTTATCCTGGGAACATAACATATTCCCTTGGGATAATTTTTTACTTTCACGCATTTAGGTACAGGTGTACATAATACCTCCTTTAAGCAAAATATTGTCGATATTTTGTTAATAAATAATGTACCATGATTGTAATTGTAGTGTATTACATGTTTACACACATGATTTCATATTCATAAAATAGCGCAAATATTTATAAGTAAGTCATAACATGGGCCACACGGATGCAATCCAGCATTCTAAGGGTCACCTTGGTGTGAAAAACAAACTAGCCATTGTATTGATAATCGTAGGAACCTAGTAGGGTCGAAGCCTCTGGGGCTATTGGGTTCGCTTCTGCAAAGCAAAACCCGGGACCCTGAAACGAAGGCAAAGAAGGAACAAAGCACAAAGAACAAAGTGGGTTTCAATCGGTAAAGTCTGACACGCCCGCCAAGTTATTCTGAGGATTTCCCTACAACAGCAGCTTACGCCAGCCTACTAACAGCCGAAACCAATAACCTATCTATCACATACCGGATATAGAAAAACAAATGAAACAACAGAAAACATGTATAATTTTTGTATAGTATCATTTGTTTTACTATCTCCAGTATGCCAAAACTGGAGATAGATGGTTATTGGGTTTGGCCGTTAAAAAAGAAATTGACAGTTTGTCGGATCGATGGATTACATCAGCTGTCTACCCGGATGTCAACAAGTCGGTCACCTCTGTTGGGACACTGGATTACATCCGTATGGCCCAACCTTTTATGAACTAATGCCCCCTTTAAAAAGAAAAAATAAATCCGGGGGGGGCCTGTACATAATATTTAATGATACCAATTTTATATGTCTGTCTATTATACAATATTAATAATCAAAAATTAAAAAATAATGATCTCTGTGTAATCGTACTACTTGTGGGCATGATTGAAAATATTTCAAACGCCCCTATTTACCTTTGAACCTGCTGCCGCCCCCAGAAAAGCTCCAGCGCCCATTAGGGGGCGGTACTGCCCCCGTTTTGAATCTAGACGTATAGCCCATACCTACTTTTATATTCCGGTTGCAAACAATGTGTGTCTATTAACAATACAAATGTGATTAACGCCCGTTTTCAATAAGCTACCTATCTACAGTTGTAGCTACTAAAAATAAACAAATCTATCCTTTTGCCCTTGCTTGCTTTCCTAAAACCTACCGACGGATAGCATTTCCTACCAATGTTGTGGATGGATAGATAGAATCTTACTGTTTATCGGGAATAGCTATCTTCTATGAATTGCGGTAGGTTATTGAAAACGGGTGTTAGACATCCTACGCTGGTCTTAAGGCTCTTACACACAGTGCCGGCGACAGGACCGCCGGGTTAATGCCAAGCGGCTTAGGGCCATGTGCACCGACATAAGTTTAAGATAACCATCTGATTAACGTCAATAACCGACGATAAGGAACAGGAAATATTGCTAAAACAGCCGTTTTAATATTAAAACAGTCGATTTGGTGTCGGTGAACATCGCCCTTAGTTAGTTTATATTAACCGGCGGCATACGGTGAATGCCGCCGGTTGCACGGCGGCTTGACCGGCGGCCCTGCCGCCGTCACTGTGTGTTCATTGTAATTCTGAATGTCTAAGTAAACCAATAGCGTATTTATAAAGACAATTTTCAACATGATGAATGTGAAACATTATTTCCAATATACAACGTGTAACGTTAAATGCCAAAACCTTAAAATAGTTTGATCAGAACAACGAAGAGAATCAATTGAACCCTTTTAGGACACATTTAAATGTCACCCTGCCAATAGGCAGGGTATTAATGAATATATTAATAGATCAAGCTATCACGTGCGCAAACCCGTACAATGTGTAAAAAAACAAAAATGGTTGTCGTCCAATTTAAATTTTCTCACTAAATGCAGATACGAAACTAAAGGTAGGTACTGACCAACGTTACGAGGTGTAATGTAACATTCGCATCGAGCGTGTTACGCATAGAGCATGTTACGCTGTTACGATGTATAGTGATGTTACGGGTGTCTGAGGTTTTGCGCATTTAAAGTTACACGTTGTATAGGTAATACTTACCATTGCACCAGCTATGACAATACTCTTGCTGCCGATCTGATTACCGACTGATATAAGTCTAATGTATGAATGTAATGTTTCAATAAATTATTCAAAATATGTTTGTTTATTTATTTCTTGATTCTCTTCATCTGCCTAGCCTTTTCCCAACTATATTGGGGTCGGCTTCCATTCTCTTGACTACCTACCATCACCAATCGCATCTGATAAGTCAAAATCATTTCAACCGAAAGATGTCCACTATTGGACAATGTCCGCATAGGACGCCCCCAAGCGTTGCCACAAGGACCGGTTCTGTGCATCTAGGTGATAAGAAATTCCTACTAATTAGTACCTTATTTTCGAGTAAACGGCTTCATAGCGAACAGTCATTTGATTATATTTCCCACCTAAATAAGAATTCTGCATTCTGTTTTGTTTGGGTGAACTGATTTTGATTATACTTTCTTGGTAGGTACACTACTGAACTATGTTTTGGATTTGCACGAAGGATACAAACCTCTCTACATTGTTTCTGATGGTACTGCGACTGCTGCTAGGCTCCATTTTCTTCGCTTTGTTGAGAAAGAGAGAGATGTAATGATGTATCTACTTGGTTGTATAGATGATATGAACAGGTTTTACACGTAATAAACAACAAATACATTGTCAAGTTTTATTGAAAATAAACGATATTCGCTAACAACAAGTCGCACCATAATATGTACGTGATTCTAACAATAACTCTACGGACTACTAACATGGAAATATATGATACTGCACGGCTGTAGTCAGAACAATCATGAAAATTCAAGTCAATTTTAGCTAGGCTGCAGTTTGAGTTACCGCGGCCCTAGAACGCTAAGAGCAACTGAAGGCACACTGTGAGTTTTAGTCAGTATGTTTTGATACTCCCTTTCGCTCCGCCCAGAGTTGGAGAAGTTATTTGAAGATTCTCCCCACCCCCTCCAAAAACGGACGAGAATATTCTTGCTCAAAGGGCATAGAGAAAATTACATTCCATTAGTGATCATGATTTCTTCATTGTGCGTGATTGACATACGTTCTGTCCCAATGGACACTTTGATTGGATTTGAATTTCGCCATTTGATGCCCGCAAACCCTTGTTCACGATAAGATTTTTGTAAAGGGATGGTTCACACGTGCGTGCGACACGTGATGTCACAAAATACAAATTCTTATTACCATTTAAAGCTACATTTTAACCTTTCTTTTCGGAAGTGAGAATGGGTAAAAGATCGCAGTCACTTAGGAACTATAACAGGGGTACGTGGGCCATACGTTTGAGAAACACTGATAGTATGTCTTCCACAAGCATCGTACGAAGGTTTTCCTTTCAATGGTCTAACCTTCATAGGTACTGATTCTGTCGCCAAGCTTAAGGCCAAAAAGCTATGATAGCGGACGCATGACATGTATTCACTGGTCATTGTTTTTCGTAGATAAAAGACGATTGGTCAGTTCATGGCAGCTTTGATCACTCTGGAAATCTTATTTAAATGAAAGTTCTGACTACAATCGCACAGCTTTACCTTTTAAATGTAATGTATAGATATTTAATATATAATTATATATTATGAACATGCGGCTAAATGTGTAGGATAATTGAGTTTCCACTATAGGTAACATCGATTTATTTATGATTGTAAAAAACACATATAAATCACAATATTATTCCAATATTTATGAATGTTTACTTCGATAATAACTGTCATAAACATTGTAGGCCATTTACTACCAAATTGGTAGTTTTTCATTATTGCCAGATGAATTTTATTTCATAATTGGTAACCCTTATACTTAAAATATTAAAATTTAAGATCACATCAATTCTATATTACCAACAGGCACCTCAATTTATTATGAAACATTAAAATGAAAATAAAATGTAAATAAATAAAAAATAAAACCAAAAATAAATGAAATAAAAGGTTTAATCACTACACCTAACTTACTTAACATAATAAAATAAGGAATAAGTTACATTTAGGTACACATAAACAATGCATGTATATTATTCTAGTTATCATTCAAATGTCATAAGTTTCGCAATCATGACAAACAATGATAAAATGTACACCAACATTTAAGTTAACCTGCCATGCAATTCTCGAATTCATTCCATTGAGTTAGAATTCAATTTCGATTGTATTATTTTACTAGATCTTCATCTAGATATTTAATAAACAAAATTCAATCTATTGTCTTGTTAACCTCAATGCAAATTGATGCATAAAATAATAAACATAGGGGTCAAAATGGCATGTAAATTTTTAGAGTACGCTTCGATTCTGTGGCTTATACTTTGACCTTAATTTTCAATTCAATTTCTTCTGATTCTTTTTACCTTTCATTGCCTTCTCCAATACATTCTTACAATGCGTAAACCAGTCGTTACAATGTGCGAATCAAACCACTGTCGACATTTCATTCGTCGGTCATTCAGTTCAGTGGACACGAATCATTCACTCATTCTCAAAACACACAACTTTCTATTCACAATTAGTCTAGCTATAATGTCGCGAACAGGGAAAGTACATGGTTTATGTGGCTGTTCAATAAGTCAGTTTACATAATCTATGAAAACAGTGGTCTGTAAGTATCTCAGGCAGGTGTACACCAAACATTTAGCGACGAATACGCGTCCGTTGAACAATAGGCCTAAGTATTTTCAGTTTTATTTTGAGAACCTCTTCAGTGTACCAATAAGACCAATACTTACAACAGGAATCTAACAGGACTGATTTAGAAACGAAACATAATTTCAGCCGAAAGACGTCAACTGTTAGCCATAGGCCTCCCACAAGTGTCACTACAACGATCAGTTCTATGCGTCTCACATCCACAGGATTCCCGCGACTCTCACCAGGTCATCGGTCCACCTTATTGAAAGGCTTCATAGAAGGCTGCGTCTTTTTTTTTGCGGTGGCCTCTCCAAAATCTTCGACCATCTGTTCTGTGAGCAATATGCTGCCACATAGCCCAAAAAGTATCCAAATTTAGGTGGCAATGACCATTAAAATTTGGCTATTTTTCGGGCTATGTCGATGACCTTGGTTTTCCTGTGAATATCTTTTTTTTTTATTTACCATAAACTAGTGCTTGACTGCAATCCCAACTGATGGTAAGCAGTGATGCAATCGTCGATGGTGAGGCACACTAGTTTATTAAGAGACTTGGTTGTCCTACGGACATCTTCAGTAGGCTCTTGTGGGAGGTTTACCAACGCTGCGCCTTCCGGTGTTAAGAAGCATGTAAACTGGCGTATTGAACAGTGTGTACGTGTGTTAGTTACTCGTCCTTCTTGTCGGGCGGCGCAGGCGCAGGCGGGGGCGCGGCTTCGCCGGGCTTCGGCGCGGGTTCGCTCGGCTGCAGGACGATCGTCGCCGTCGCTTCTGCCGGCGGCTCTGGCTGTGAATAAGGTCATTTTATTAGAATTGCTTCCTTATCTATATAAATATTAAAGGAGAAACTGACTGACATAATATCACATATCAACGTACAGCACGTACTGGGACTAGGAGCTTGAAATTTTCCGCAAGATTTTTTTTAGGACTTAAACGATCACTAAGGGTACGTAAATTGGTACTAGGATTATTTAAAAGGAAAATCTATGAAGCAGCCAATACTTCGACCGGCCTGTTAGTTTAGTGGTTAGTGACCCTGACTGCGATGCTGGAGAACGGTCTGCAGGATTCGATTCTTACCCAGGACGATTTGTTTGTGTTATGAGCACAATCATTTGCTCTGTGTCTGGGTGTAATTTATTTATAATATGTATGTATTTAGAAATACGAGTATATAAGTACGTTTATCAGTTGTCTAGTACTCATAGCACAAGCTCTGCTTTGTTTCGGATTAAACGGAGTCGTGTAAAAAGTTGTGGAATGTTATTACCTCATTGATGGTGATAGTGCCGGCCCCACCGTCCTGCACGTGCTGCGGACAGTCCTGCTGGTGCTGATGATGGTGATGATAATGATGATGATAATGAAGCAGTGATTACCTCATTGATGGTGATAGTGCCAGCCCCACCGTCCTGCACGTGCTGCGGACAGTCCTGCTGGTGCTGATGATGGTGATGATGAAGCAGTGATTACCTCATTGATGGTGATAGTGCCAGCCCCACCATCCTGCACGTGCTGCGGACAGTCCTGCTGGTGCTGATGATGGTGATGATGCTTCCCGCGCTTTTTCTCCACGTGCCCGAAGCAGTGCTCACATTCGTCGTCGCTGTCCTCTGAGTCTGACTCGTCGAATTTCTTCGGTTTCTCGTATATGCAGCAGCCTGGGAGAAAAATATACATATTTTAGTCTATTGAGAAGCGAGCCAAGAAGATCAAAAAGTCAAAAGCATTAATTTCAAATAAACCAATATAGGCAATTTTGAAAGGCCAAGTGGTCAGTCTGTCAGAAAAAATTATGCTAATTGCACATTTCAAAGCGTAAATCTCTATGGAGAAGAATGTACAATAAACTCCAAAGACACTCTTTTCGTCATCAGCAATGATGCTCTTGTCGATGTTAAACTCAAAAGTTTTGAGCTTCGACGCAGAGTCGCCAGCCTGTCGGTTTTCTATAGTTATAGTTCGGGAAGTTTGCATTGTGATTACACAATTTAATTCTACCAAGTCCGATCCATCATCGGACTACCAGACATACGGTGGCGATCATGACATCCCTCCCACTCGTACAAAATGTTTTAAGAACACATTAATTGTGCGTACTTTAACTTTGCGCACAAGTAATGTGTTCTCTGTACGTAGTGGTTAACGATGTCATTAACCACTCGTTAACGATGTTTTGAGGAATGCCTAGATAGCTCATCATTGACGTCAGAAACCACGCGAAAACTTCCGACGTGATTTTGCGTTTAACGCATTGGTGGTAATTTTTGTAAATTGTTTCTAGATCATACTTGACATCAGAGTTCACCGAAATTTATTTTTGTATTTATATTTGGTATGTTACTTCCGTTAATATCTATTTAAGTAAGTCATAAGTCATAAGTCATAAGTAGTATATTTCATAACAATACAGATACATTGTGTTGAAACTTTTTTTTAAAAAATAAAGCAAAGCATAAAGCATTATAATAGCAATTAAAATAAAATTCATCAATTAATTAATCAAATATACATGTCAAAAAGTCAATAAAACCAATAAATAATTAAAAATTATAGTACAATACATTATAAATGTCGAGTAATAAAACCAAGCAATAAAATAATAAAATAACACAAAAGCGATAAAATAAGTTGCTATGTCGTGTGTCACAGATACATTGTGTTGAAACTTTTTTTTTTTTTTTAAATAAAGCATAAAGCATTATAATAGCCATTAAAATAAAATTCATCAAATTAATTAATCAAAATATACATGTCGCAAAGTCAATAAAACCAATAAATATTTAAAAATTATAGTACAATACATTATAAATGTCAAGTAATAAAAACAAGCAATAAAATAATCAAATAAACACAAAAGCGATAAAATAAGTTGCTATGTCATTTGTCATCTAAAAATTCATTGATACTGTAGTAGCCTTTCCCCAACAAGTAGGTCCTCAATTTATTTTTAAATAAATTGACACTATATATCGTTTTTAATTCTATAGGCAACTTGTTATACAAAACCACAGACTGATACCTCGGGCTATGTTTTACAACTTTTAACTTCGGTTGAACAGTATTGGGCAAATCTTTCCTACGTGTGCTAGCTCTAGTTTGTCTCTGCTCATCAGTCTCAATTTTGTGCAAATTTTTGACAAAGCTGCTTAGCAACACTAAGATGTAAAGGCATGGTACTGTCAAGATTTTTTGATTAACAAAATGGTCTCTGCAGGATTCCGTCTGTTTCATGCGGAGCATAGTCCTTAAAGCTCTTTTCTGAATCACGAATGCCATTTGTACGTTGTACCTGTAACTATTGCCCCAAAATTCGATGCTGTATCTTAGCCTGGACTCCACCAAGGCAAAGTACACACCTCTAAGTTGGGGCAAACTCAACTCTTCCCTCAGTGTCCTAATCGCATAGCATGCCGAGCTAATAGATTTCGTTAAAGATAATGTCTCAACCTTCCAATTCAACAACGAATCAATGTGCACACCTAAGAACTTAACACTATCAACTATTTCGACATTGTTGCCACAAGATACAATTTCCAACTTGGCATTATTCCGTACTGTAGGCCTAAATAAGACACATTTTGTTTTACTAATGTTAAGTTTCAAATTATTTCAAATTATTTGTTTCAAATTAAGTAGTAATGGCTGTAATAGCTATATTTAAGTAACAACTAAAGGTAAAGGTTCGAGAAACTACCCTATGGTTCCTATGTGGCGTAAATAGATGTAACTACAGTTTTTTTAATACTGTTTTGTTTGTATCCTAAAAAATAAGTAAGAAAAAGGCTCCAACAGGATCAGTTACATAGATATACTTACATTTGGACTTCTTCTTGTTCATGTGCTCATTGTCGACCGTGTCCTCTGTCCACACCACTTTCTTGCGCGACTCCTGCCGCGTGGGGCGGAGAGTGATCACTGCCACGCGCTCTTGCTGTAACAATACAATCATTTAAATTAGATTACAGTTTGTTCTCAAAGTATTTTGTTGTTTTTTAAGGTGAAAGCGTCAGCGTATCCCTCTTGATTCATATAAGTCGAAAACCGATTTTTTCAAGGTCCAAAACGTTCCTAGACTTAAGTGAGCTTGGAGGCTTGTATTGATGATTTTTATGGTTATAATTATGTAACTAGTTACGTTTTACAGTCGCAAAAGATAAACTTCATACAACCTACCATACAATATACCATGAATTTCGCTGGCTATCCTGATCCTGACGCTTTCCCCTTAAGGTGTTACTTACTAATAATAAGGTTTTTGCTCATTGGTGTATCAAGGGTTATTTTTTAGCAATGAGTGAGGGCTGACCCCCTGAGTTGCCTGATTTTTGTGCGATGTCTTCAGTATTTCGGCGTCCAGACACGTCGGCGTTTCAGGGTAGACATGGCCCACTAGCCCGTGCTTCCACCCCCTCCTCCCCTCTATTAGGCATCAACATCTCAGCCGAAAGACGTCCACTGCTGGACATAGGCCTCCCCCAAGCGTCACCACAGCGACCGGTCCTGTGCGTCTCGCATCCATCGGATTCCCGCGACTCTCGCCAGGTCGTCGGCCCACCTTGTGGGAGGCCTTCCAACGCTGCGTCTTCCGGTACGTGACCGCCACTCTAGAACTTTCCGTCCCCATCAACCATCTGTTCTACGAGCAATGTGCCCTACCGACTGCCACTTAAGTTTGGCGATTCTTCGGGCTATGTCGGTAACCTATTACGCATATGAGTTGGCTTATAGCACTTTTTAGTACAAAGGTAGTTAGCAACAGAAACATTAGCTGCATCACACATCTCTACTGATAACAGAATATTTTAATCTCGGTGTACCGTAAACACGGTCGGTACCTCTGTACATAACTCTCATATCTTATCTATCGTGATATTGTTTGTTTGTTTAATGGTTGCGGTAACTGAGGAATGTGTGGTTAGATAATAATAACCATACAAGTCTGCCCTCAAGGTTAAGCAATGCCAACCGAGGTCGTTTTGTAGACGGGTGACCATCGAAACATACCGAGGTACCTCTAAGCACGGTTAGCCCTTGGCCCCAAGTAGGGTTGCCCGATCTTCAAACCGAAAAGCCGGCAAACCAGCGGACGTTTGATTAAAAATGCCGACAATTATTTTTTTTTAAAGCCATTCAGAAGTTTCACTTTTTACATTCTAATGAAATAACAAGTCATTGCTGATCTGCAAACGCTTACAATTTCAAGAACACCTGAAAATCTATAAAAAAATGGCCAAATTTAAAAACCTAACAAAAGGCGGAAAGGCTGGATGTCTGGCAACGCTAGTCCCAAGAGTCATTACAAAATCTTTGACAGCAGCCTTACAAAAGAGAGAAGAGTGTCACCTAGTAACTGGGTCGTGAATGTCAGGTAGGAGTCACTCCATGTAGGGGCCCGGCAGGACATGGATCGGAATTCTGAAATGTAAGCTCGGTGTCCCCAGATCGAAGGCAACGAAGGAACGGGGTGGAGTTTAGTCAGTAAAAGTCTGATCTGATTCTACTGGTATCTAGGTGTAAAAAATAAGTGTATGGAATAATAAAGTCAAAATAAAATTTATTCATAAAATATTTATATCCATTTTACCCTGTACTTAGATATTACGAGTTACTCTTATTAAAACTATAAATGCTTAATTCATTTAAAACTAAACAATTTATAACTATCGCACCTGTTTTTAATGGTGACATACCATACACAGATGGCATATTTGTAATAGAATTAACACACTAGTGTGAAATATATTATCAGTAAAACAACAGTGGTGTAAATATTTGAGTATTTAAAACTATACACCTTACAACATCATCTATTACCTATATAATATTTTTTTACCTCTCCATTTTTGTTTTAATTTTTTATATGGCGTTAGGTACAACGTTTGTCGAGCCGTCTTGTATTTACATATAAAACAAGCTGCCGCCCTCGGTTCTGCCTTCGTGAAATTATTAAGCGGCTATAAAAAAATCCCAATTTTTAATTACATTTTTCTACAAAACGACCCAACAAAAAGCAAATTATTCAAATCAGTAAAGCCGTTTTTAGACGACTGTCCAATAAAGGAGTGTTTTATAAGTTTCTGCAATCTGCAATTGATTTTTATACAGGGTGTCCCAAAACTCAACGATAATCAGGGACCGGATGAAAGGCCAAGCTATACCAGTTCTGGGAAAAATAAAAAATAAAATCCATATCACTCAGTTCAGCGATAATAGACTTTTTTTAAAAAAAGTTGAAATTCGACACCCTTGGTCGCATTTTCAAGGATTGTGATCACCAATGTCACAATTTCGCTGTGATTTTTTTAATTTCGTAATCTTCATTAATGATGCTATTAACCGCAACTACAAATTATTGCAAAAATCATTGTTAAATTAATAAAATAAGTTAAGTTTTAGTGAGTCATGGGTCACAAAAATATTGTTCGTTAACTTTAACACTTCATATTGAAAAAAAATTGTACTACACTACCCTTGGCAAGTTATTTCAAAAGATGGCGCATTTAATCAAGATTTCAAAATGGTGCAATACTTGCCACTTTTCTTGCCATTCAAAAAATTATTTCTTATTTTTTTCAAATTGAGCTCAATTTTGAACAACTCAACATTAGGAAATTTTGTTTCTAAAAGGAGATTGACAGGGTGTGGACCAAGTGCATTTTGTTCCTCAGCCCAATACTAACTAACTCTTCAAAATCTGCTCCTGGAGTCAAGAGAAAAAAAGACTTTTTCCAACCTAACCTAACCTAAGTAAGAAATCTTTTTAAGGAATTTTGACCAAGTGCTGCTCAGAATGAACACATTAGTGCATTTTATTTCTCAGGCCAATACTAATCAGCAAACCGAAGGCGCTTTAAAATCTGCTCCAGGAGTAAAAAGAAAAGAAGAGTTTTTCCAACCTAACCTAACCTAAGTTAGAAATTGTTTTAAGGAATTTTGACCAAATGCTGCCCAGAATGAACACCAAGTGCATTTTGTTCTTCAGGCCAATACTAATAAGCACCCGAAGCGCTTTGAAATCTGCTTCAAGAGTCAAGAAAAAAAAAGACTTTTTCCAACCTAACCTAAGTTAGAAATCTTTTTTAAAAAGTTTGACCAAGTGCTGCCCAGAATGAACATCTAGTGCATTTTATTTCTCAGGCCAATACTAATCAGCAAACCGAAGGCGCTTTAAAATCTGCTCCAGGAGTAAAAAGAAAAAAAGAGTTTTTCCAACCTAATCTAACCTAAGTTAGAAATTGTTTTAAGGAATTTTGACCAAACGCTGCCCAGAATGAACACCAATTGCATTTTGTTCCTCAGGCCAATACTAAGAAGCAAACCGAAGCGCTCTGAAATCTGCTCTAGGAGTCAAGAAAAAAAAAGACTTTTTCCAACCTAACCTAACCTAACCTAAGTTAGAAATCCTTTTTTAGGAAGTTTGACCAAGTGCTACGCAGAATGAACACTTAAAGCATTTTGTACCTCGAGCCCATAATAATCAGCAAACCGAAACGCTTCAAAATCTGCTCCAGGAGTCAAAAGAAAAAAAAAGAGTTTTTGCAACCTAACCTAACCTGTTAGAAAACTTTTTTGAGAAGTTTGACCAAGTGCTTCCCAAAATGATCACCTAATGCATTTTGTTCCTCACGCCAACACTAATTAGTGTTTTACTGATTAGTATTGGCCTAGGTTAGGTTAGGTTGCAAAAACTCTTTTTTTCTCTTGACTCCTGGTGCAGATTTTGAAGCGCTTTGGTTTGCTGTTTAGTATTGGTCTGAGGTATGAAATGCACTAGATCTTCATTTTAGGCAGCACTTGGTCAAACTTCCTTAAAACAATTTCTAACTTAGGTTAGGTTAGGTTGCAAAAACTCTTTTTTTCTCTTGACTCCTGGAACAGATTTCGAAGTGCTTCGGTTTGCTGATTAGTACTGGCCTGAGAAATAAAATGCAATAGGTGTTCATTCTAGGCAGCACTTGGTCAAAATTTCTTAAAACGATTTCTAACTTAGGTTAGGTTAGGTTGGAAAACTCTTTTTTTCTCTTGACTCCTGGAGCAGATTTTGAAGAATTAGTTAGTATTGGGCTGAGAAACAAAATACACTTGGTCCACACCCTGTCAATCTCCTTTTAGAAACAAAAATTCCTAATGTTGAGTTGTTCAAATTTGAGCTCAATTTGAAAAAAATAAGAAATATTTTTTTAATGGCAAGAAAAGGGGCAAGTGTTGCACCATTTTGAAATCTTGATTAAATGCGCCATCTTTTGAAATAACTTGCCAAGGGTAGTGTAGTACATTTTTTTTTCAATATGAAGTGTTAAAGTTAACGAACAATATTTTTGTGAACCATAACTCACTAAAACTTAACTTATTTTATTAAATTAACAATGTTTTTTGCAATAATTTGTAGTTGCGATTAATAGCATCATTAATGAAGATTACGAAATTAAAAAAATCACAGCGACATTGTGACATTGGTGATCACAATCCTTGAAAATGCGACCAAGGGTGTCGAATTTCAACTTTTTTTTAAAAAAGTCTATTATCGCTGAACTGAGTGATATGGATTTTATTTTTTATTTTTCCCAGAACTGGTATAGCTTGGCCTTTCATCCGGTCTCTGATTATCGTTGAGTTTTGGGACACCCTGTATACATACCGTCAGTTTTTTATATCCTGAGACTACAATGACATTACAACACAAAAGAACTGGCATCATTCCTATAGTAAGTTTGACATTACCCGTGTCAATTTAGTCTCAGGGTATAAAAAACAGACGATAGAAGACTAGCTTTTGCTAACGCCTTGCCAGCGTGACAGTAGAAAATATATTATAGCCTATGTCCCTCAGTAATAAAGTAGCATTCTACTGTTGAAAGAATTTTTTAAATCGGTAGCAGATCTGCTATTAGTTTTCGAGTTTATTCAATACAAAGAAGAATATAATATTAGAGTATACATAGTTATTATAGTTGTAAATATTTCCAACATTAACTTTACTGAACAACTTTATTCTCAAGGAGCCCATCAATCTTTTTGTCATGATACCCCAAAAAGTTGGACAATATATCTTTAGTGTGTTCTCCTAGCTTAGGGGGCGCAGTCCTAGCGTCGTTTCCCCCCAATCCATAGACAGTTGGGGGCCCTACGACCTTGACTGTGCCCGCATCGGGATGAGGCAACTCTTTCACCAACTTTATAGCTTTCACATGATCATCTTCAAACACATCCTTCATTTTGTTTATAGGACCATTTGGGAAAGACGCATGCTTGAAAATCTCAGACCATTCCTTATTGGTCTTCGTCTTAATAACATCACTAATAATTCTTATAATTTCATCTCTATTTTCGACTCTTTTCGAATTATCCTTGAACCTTTCATCTTTCAGGAGTTCTTCTTTGCCAATTATCTTGCAGAAGTCGACGAATTGTGGGTTGGATCCTGTGCCGATGACCATGTGTCCGTCTTTACTTTTGAAGGCTTGGTAGGGGACCAGGTTGGCGTGTGCGGTGCCCCAGCGTTGTCCTTCGATACCGCAGTTCAGATAGATCGTTGCTATGTTGATCATGCTTGAGATCTGAGTGCTAAGAAGATTGCAGTCAATTTTCTGGCCCTTTCCTGTCTTCTCTCTGTAGTAGAGGGCTGTCATGATAGCTCCGAAGGCGTGTAGGCCAGTGGTGATGTCAGTGATGGCGACTCCTGCCTTCACAGGATCGCCGTCTCGTTCTCCGGTGGTGTTTAGGAGACCACCCATTGCTGACGCTATTACGTCGTACCTGCAAATGGAAGTTCAGTCTTTGATTAACCAATTACAGATTTCATATGAAAGAAGAGATTTGAGTATCTTTATCATAGAATAATCAGTTTTATAATGTTCACGAATTTATAATTTCACTGCTGGGATTCGGGAATGAATGGCCAGAGCTGATTAGTGGATAGCACATGTCTTCGAATTTTTAATTTTTAATTTTCCTAATGATATTTTCGTACACCATTTTGAGAGCAGTAGTGATGAAATATTTTTTTTAAATTATTTTTACTTATCATTCAATCAAGGAAAGCGCCTGCCTAGATTTTTGATGATATCCATGACCCACGACATACAACTCATTAGTCGAGGTTGTTACCAATAGGCCAACAGTGCTCAAGAATTACTTTGAGTGAGTAACTTTATCACCACTGTTCTTAAAAGATGAAGGAAAACATACTGCATGGTCGATTACGGCTCATTCCCTCTCCTAGAGAGGAGGCTTGAGTCCCAGTACATTACAAAGACTGATTATGCTATATCATTTAATATTAGGTTGTGGAAGTCTGGTAGGCAGCCGCTCCTCGTAAAATACTGGTATTCAGCTAAATCCGGCTTGACTGGAAGTCAACCCCAATATAGTTGCGAAAAGGTTAGGCAGAGAGATTTAATATTTAACTCACCCAGGTTTCTTAGCATAAGGCCCAGTAGATCCAAACCCAGTGACAGCACAGTATATGAGCTTTGGGTTAAACGTCTTTAGTTTGTCATAGCCAATCTCCAGTTCATCTAGCTTGCCGGGCACAAAGTTTTCGACTAGGACATCGCATTTCCTTGCTAAGTCATAGATTACTTTCTTTCCTGAAATTGATTTCCTGATTATAAATTATTGGTATTGAGGTGGTAGAACATTATATCCCAATATATAAAACTAGCGACCCGCCCCGGCTTCGCACGGGTGCAAAATTATCAGTCTTTCTCTACTATACACACACATCACATGTATTATACATATAAACCTTCCTCTTGAATCACTCTATCTGTTAAAAAAAGCGACTTTGTTTTATACTATGTAAGTAGTGATCTATACTAATATTATAAAGAGGTAAAATTTGTAAGTTTGTAAGTTTGTATGTAGTGGGTAATCTCTGGAACGACAGGTCCGATTTTAAAAATTCTTTCAGTTTTAGATAGCCTATTTATCGAGGAATGCTATAGGCTATATACCATCACGCTACGACCCACGGGAGCGGAGCAGTAACAAAAAATGCGGGTGAAACCGCAGGGGACAGCTAGTAATATATAAAAAGAGAAACACACAGCCGAAACTACTGGGCGTAGGAATTTGACATTTTGCACAATGCTTTCTTTTATGACGTAGACTAAGGATTTTTGGAAATTCAACTTTGAAAGGGTTCAAAGTTTGTATGGAGAAACCTACTTTCACGCGAGTGAAGTCGCCGGCAGAAGCTACTTATAAGAAGCGCCTTTGTACTCTTCTATCTGTATTTTTTCTTCTCGAATTTAAGTGTTTGTATGTACATAAATAAAGAAATCAATTATGACTAAAGTCCGAAAAGAATACCAATTCAACATAACTTTCCAGTACTCTTGTACATTCCTGCTACACTCAACTTTATTGAATTGTAGTAAAGTTTAGTTTTGACTGTCATTATGCAGCAATTGTTCAAGACCATTCGGATAAGGCTAACTGATTTATCAAACAAGAGCATTGTCTTGCTTCCAGTTTTAGTTTATAACACAAATTGTTTTGATAATGAACAGTAATAGTTTTACTTTCTACAATACTTATTAGTAAACTGAACAATTTTAGCTCTTGGTATTTAGAGTTGTGAAGTGTAATCTCTTTTTCAAATTCACAGGCTACTTTATTTAATTCTTTGAATAATAATAATGTTCCATAGCTTTCACATAACACCATCTAGTCCTAAACGGCTCAGGTGCATAACGTCTCTTTCGCACAATGTCCCCTGGTCGTAAAATGTCTGGTCGCAGAATGTCTTTGTCGCAAAATGTCTCCTTCGCAAAATGTCGCGCCAGGGACTTAGGAACAAAATTTCGATTTTCAGAACAAAATAATTTTTTTCAAATGTTTGATATCTACTGATATTGTTTCTATTTGTAATACATACTTCATCTGCCTAGCCTTTTCCCAACTATATTGGGGTCGGCTTCCAGAAGAGCCGGATTTAGCTGAATACCAGTATTTTACGAGGAGCGGCTGCCTACCAGACCTCCACATTTGTCTTCTTCTTCTTCTGCCTGGCGTTAATCCCGGCCATTGCCAGGGTCCGCCTTCCGACTACGTATTCTCCACTTTGCCCGATCTTTAACATCCTTCTCAGTGAGGCCATTGGCTCTCATGTCAGACTTGACGACGTCCAGCCAGCGCTTGCGAGGGCGACCACGGGACCTAGCCCCAAGGACAGCCATATCCATGCATCTCCGACCAACGTACTCCCTAGGGCGGCGCATGATGTGGCCATACCATCGCAGACGACACTCTTGCAGTTTTTCCCCCACGTCACGGACACCAAGACTACCTCGGATGAATGAGTTGCGTATGCGATCGGATCGCGTTACGCCGCTCATCCACCTCAGCATCTTCATCTCCGTGACGCGAAGCTCCTGGGTGTGTCTGCTTAGTGCTGGCCAACATTCGCCACCGTACAGGAGGACAGGCCGTATGATGCATTTATATATCTGCCCTTTGAGCCTCGGAGGCATTTTACGGTCACATAAAACGCCCGTTACCTCGCGCCATTTTGCCCATGCCGCGCCTATACGTGCTTGGACATCGTCATCCACGCTGCCAGACTCGTGCAGCACGGATCCAAGGTACCGGAACTTATCAGACTTAGTGATCAAATCCGACCCTATCCGGATAGTACCTGAATCCGTGCCACCACAGGACATGTACTCAGTCTTCGCCACATTTAGTCTCAGACCGCCGTTTTCCAGCGTGTCTTTCCAAATGTTGACCCTGCGCTCAAGATGGGCTTTGTTCTGGTTAACGAGGGCGATGTCATCGGCATACATCATTAGCCATGGAGGCTGATCCTGGATGTTTGCCGTAACTACATCAAGCACAACGTTAAACAAGAACGGGCTTAGAGCCGAACCTTGGTGAACGCCAACAGATATTGGAAAGACATTGGATTCGCCAACAGCGGTCTGGACAAAGGACACGGAATCGCGGTACATATCTCTGATAATGTCAATATAGGCCTCGGGAACACCCTTGAAGCGGAGTGCCCACCAGATAGCCTGCCGAGGTATACAGTCGAAGGCCTTCTGCAGGTCTAAAAAGGCCATATGCAGAGCTCTCCTTCTCTCTCTGTAAGCCTCAGACAGAGTCCGTAAGGCGAACACTGCATCCATGGTGCTGTTACCCGCCCGGAAGCCATATTGACACTCAGAGATAGTGCACTCGCTACGAAGCCTTGTGTCAATGATGCGCTCGAAGAGCTTCATGGTGTGGCACATGATCTTGATACCGCGGTAGTTACTGCAATCCTGTACGCTACCTTTGCCTTTGTGGACCGGGATAATCAGGCTTAGTCGCCACTGGTTTGGCATTTCCTTGGTGGTCAGGATGCGGTTATAAAGATCAGTCAGAAGGTCCACACCATGTGAGCCCATCGCCTTCCACACCTCAATTGGCACATTGTCAGGCCCAATCGCTTTCCGGTTCTTCATGTGGCGAAGAGCAATGCGGGTTTCGTCGGGGGAAATAGGGGAAATAAGTCCGAGGTTAGGAGGCGGTTCGGGAGGAAGGTTGTGGGGATGCTGTTTATTAGACAGCTCCGAGAAGTATGTACACCATCTCTCCTTAACGGAAGGAGCATCATAGAGCAGCTTACCCTGGGCGTCCCTTACACAAAGACATTTGCTAATGTCCCGTGTAGCTTTTTCCCGGGCACGCGCCAGCTTAAAAATAAGCTTCTGCCCCTCCGCAGTTTCCAGCTTGTCGTACAAGGGCGACAGGCTTTTGCTGCGGGCTCTGGCTACAGCTTTTTTACAAGCGCGCTTAGCCGCTCCATATGCCTCCCTGTCTTCCGGAGAGTTGGTCCCTTGCCACTGTTTAAATAAACCCCTCTTCTTCCGAGTCGCCTCCTGAACCCCGTCATCCCACCACCACGTTTCCTTGTCTATGACGCGGCCACCACGAGAAGTGCCAAGGACGCGCTTACCCGCAGTGGTGATTGCTGAATGGATCCTACTCCAGATCTCTTGAACGGACTCATGCGGGGCACTCACCGCAAGATGCTCGACCTCCGCGATGAAGTCCGACTGTTTAGAGCCATTAAGCAACCACCACTTAGTGCGGGGTTCGCGTTTCTCAACAACTTTCTTCCTTGGCACGACCGCAAAGTCCAGGACAAGAAGGCGGTGTTGAGCCGTTAGGCTTTCGCCAGGGATGACTTTGCAGTTGGTAACCTTGCCAATGTGGCACCGTCGCACCAACAGGTAATCTATCTGGGTTGAGTAGGCACCACTACGGTACGTAATAAGATGGTGGGGCTTCTTCTGAAAGAACGTATTCGCGATGGCAAGGTCCGATACGGCGCAGGTCCTGAGTATACTGACTCCCTCTGCATTTAGTTGGCCGTATCCAAAACCACCGTGAACACGTCCGTGCTCTCCAGCAAACTGACCTACGTGACCGTTGAGGTCCCCCCCAACCAAAACATCTTCGGAATTCGAAATAGCGCGCAATACGTCCTCGAACTCATTCCAGAAGGCCTCCTTTTCAGACTCACAGCAACCAGTTTGAGGAGCGTAGGCACTGATTAGGTTCGCAACTGATCCTTCGATCAGCACCCTAACTCGCATCAACCGGTCGCTGTATCGGTCTACTTCAAGAAGGCCATCCTGAAGGTCCTTAGACAGCACTACGGCCACTCCGTTCCGTCCCGATGGTGATCCGGTGTACACTAGCCGGTACCCCTGCCCGATGTCACGGGACTTATTCCCCTTCCAGCGCGTCTCCTGAAGGAAGGCGCACTGGACCCGACGCTTCGCAAGTACGTCCGCGAGTTCCCTGCAACGTCCGGTTAGAGAGCCAATGTTCCAGGTGGCAAACTTCCTTTTAGGTACTAACCTCTTTAACCGTGCCCGTACTTGACACGGTAGCCCTAACCCACTTGTCACAGGTTTAGGGCGATGTGCCTGCGCGTCGTTATGCGGCGACGCCCTAGCACGAGTACCTAGATCAATCCTATTCCTATCCATAAATATTTGACTGAAGTTGGTTTTACGTGAGGCGACCAGCCGTCTGACCCCCACAACCCTACGAGAGGGAAACCAGGTTTGCCAGAGCCTTGTCCGTTGAACAGCAGGGTGCACCGCTAGCAGGTAAGGTTGGCTTGGGTCCTTCAGATGTTAATGGACCCCATACACCCCAGACCTCCACATTTGTAATACATACTTAAGTACCAAAATTTTGACATCACAATTACTCTATAAATCTAATAAATGATTTTGTTTTAAAAATCGAAATGTTATTCCTGGCGCGACATTTTGCGAAAGAGACATTTTACGACTACGGAACATTTTGCGAAAGAGACGTTATGTGCCCGAACTTCCTAAACTAAGCAGAGCTTGTTCAACTGTTAAACATTAACTTATATATTTCTAATTGATGGCAATTAAATTCACAAACAACAGCACAGTCAGGGCCACTAACCCAAAATGCTTAACTGTCAAGATGTTTAGAATCTACGGCGCATGCACATATGGTGGTTAGCTGCCATTTCCAGTGTTTTCACTTATAAACCCGAATTTGTGTTCATGCCTAGGACCTGAATAGCGAGTTTAACTCTAAGTCTGTTACACATATTTTTAAAGTTATTTTATGAAATCAGCAAAAGTATTAACACCAAAGGTATTCACATATTTATACTTGTATACTGTTGTATACTTTTCTAAGATTAGCTAATATGTACTTAATTACTGATAATGAGTCTTAAATTAGTCCAAAGAGTAATAGGCCACTGGTTTGTTTGTCTGTGGTTAGTAGGTAACTGAATAATAATAGTATCAGTAATATTGTCCTGTATGTAACAACTTTATAAAAAGTAACTTTGAGCTGTGATAACTTTGGATTGACTTGCAATAATTTGTTGAAATAGTTAGATACTTTTTTTTATATTCCACGATTTTCACTGAACACCATCCAGTCCCAAACTAAGCAGAGCTTGTGCTATGAGTACTAGACAGCTGATAAACATACTTAAATATTTCTAAATACATACATATAACTTACACCCACACACAGAACCACTGATTTATCACACAAACATTTGTCCTGGGTAGGAATCAACAACCAACCTTTGGCATAGCAGTCAGGGCCACTGACCACTAGACCAACAGGGCTATCTAAAGGGTATATTTATTCATTTATTTGTTTGAGTTTTGTATTTTCTGTAATATTGCCATACGTAATAACCATATTTGGTATGAAATCTAAGAAACTCACATTATTCACGAATAAAAATTCTGATATGGAAAATTTGTACATAACATGTATGTTTTGTTATCTTTCTTCTCCAGGTGTTTATGGAACAAAATTTCTAAAATTATGATTGTCAAACCAATGACATAACATTTGTTTGTTATAAGATAATTGCAGGCATACATCATTGATATAGCATGCCTGCAAAAAAAACATTGTTTGAATGTTGGAACTCATATTAACCTATCAATACCCGCGAAACGAGACACAATAGTAAGACAATAGCAGCGTGGTTGCATGAGACCAGTCGGGGATTCATGAATTAAATTATAAAGGCAAAACATATTTTTTAGATTTTATGGTTATAAAACATTATAAAATCTAAAGAAAGAAAGAAATCAGTAATTTCGAAAAAGAATATAAAGTATATTTTGAGCATAGTTCCTTGTCAAACCAAAGTTATCACAGTTTGAATGGTACGGTTTCACAACAATTCATAGGTAAACATGATCAATCACATTGTACAGTGGAATGTTCTAGTTTGGAGTCATTCAATAGGAGAGGTTAGAATGTTATTGTGCAGTTATAATAATAATAAAGGATAGTTATTATACATAATGATACAGATATTGTAAACAGCTTACCTTCTTGAGCCTTGAAATCAATACAAATACTCTTTTTATTTCTGTTCACAGACAAGTAGTAGAAAGAGTCGTTTTCTTTCTTGTCATTTATAAACGGCGGCCCCCAACGCCGCGCCTCATCGCCGCCCAAACTCTCCACTTTTATCACATTGGCCCCCAAATCCCCCAGCGTCATCGTACAGAACGGACCCGCGATCACTCTACTAAGATCTAACACGTTTAAATCCTTCAACAGGCCCGGTTTCGTAGAATAATCATGTTTCAAAATCGTTAATTGCCTCCGCAAAACGCACTGGCCGAATTTTCTCAAGTTCTCCATACCGCCGGTAAAAACAATAAGATCCGAAATGTACAAAATGATACAGATATCAGTAACGTCGTAGGTATTAAATGATCAAATAGAAAAGATAAGAAATACCAAAACAGTGTTCGGGATTACCTCCTGTGTCTGCGGAGTGACGGTCGCAACGGCGGTGCTGGTCGTAGCCATTTCTTCAGGTCTTGCTACACGTTGGTTCTCACCCATCAAACGGTGTTTTACATGAGATATGTATTCACATTATACGTAAGAACTGGAGGCTATAATCGCGTTAGAAACCGTATTAATTTTACGCCTTTTCTGCAATAACAACCTGTTCATAACTTCAGAGAACTGTCAGTGTCAATGTCAATGTTTACTGACATGACTCATGTTAGGCCAAGGAATTTATTTTTGGTTTTTAAAAGTTACCACATTAAAAATAAAAATATTTGGAAAAAATACCATATAATTAGAATGAAATTGATCAATAGAAGTTAAAATTGTTTAGCGATGGAAGAAAATATTACAGACATATCCTTTAATTTTATTTTTCCCTCCTTTCAGAATATTAGACACAACGCACTGTTACTTCTTCTTGCTATTTTTTTTGCAGCAGGCGCTACATTTATTTCAGGATGTCTATCTTCCTTACGCCTCAATTATATTTCATAACTGGTAAAATCAAGTACCTACCTATGTTTTATTTGATTCTACTAAGTACCTGATAAAGCGGTTTTGACTGTCAAATAGTGTTTTTATTCTTGAGCTGATTCTGTACATTGTACGGCAATAAAGGCAAAAATAAATGCAATTTGCAGTTGTTATTGCTGTTAAAAACTGTTATAAGCATTTATTTTTTTAAAACCTTTATTTTTGTACGATATTTCAAGCGCCGAAATTCGTCGAGCCTAACTTCAGACTCGCCAACTTATAACGGCCGTACTGTAAAAAAAGTTAATTTGTGAGATTAATACGTAGCAGCTGACATAGTACAAATGAGGCCATATCCCGTGTGCTTGACCTAATCGAACTTTAGGCGACAGGACGTTGATGATGAAAATAGTCTTTTTTCCATTACGTTTCTTGTTTTCCCTTTTAGCCTTTAGCTTCTCATATTCGTCATCTCGGTAGTCATAATATGTACCTATCTATACAGTTAATAACAATCTACCTAATCACCAATCGGTCTGTATAATTCCGCTGTTGTAGGTTAGGAATTTTGAATTATTCAATCTATGCCTTTCTTTGAGGTGGTCAAATAACTCCTTCCAGTCTGAGTGGATTTAGAGGGAGTGTCAGACATTTCCACCCATCCAACATACTAAAACCCACCCTTGTTCCTTCAGTTGCCCTCTGGGTTCAAAGGACACGGTGACTCCTTCGAAGAATCTCGCAGCTCAATTATTCTGTGCCAAATCTAGGTATAGCTATACCAGCAAGGTGATGAATGTTACTTTTCATTTCCATTCATTACCGCGGTAGCTGTGTGTTACGGATAACATCAATTACCGCGGTTTCTTCGACAACGTACCCAAATAAGCAGCTTAGGGTCAGTTCACACCGAGACGCGACGCGACGCGATGTTGCTGGAAGAGGCCAGTGATTTCGCGCTCTCTGCCTAGCCTTTTCCCAACTATATTGGGGTCAGCTTCCAGTCAAGCCGGATTTAGCTAAATACCAGTATTTTACGAGGAGCGGCTGCCTACCAGACCTCCACAACCCATTAACTGGGTAACACGGTACTTCATGGCAAGACTGGAAGTTATACAGCAATCATATTATATGTTTATTAATTCACGTACAGAAACGGGTTACAGATGTATGTTATGGCTGCCTGTCCTACTGTCGATACATTGCTTATCTCGACCTGCGCATCTGCGCATCTTCCTTGCACATCTTACTAGCCCAGATACATAGCTAAGCTTAGCATCAGTGAAAAAAGTCACATAGTTTCGTAGTTTAGCTTTCTCCTCGTAGCATAACTTCATAGCATCTCTGCACCTTAAACGTAGATATATTGATTGAGCCCACTTGGGTCATGTACGCCAATCTGGGCGCGTCGGTATCCATACACTTTATATAGCAACCGGACTTGTAGAGCCACAATAGACCCGCGACACGCGATGCTACGCGACGCGACGCTACAACTCAGGCATCGCCCACGTTTGCGTCGGTCTAATGTAGTTCCCGCATAAGGTTCGGTCGCGTCTTTCAGAAAATAACTTCCCGATACTTACCTACTAATGAGTAGGTATATCGTACCTAACTAGGTATAATAATACATATATCATAGTATAACGTGTCTAGATAATAACTGCCGCACGGGTCGATCTTCAAGGTTAAGCAACGCTTACCAAGGTTGGTCTGTGGATGGGTGACCATCTTAACATACCGAGTTTCCTCCGTACCTCGGAAAGCACTTTAAGCCGTTGGTCCCACCCGGCTGTCATTTGTTGATCTTTGGCAGTCATTACGGATCAGAAGCCGGTAAATCTGGCTCCAGTCTTGCCATGAAGTACCGTGTTACCTGCCCCAGTTAATGGGTTGTGGAGGTCTGGTAGTCAGCCGCTCCTCGTAAAATACTGGTATTCAGCTAAATCCGACTTGACTGGAAGCCGACCCCAATATAGTTAGGAATAGGCTAATAGATGATGAGTAGGTACGCCGTACCAAACTAGGTACCTATGTATCTAGATACATGTAAAGGCATGTACCTAGGTACATAATTAGGTGCGTCACTGTCGGTCATTGCATTCAATATTTTTTGTGTTTTCCAACGAACGCCGAGAAAATAAAGTGTTTTGAACCCGACAAAATTCTTTGGAATTATTCCAGGCGACCGCTGGCCGACAAAAATTATTACAGTTTCGAAAATAAAATAAAAATAATTGCGTAGCGTAGGTACGAAGTGCGCTGGTAGTTTAGCCAGGATAGTTTACAGTTAGTACCTACCGTATTACATCAAGGATTTTATGATTATATAGATGAAATTAGACAGATACTTTTATATCCAGGGACATTTAAAAATAAGTAGACGGTGCACTGTATTTTTTGGTGTAATTATTGGTTAATAATTTTTGCCAGTGTGGAGCAGCTACTCAGGACATGCAGCACTTGCTATGCTGTCCATCCTGCACAACCACCTGTACTTTGCAAGATCTAAACGAGACCAATGCAAAAAGCTATACAGGTTGCCAAATACTGGGCAGAAAAAGTTTAATAAGAGCATCGATACGAAAAGAAGAAGAAGAATAACTTTTTATCACCTAAGTTTGTCGATTCTTCGGGCTACGTACGTTACTTTGGTTCTGCGGATACATGAGGATAAGGCGGACAAGGTGAGCTGATGGCCTATAATGGTGAGTTCCACAAGGTGGACCGATGACCTGGTGAGGGTCGCCCGAACCCGATGGATGCGATGCGCACAAGACCTGATTTTAGCGACTCGCTATATCCACCTCCTATATCCTCCCAGTGAACGTATTTCCGCTTAAATGATGATGAGCTTTTTTTGCCAAAAATACAGGATTAATACTGTAAGCTCTGCTAAGTGTTGTTATAAATAGTTGTATAAATAAAATCAGCCGAATATAACAGAATGTGCCCGCCACAACAAGTGCAGTGCTCGCGCAATACGCCGCACATTGTTTCGTAATCTACTCGCAGACGCAGTTAATTTTATCTGGCTGTATGTAGGAGCTCTGCAGAGCTTTGCCGTAAGCTCTTATTGCTGATCACTTGGCACCGCTGACGCGTCTAATGCCTGTTAATTCGAGCCTTGAAACGAACGTTTTAGTTTGCATTCTGGGTAGGTACGACGCAGTAGTATAACGTAGTAAATATAATCAGGCTTTTAAATGTTCCCACTTCTGGGGCGCAGGCCTCTTCTCTAAGAGAGATAATGCCGTAACCTAAAACACGGGTCTAGTGCGGGTTAGTAGAAGTCACATATCTTCAATTTTTTTGTTCTAAGATTTTTAGTTCCTAACGTTGTTTCCTTCACAGTTTTGAGAACAGTGATGATGAAATAAATTACACAAAGTAATGCCCCTGGCTGGGTTTGGACTTTGAACCCACGAATTACAACTAGGGGCAATTACTACTGGGTCACCACTGCTCTCACGATGCATTGGAATTTCAGAAAGAGAATAAAATATGGGAGGGGATGACTAGCACGTTCATTAATTTATAGTGGGCTAAGTTTTTGTGAAGTAGCGTCAATTGGGTTGCTTGAGGAATAGAAAGGTCCACTCAAATCAGCCAAAAATGGCGATAATGAGTTTTGTTCTTCGTTATTGTTCGTTCCATACGGTACATAAAAGCAAACTGGAGAAGAAAAACAAGATTTTTTTCTGGAGATTGGTTAACCGATGTTCCAGTGTGACCTTAGAAAAAAGCTCTCCATTTTTCTGTAGTAGTGTTTGTTTAAAAAAGCATCTAGACAATGACGATATCTTGTTCGTTCGTTCATCATTAATTTCGTACTATGTATGTGTACTTGTTTCTTTTGCGGATACCTTCAATAAGTATCCCACAAGCCTATAAATATACTAAAATTTAAAATCTAACCACGCTACACAAGTGATATATTTACGAGACAACATTTCAACAGCCATTTGATCTGTTTTACGAGCAGCGCAGTAAAATGGCGCGCTTACTACTTTTCGCACATGATCACGAAATTTTACAGACGTCACGATTATTAACGGCAAAGTCAGATATTAGATTTAAACACGAGAAAGCTGTATGTTTTGTACATAGCCGAGCTTATAACAACAAACTGCGGTCATCAATTTCTCTGCTAAACGTGTAACCTGTAGTTGGCAGGCGTTTGTAATCGGACATTTACTTTATCTTGTTGTTTTCTTATTTTTTCTTGTAGTTATTAGTTTTTTGGATCGTGCCTAAGCTTTAGGATGTGCCAAAAAAATATACATACAAACATACTCTAAAAGCGTAACCCACCTTCTAGTGCAGTCGGGTAAAAAATACTGAACTGATTCAAAAATGAGTTCAATGCTCTATCACTGAGTAACACTACAAAACTATCCGAAACTTCTAACGGTTTCGGTTACGGTTACGATTACGAATATTTTTTTGTTTCGGATATTCGTCAGTTTCAGTTAAGATTACGAATTTGGAGCTCTATAACATCCCTGCCTAGCAGTAGCTGCCCATTATATCACTACATCGACCAGTCCTGTGCTTCTCGGGCTGGTTCTCACGACCTTCACTAGGTTACTAATCCACCTTTGTCTTGCCCTACCACCGCACGCACTGCCCTACACATTCTGGGACGCGATTGTCATTCCAGACTTCCATTTTCCTTCTTCAACGAAGTAGTAATGGCGTCAAAAATCGCAGAGTGATCGACGAGCAACGGGTAGCTTGCCATCCACCAGTGCGATAAGGACGGATCCCATGTCGTCGACGGCGCAGTGTTCCACGCGCGCCTCAAAGAGATGTCAGCAAAACGTAGGGGCCCAGCAAGACTGACGTTCGCTAAAGCCACGGTGAAATTACCCACGAAGATTTAAAGATTAAACCACAAAGGGCAATTGAAGAAAGCAATACCTACAGCTAGATTTTAGTCCTTCTGCTCCCACCTAGAGTGAAAAAAAGTCACTAGATGATATTCCCGTCTCCCAAAACAATACCTCCGTTTTAAAATAGCGGCTTTTCAGCCTTATAATGTTCCCATTACTGGGACGCAGGCCTCGTCTCTAGGAGAGGGAATGGGCCGTAATCCATCTCGTAAGCCCTGTGCGAAATAGGTACCCAGGATTATTTGTAGCTCGGAGTTAAAATAGAGTTGATATTGTCAGCCGTTAGTGTGTTGAGCTGATGGGGAATGGGATGCATCCCACGATTTATGGCCGCTGTCCGTCCGTACGTGCATGCAGCGTGTATTTACATGAAATGCGGTTATTTATGTCCCTATATATTATATAGGGAATACAATGTGTACGTGCGGTACGACGGTCAAGTGTTTCTTTCTTTAGCTTACGTTTCGTTAACGAAGTTGCAGCGAATGTATCGATTCAAGATTTTAATTTATGCACTAATGCATTTGAACAGGAGGTGAAAGGTGCAGTGGTGGCCCAGCGGTAACGGTCGCTGGTTCAAACCCAGCCAGGCGCATTACTTTGTGTACCTAATTTCTTTCATCACCACTGCTCTCGAAACGGTAAAAGAAAACATCGTGAGGAAACCGACATGTCCTAGAATCAAAAATTCGAAGACATGTGTCATCCGTCAATCCGCATTGGGCTTACGAGGTTCCCTTCTCTAGGAGACGCCATTCTCAGTCCTAGAGAGGAGAACCTCGTAAGCTCAGGCTTGCGTCCCATTAATGGGAACATTACAAAGATGATGCTATGCTTAGGTATGCTTCCGTTGAGAGTTGCATGAACTAAAATGTAGTGAGTTTAAGAGACAGGATAATTTTAGTATATTCCACAATAAAATTCGTGGAATTCCCATTTATCGCTCTGTAGTGTTCACCCATGATCGAGTGTTTGGATAGAGTCGCCCATTTCAGCGGGCGGCCCCAAAGTTTTGTGTCAAACCATATGCTCAGGTCTGCGGTCCTTTGAAGCCGTCCAAAAATCAAACTTATAAGTTAACGAAAAAAAAAAGATACCTACGGTTATTCATGTCCTAAAACACGTATATTTCGACACTCTCATCATCATCTGCCTAGCCTTTTCCCAACTATATTGGGGTCGGCTTCCAGTCAAGCCGGATTTAGCTGAATACCAGTATTTTACGAGGAGCGGCTGCCTACCAGACCTCCACAACCCATTAACTGGGATAACACGGTACTTCATGGCAAGACTGGAGTCAGATTTACTGGCTTCTGACTATCCGTAACGACTGCCAAAGATCTCCAAATGACAGCCGGGACCAACGGCTTAACGTGCTTTCCGAGGCACGGAGGAAACTCGTTATGTTAAGATGGTCACCCATCCACAGACCAACCTAGGCAAGCGTTGCTTAACCTTGAAGATCAACCTGTGCGGCTGTTATTATTTTGACACTCTCAAGGGAATCAAAATTCATAGGGTACTTCCCGTTGGTCTAGAATACTGAAATTTGGCATAAAGCAAGACACAAATAGGAAAAATTCTGAAAACTAAAAATGTTTAGTTACGAGTTAAGTTACGGCGAACGAAATTATTATTAAAAAAATATATTTATTTGAATTAAAACAATGTTTATTGATTAAAATGTTCTACAAGACTAATTTATAATTATAATATTTCTATTAACTAAACATATTACTAAAATCTGCAATTCTACAATTATGCAGTTTATTTATGACGCACGGGCGCATCCGCTGCATTAGTCAGCGATTACGTTACTCGGCGATATCCTAACTCCTCCCTCCTTAAGATGGAAGCGCGTCCCGCAGCTTCCCGCAGCGTCCTCGGTGCGAGATTTATCCTGTATTGGCCGTCGCTGTCTCCATTGCCAGAGCTTCCATAGAAGGATTGTCGTCAGGATGAGGTAGAGTCCTAATGTTGACCAACTGGGTGTAGCCATCATAGTCTGCCAATCAATTGTGGGTTCCTGTAGGTTGTCGGCTCGTTCTATCAGCTCGTGGATGCTGTCCAGTGATATATCTTCTAATTGTAGGTTGAAGTGGGTGTTCTCCTCTGGGATCACGACTTTACTGGGAAGTGGTATGATTTCGTCTGCTGCGACAGTATTGCTGTTTGTTGTTAGTGTTCGGTTAAGTATTTGCATTTGGCAATCACTTGTAATACTGGCGATGTGTATTCCCGATATCCTTTTGTATTCAGATTTAGTTCCGCATTTAGTTCTTAGGACTTCTTCTTCCTTCAGGATGATAAGCCACTTGTTGTCTTGGAGTTTCTGGATTCTTCCTTGTTTGAGGTCTATCTTGGCTCGTGTGCAGTTTGTGTATTGGTGTTTCACGAGTGAAATTATGCAGTCTTCTGATTTATCAACAGGCTGGGTGTTCAACGACGTGCAGAGTTGTGTATTCTGTGTGATCTGTTTGCAGTCTTCTTCCAGGTACGAGTACTCGTTGGTGCCCAGTACGAGGTATTTGGATTTAGGAATGATTGCCAGGTTTTGTTTGTCGGGAATGGAGTATAGATGAATTAGGTCGTATTGGTTTATATCAATGGAAGGAATATCTAGTATAAATGTTAGCGTGTGATCTGTACTATAAGCTTTTACACTAATAGACTTCTCTAAGCTATGTATATTGCTAATAGTAATGCTATCAACTGGTCTAAAATTGAATGATTTCTGAATAGCTAACATTTCGTTTATAAGAATGTGTGGGGATACGATGCTTGGATGCATAACTTCTAACTGAGCAAAGGTCATGGCGTCTTCTAAAATTACTAGCTTATCTAACAGCAATTGCAGACTAAAATCTATTTGTATATATAAATCTAGAAAGTGCAACCTATTTACTAAAATATTATTATTATTAAAAGTGGTATTTCTTAACATTACACTTAGTTTTTTCTGATTCTCGTCTAAGAGCTTAATCTGTTTACTGTACTCTTCAACTGCATGTTTTGCTATGAATAATGATTGCTTTTGAGACAAATTAATTTTATTTACTGAATTTTGTAATTTTGATATTTCATTTTCGAATTTAATAGCATCTTCGTAATCTAAGTTGCCTGTTATGGTTTTAACAATGGAACCCAGGCCGTTAATAAAACCACGTCTAAACCTATGGTGCGGTGCAATAAACACTATCTTTTTACCTATTAAATTTAAACTATTATCTATTTGATCTTTATATGCCCTATTTGATTGCTCGTTATTTTCAGCAGCCTTAGTATTGGCATATAATGACATAAGTTTTAACGTCGTTTCGTGTAAATAGGATACGTTATACACGCAGGCCAAACTAAACGTATCTACTTGCTTTAAAATTTGACCTTGTTTTAATAAGAGAATGCCATTGACGTTTTCTACGGGGTTAAGAGTCAGGTTGGCGGTTGCGTAGAGCAGGAAGGTTCCTGTGACGAGGGTCCTGGAACAAGATGTTGTCTTCGTAAAAGTTTGAAATGAACTCTGATAGATTTAGAATTGGGGTGGCTTCCTATGATTTCGGCAACATTGTTAGGATGAAGGTGAATGATCTTATACGGACCTTTAAATACTGGCTTCGTTTTGTCGCTCCTCGTAGTCTTTGCAACCTGTTTATATACTGTTTCACCTACCTTAAATGTGATCGCCTCAGCAGCCTGATTTCGCTTTTCTATCACCTGTTCTTTATTTTTAGATACGAGAGCTGCTATGCAATCCTGTACTGCTTCTGCATTTTTACGATGGTTAAGGACATAGTCTTGGTAGAACTCTTTAGGATAGTACAGTTCTAGTGGATTTCTAGATGCTGTATGACCAAGTAAGAGCTCGCGCGGTGTATAGCCTGTCGTAGAGTGAATGGCATTATTGTAGGCGATAATGGCGTATTTCATCAGTAATTGTATAGGGTCATCTTTGTTTGTCATTCTCTGAATTCTTATTATTTCAGCAATGGTAGAGTGAAAACGTTCTATGGGTGAGTTGGAATTCGGATTATAAGGGGTCGTGAAGTGTATGTTAATGTCATGAGAAGCGCATACTTCCTTTATGACGTCATTGTCGAATTTCGTGTCAGAGTCTGTGGTGATTTTCAGGGGTAATCCTAGTATGGAAAATACTTGTAATAGGGCTTCTGCGATATGAACGCTGCTTGAAGCATTAAGCGGTACCGCTTGGGCAAATTTTGAAAAATTATCTATAATTGTTAGGAACGTCGCACCTCCAGTGGAATATAGGTCCATAAACAAGTGTTGAAGCGGTTTTGTAGGTGTCTCTGTTAAGGTTAGTGGGGGTTTCAAAGGGTTTCTTTCGTATTTGGCTCTTAAACACATGTCGCATTGATTAATGTATCTTTGAATTGACAATAGCATATTAGGCCAATGATAGTTTCTGTGGAGTTGTTTATACGTCTCCTGAATACCTCTATGTGACGATTTGCCTTCGTGATATCGCTTAATGAGTTCTTGTTGCTCAGTTTTGTTTTCAACAAGGGTAACTCGTGACGTACATCTTATAAGTTTAGGACCCCTGTCGTTGAAAATTGTCGTGTAGACTCTCGAGAAGGCCAAGTACAGATTTTCATCGTAGAAATAACAGTGGAAGATACGGTCTGCTATTGTGTGCTCCTTTAGGAACCTAATGATTTCGGGTTCTGTATTGTTAACGGGAATGAAAACATCTTTAATAACAGTCCTAGAGTTAGTTGACCTATTTTCTACTCTATATGTTAAACCCGGGGTAGATCTAATATGGAATTGTTTCAGTTGTTTATCTATTGCATCAGATAAAATCGGGATGCCATTGTTTTCATTATCGGGTTGGGTATGATTTGTTGAGACTAATTGGTCAGGGTCGGCTGTAGTAATGCTCATTGCGTCTGTTCCGTTGTCAGTGTGGGGATAGTTGGTACTTCTTGCTTCTACGTCGTTATTATTATTGCTAGGTCCGTCATTGTTGTTGTCTCGGTCGTTATCTATCTCTGCTTGTCTACGGGCGTTCTCAAATATTCTGTTTATAATCTCGTCGTCGTCGTTATCGTCAAAATTGACAGCTAGAGAATCTATGCTGTTGTGAAAGATTTTGGCTCTGGATAATGCATCAGCGTTAGTGTTTTGTTTGCCTTTTTTATAGACTACCTTATAGTCGTACTCTGCTAGCTTTAGTTTCCACCGTGTTAACTTTGAGTTGGGATCTTTTAGGGACATCAGCCATGTCAAAGGTCTATGGTCTGTATAGATGGTGAATTTCCGGCCGTACAAATAAGGCCTAAAATATTTGATAGCCCAAACTATCCCGAGTAACTCCTTCTCTATTGTCGAGTAACGAGTCTCGGTTTCTGATAACGTTCTGGAAGCAAACGCTATTGGTTTATCAGCACCAACATTGCCTTGCGATAAAACTGCGCCTAACGCAAAGTCAGATGCATCTGTTGTCAAGATAAATGGTTTGTCAAAGTCAGGGTATTGTAATATTGGGGCATTAGTCAGAATTTGTTTACATTTGTTAACTGCGTCTAAGAATTCATTACTATGAACAATTTTTGCGTTCTTTTTAAGACAGGATGTTAACGGTTTTGTAAGCTTCGCGAAATCTTTGATGAATTTTCGGTAATAACCTACTAGTCCTAGGAATGATTTTATGTCCTTTTGTGTTCGTGGTATGGGGAAATTTAAAACAGCTTTTATCTTGTCTTTGTTGGGTTGTAGTCCTTGGTCAGTCAATTCATGTCCTAAAAAATTCACATGTTTTTGTAAGAATTCTGACTTGTCTAATTGCACTTTGAGATTATGCATTTTGAAGCGCTGAAGTACTAACTTGAGTTTTTCGTTATGATTTTGCAGTGAGGTGGCTGCAATTATGACGTCATCTAAATACGTGAATACGTTCTCTATCCCTCTAAGAATATGGTCCATAAGTCGCTGAAAAGTGCTCGGAGCATTTTTTAACCCAAACGGCATTCTTAGGAACTCATAATGGCCTCTTTCTGTGGTAAACGCGGTTTTTTCTATGTCGTTAGGGTGCATTTCCAATTGATGGTAGCCACTGGCTAAATCGAGGGTTGTAAAATACTGTGCGCGCCCTAATCTATCAAGTATGTCGTTGATATTCGGTAAAGGATACTTGTCTTCAACGATTCTGTCGTTTAGTCGTCTATAGTCTATAACAAGTCTCCATTTGACCTTTCCTGAAGCGTCAGGTTTTTTCGGGACGATATGAACAGGACAAGACCAGGGTGAAATACTTTCCCGAATAATTCCCTGTTTTAATAGGTTGTCTATTTGTTTTTTAATTTCTGTACGTTGTTGTGGGGCTTGTCTATAGTTTCTAACGAAGATGGGTGTGTCATCAGTTAACCTTAATTCATGTTTTACAGTATGTGTGAAAGATAACGGTATGTTTTCAGAGTGAAATACGTCACGATATTGGTAGCAAATTTTGGTAATCTCCCGTTTTTCTTCTTCATTCATATGGCTGGTTCTAATTTTCTTTAAGTTTTCGCAAAGTTCTTTGTCAATGTCAGTTTTAGTTTGAAGGGTGTTAATTTTGTGTGTTTTATTTTGATCTATCAGTTGTGGTGGCAATGGCTCAAGAGGTAGGAGGCAATTGTTACTGATTACTTGTTCTTTATCAGTTAAATTAATTATAGATGTCTTAAAAATTCCGTTTTTTACCGTTACTACAGCGGCGGGTGACTTGAGTCCTTTAAACCAATTAAAGTCGTCGCAGATATAGTTACCGTCCATACAATTTGTTTTTACTGTTATAAACTTTTCGCAATTGGGTTCAATTTTGAGTCTTTTTACCGGATAGTCAAAATAAATTGGTATTTCGGTATTATGAGTTCGCAAAAGCTTATTTTTAAAATCTATGTTACACCCTAATTCTTTTAACAAGTCCATCCCTATTAGTCCTTTATACTTTGGGTCAAAATCGAATAGAAGGAATTTATGATATATGTCCGTCTTAAACTGTGGGGGTAATGGTAAAATAGCAACATGTTCATGGCGAGTAACAGCATGCGCGGTTTTTACTTGAAATGGCTCGCGCTCAACGCAGTGTTCAAGATTGGTACTGGCTATTACGTCAGGTGATATCATACAACGCGAGGCTCCAGTATCTAATAAAAACTTACCTTGAAATTCCGGCAATTTTATATAGGGGAGATGGTCTTTACCTTGGTTGTTGAGGTGAACAGTCTTTACTAGCCTTGGTTCAATGGGTCCTCGTTCTGGGGAAAATCCTGATGGCTTGGTCCCTCAACGGGCGTCTCCGTCTGCGTGTAGCTGTAGTCTTCACCATTAGGTTGTAAATTATTATTAAACTCACCTTCATAGTAGGTATTGTAGTCAGGGTAACACTGGTCTTGGTTGTGCTGTGTATAAAACATTTCTTCGGAAGCGAAACGTGGTGTTTCGGGCTTGCTTACCGATCTCATGGTGACGTCAGACACTTTTTGCGGCGGGTTCACCTGCTGACGAGGTATATTCGGCTGAGGTCTAAAATTACCTGAGTTTCTGAAAGTACCAGAACCACTAGGTCTTACGTTACCTGAGGCGGGTCTTGGGGGTATGCCTTGACCCCTCTGTTGTCTCTGATCTATGTTCCAGCTATTACGCGGGGCAAAGTTATTATTTTGGGGTACCGTTTGGTTTGGCTTGGGTATTTCTTTTGGTTTGTTTTGGATAGAAAGTGCATTAAAACTATTGTTAAGTCTATTAAATGCCAAACGCGCCTCTTCCTGCCTAGCCGTTACTATGGCTGCTTCAAGAGTCGTAGGTTGTGCAATCCGCACGCCAATAGAGACGTGAAAGTCTAAATTATTAACGTATTGATCTATGACCATACTCTCATAATATGACTTATCCGTATGCCTACCTACTACGTTTAGAGTGTCTAAAATTTCCCTTAGTCGTTTACCAAACGTCTCGGCGTCTTCATTTTTATTACGACGCAAACGCGTTAGCTCTTGCATCAGCTGTATTTCATTACGCGGTTCGCCTAATCTACGCGTCAACGCAGCCTTAATTGTTTGCCAGCTATCAACTGTATCTTCAGAGGCTATCGCACTGATCGCCGAATCGCTTAATTTGCTTTTAATTAAACTAACAACAGCAGGGTTCACCCTAACTTGTGGATCCAGTAATAGCATCACATTTTCAACTTCTCTAATAAAGTAATTTAGTGTTTTAGGATTGCCATCGTATTTTGGCAACAGCTCTGAAACGAACCTGAAAGTCGCTAGATCGATGCTTGCCATAGCCATCGTGATTTAATAGTAAAATAGGAATACAAAACAAATTAGTTCTAATTCACTTTAGGATATTATTGAGATAATGTAACTAATACTGCCTACTCTCTAAGAAGCTAGCTTGAAGTTACTTTAATTATGTTATACGAATCGTGATTATATCGCATACGTAAACTAGTAAATATCTCTTGTTACAGAACGAATTGCTGCGAAATGTATACCGCGATTTTAGCACGCATACGTAGCACCTAAATTCAAATGAATGTAATAAACTCTATAACTAATGTACTTTGCCTATAGCGATTTTAGCCTATAAACAAAACACAGATAACATTTATAGAATACAGCAGGAAATATAGCATAGGAAACTGGGCGTACAACAAGCACTCACCACAGTATCTTCTGCATCTCTAGCCGGGCCTTGTAGGACAGCAGGACTCCCAATTCTCCGGAACTCCCGCAGGTTGTTCGCCTTCGTAGATTCAAGTTTGTGATCGCGAAGATAACGATAGATACCGTTCACTCTTACCGAAGAGTTGTATTCGAAGTAGAGTGTCGCGATCCTACCGACTGCGCCAGTTAAGTTACGGCGAACGAAATTATTATTAAAAAAATATATTTATTTGAATTAAAACAATGTTTATTGATTAAAATGTTCTACAAGACTAATTTATAATTATAATATTTCTATTAACTAAACATATTACTAAAATCTGCAATTCTACAATTATGCAGTTTATTTATGACGCACGGGCGCATCCGCTGCATTAGTCAGCGATTACGTTACTCGGCGATATCCTAACTTACGTCACAAGGAATTTTTTTTGGAAAAATCTTCAAGATTCGATTCTAGAATTGAACGTGATGTGAAAATTAGGGATTGCAATCCAGCAGCGTTTTCAATCCAGCTGGATTTTTGTTCGATTGACCTGAATCCAGCTGGATCCAGCGCGGATCCAGCAAAATGTGGAACGCAAATAAAAAAGCGACATTCATATTTTTTTTATTAAGTAATTTGTATTATAACTTCTAACGATAATATAATCTATGAAACCTTTCACTAAATTGCTTTCGTTTCTTAGCCATTTGAGATCAAAATAAACTACTTAAAATTAAATAACATAGGTATACCCTTGTAGTGACATCTAACGTCACAGAATCCTGCATCACTCAAGCTAAGTTCTCAGCGCGATTTGAATAGATACAACAGCCCGAAATCATCTATCGGGCAGTTGCCATTACACAGTTGTCATCACATATAACAATTACGGATGCAATTCGAAACTAAACAATAGAAATTGATACGTTTGCGGATCCGCATCGCTGGATCCAGCACTATATGCTGGATCCAGCATATTTAAAAATGTGCTGGATCCAGCTGGATTGCTGTATGCTGGATCCAGCAATTGCAATCCCTAGTGAAAATGTCTTTCGTGAAATTCGTGGAATTCCCGCTTGTCGCTCTGTAGTGTTCACCCATGACGGAGTGTTTAGATACAGTCGCCCATTTGGGCGGGCGGCCCCAAAGTGTCACAGCGTTGGGCGGGCGGGCCGCGGGGGCGCGCCTCACTCCGCGCAAGTTCATTACATTGCTCGGTAACGGACGTCTTCCGGTTTCGCTGTTTACTTAGTAATCAACACCTCATCAGGGAATTTTGACATGTTGCTTATTGGAAGTTAGACGGAGCTACTTTGTTGTTATCTTGGTTAATGGTATAAATGCATTCCATGAGCGTATCTAAGGTCAAAAAATATAAATAGGGATAAATGTTTGGGTACGCTATAATCATGGCGGTAAGAGCGAAACCTTTTTGAGGTGTGGCTGGAGAGGTTTCATGGCATCCTCATCTTCTGCATGACAATGGTCCTGTTTCGTATTCAGGGAAAATGGTTACCAAATATAATTAAAAAATATCCAAAGTTACTTATCCTTCCTGGTCGATTTCGACTAGCCTGTTAAGCGTAAATTGCCCTCTTTAACACAAGAAAAATAATATAAAGTTATACCTGTTGAACTATTGCAGTCAAGTCGGTATGAGTCTAGTAAACCGAGGTAGGTACTTTTGGAATCTAGAAACAGTTACCCAAGGAATACTCAAGTAAGTATAGTAATGTTGGTAGGCAGGTAACCCGAACAACTATGGTGAAGTATGATCCTGTCACGACTTTTGTGCTTACAAGTCCTTTTCAAAGACCTGAAAAATGTCACATTGTGTTGTTTACGAACATCAGAGACTGAGAAAACGTCACATTGAGAGACATTGAAAAACAAGCTAGTAACTGAAAACAAAACACAATCGAATATCTATAACATAGCGTATAAAAAGAACAATAAAACGAAAAAAAAGAGATTTATTACATATAACTGCTTGGCAGCCGAAATTGTGCGATTCTGGAGTTGCAGCGGGTGAATGAATCACTTTTATAAGAATATTATGATACACAGGTCTATTTAGGGGACAGGACGGGTATAAATAAATAAACCATAATAAAGTGAAAAAATAAATAAATGGAAAATCATATGCTCTTCAACCACGGATTAATACATGTCACGCCATCTAGTGAAATGTATTTGAACCTTGTTATTTAGGCACCGTGATTTGATAACTAGGTACTTTTCTACATAGTTATACTCTACAGCTATTTGTCTTTTTTTTGCTATCGAATTTGCGCAATATTAACAAAATCACTGCTTAAATAACTACTTTCTAATAAAACTACAAACTAAAACCACGGGTGACAAAAATATGCGTTGCTACCACGCTTTTGGAATGTTGGAAAAGATTGCGGAAACTCTAGACGGATTATGAGGCTTGATTCATAGGTTTGGTTAGTGATTTCCTTCCCTATTTCTTAATATTGTGTAACAAGGTCCAATGGAGCAGCTCGTGTCTAGATAGTAACAGCCGCACAGGTCGATCTTCAAGGTTAAGCAACGCTTGCTAAGGTTGGTCTGTGGATGGGTGACCATCTTAACATACCGAGTTTCCTCCGTACCTCGGAAAGCACGTTAAGCCGTAGGTCCCGGCTGTCATTTGTAGTGTGTGTGACTGGAAGCTGACCCCAATATAGTTGGGAAAAGGCTAGGTAGATGATGAAGGGTATACCTACGGTACAAAGGGGTTGTTGTATTCGTGGGGGTATCAACAGAAAATGGTGGATATTTTAATGAAATACCTACCTACCTTCTTGAACAGAGTTCGTCTTGACCGATATCGAGCCGAGAGTTGCTGGTCTCAAGCAAGCAACTTGTTCCTGAAAATAGAATTAGAGAACCAATATTCTGTTGTGGTAGCCACAGTTGATAAGATCAAGAACTTACCTGAAGTTAAGGAATATATGAAAGATATATGAGTAAAGTTTAATGGGCCTCGAACAAGGTGGACTGACGACCTGGTGAGGGTCGTGGGAATCCGATGGATGCGAGAGGCACAAGACCGGTCGCTGTGGCGACGCTTGGAGGAGGCAAGATTTCAAAAGGATCTTGCTGCCAGACCTTTACCAATTTTTTTTGTTAGCTTATTCTTTCCCACTCCTGGGCCAAGGCCTCCTTCCCTCATTTACCAATTAGCCATCAGTAATTATCTAGAGGATATCTCATCTACCTTAATGACTAAATTCAACAATAAGCTCCGAATAACTATGCAGTAGGTACTTACTAGTATTTCCTACCAGGATTGCGATATATCCAAAGAGTCACCGCAGCCCATTGAAAGAACCAGTGAATTTTGTTTAGCCACTTTACTTTTGCTCGATGAGAGAATGTTTTTTTTTTATTTCTCGCCCTCAAAAAAAGGTCTGACCAGACATTCGTTTATCCATTTTTCTTTGATTCTATGCTAATAACGATGACGTTAGGAAATAGGAGTTATGCGCAGTCTAACGTCTCGAAACGTTCCGTTTGGTTGATGGGTACAAATTTAGGAATTTTGAGTGCGAAAACGAACAATGCTACATTTTTGCAGTTTTCATAAGTTCTGTATGGGTTAACGCTAAAGCTATACATATAGGTAGGTACAATAGATTTTTTTTTGGATTGGGCATCATCAGAATGACTTCTCCCGCTCTTGGGCGAAGCGGGAGAGCGTGTGAAACTCTTACTGACTAAACCCCACCCCGTTCCTTCGTTGCCTTCGATCTGGGGGACACGGTGAGCACCTTTCGGATTTTCCGTGTTCCCCAGAGGCTTCGACCCTACAGGGCCCCTACAGTTTAATGGCATCTCCTTGAAGGTACAATAGATACCAAAATAACTAAAATAAGAGGATAATAGAGTAGATTACAGTGGCGAAGTGTGGGTTTTCTTAATAGGTAATCCGGACCAAAAAAAGCTTACCTTGCTCGAGTGTGATGCGTGAATTCCAGTAACTATAGCTGTGGCCCTGTGGCTGACTTCAAAATCTTGTACTCATTAATTGGCTTTTGCTCACTGGGGTTGAATTTGAGAAGCATGTTGCTATGAAATGTGATGAAATTAGGATAGAAAATACCCTTCTCTATATCTATCATGCATGTATTGAAAATAACATATAATTAAATAAAAACCATCCAAAGCCACAACTTTCTAAAAAAATACATATATAAAGTGCAACTTTAATTTTTACAACTTTTACGCTTAAGATACGTCTTCTTACATGCTAAATCAAACAAAACCATGCATGCATGCAAATAGTAATTATGATCTAATGCGAGAATCGAATTCGCAATATTTCGCGCAACGGTGAATTATATAATTATTATTGTGACAACACTCAGGTCGTTAAAACTATATGAAAAAGATAAAATAAAATATGTATCTACTTTACTATTACATATTTATCATAGTTTTTATTAGTTTTTAATATTACGTATTTCATAATTAAGTATAAACCACTTTATCGATAAAACCTCTGTTTGAAGTATCGCTTATTTATTTATTGTGTAGACCTACCAGAGTGTTGTCTTTTTAACACTGAGGTTGACTGGTAGAGAATGCCCTGATGTATTAAGTCCGCCTATGCACCATCACTGTACAAAGAAACTGCTGACGTTTGCGTCATCTGATAATTCTGCTTATTTTTGTGATAACATCAATCGGTTTCATCCCCGTTCCAGGCCAATAGATGGTGCTAGCAGCGACTTTGCAAGATATTTACATGGATCTTCTTTTATTCCTAATAAATGACGTTAAAAGCGTATATTCTTTTGTACTGCTGCTAATACGAGTAATTATCTGTGATATTATTTTACAAAACGAAATTTTAAAAAGTCGAGTGCTTAACCTCTGCAATTTAATACAGCGCCATCTACTAGTATAGATATTAATTGTCCATTTCAATCATCTTCGAAAGTTTGAAATAAGAGCCCATTTTTCCATAATCATGTGTGTATAGGAGTTGATCATTTAATAAATAAACCATAATAAAGTGAAAAAATAAATAAATGGAAAATCATATGCTCTTCAACCACGGATTAATACATGTCACGCCATCTAGTGAAATGTATTTGAACCTTGTTATTTAGGCACCGTGATTTGATAACTAGGTACTTTTCTACATAGTTATACTCTACAGCTATTTGTCTTTTTTTTGCTATCGAATTTGCGCAATATTAACAAAATCACTGCTTAAATAACTACTTTCTAATAAAACTACAAACTAAAACCATTATAATTATTATTCTTACCATACCTATTCAAGTACGATTACCAAACAATACAACTGAACTGTTCTTCTTTTTGCTGCACTATCACTACGCAAAACTATCACTAGTTTACATATAAACCAATTTCAACCATAAAACTATAAGATTCTAAATTATGATACGAATATATCAAATAAAATGCAAATGAACAGGTGAAATATGACACATGAATAAGCGCGAACCAAAACTGTCAAACTAAATGCTAATTAAATTAAGAAGTTCAGTATCATCTATCATTCCATCTCGTTCTAGCGGACGCATTTTATGATTTAACTCGATAAATACCGGGTTGCCTGCAAACGCTATTTAGCCGTATTATACTGGCTTGTCGCTTGTATAACACCGCTAGATGTCGCTAGAAACTATGATTTAAAATGTATGACATTCCCGTTTATAAGACCGGGTTACAGACCTGTTTTGCGTAAGTTGTAAGTGATTGCTCCGAAAAAACTTGCAGGCGTTTATTTATTGTTGATTGTTATTTTCACAAGCAAGTATTATGCAGTTATAAGATTTGATTAATACATAATTAATTTGTTAAGGTTTGTTGTTGTGTTTGTAAAGGAAAGCCGGCAGGAATGGAGTTGTTTACAGGCCGCGCTACTGGTAGATTATACGACATACCCCGAAAGCATTGCGCGTAGAAAAGCAAACAGTTTGATGAAGTTTACGATGAAATTACATCATCCTAATTGTGTAAGAAACTGTTAATAACAACGCAATGCCATTAATTTTGTCGAATCAATAACAAATCATTGCAATATTTACGTCGTCAACCCGTTAAATTCTGAATTTTGTTCGAGAAATTGTACATTTATAGGTACTCGTAACTACCACTATTTACCAGACGCACGAAAATCAATTCAGACACTACTCACGATAATAGTAAACCACTTTTCTAAAGATTGAATTCCAATAATCGATCTTGATAAACATTTTGCGCGCTACATCGGTGCGCTTGCGCCGAAAAAAAGTCGAGTGCATAGTACGCGCACGGTTAAGCTCCTCACGTACAACCGAAGCTCCAGTGCGGAAATAGCCCGGTTTATCATACTCCATAAATGTGAATTGAACGCAGGCACGGACTCAGAACCGCTGGAGAATTCCAGCCATTTTTTTCCACAGTATTTTGTACAAATTCAACCATTTTCTCGACTCGTTTATGAAAAAAGTAACACGAACATTTTCTTTGGCAAGGAAGATGAAGACGTCAAAAATATATTTCATAATCTCATATTTCGTGCGCAAGAGCTTCTGTAATAAACATCTGGATATATGGATGCATATTAATAAAACGAAAACAATGCGATTAAAAAAGGAAAATCACAAGAAAGTTTGCAAAAAAATAAGAAGCAAAAACATCGTTACGACGATCAATTTAACGAAACTACCAAATAAGTTTAATACCGTTCCAACGCCAAAACGGTATGTAAATAAAATCAAAAGGGACAAAGGCGTGAATTTGTAAATAAATACCGAATCTTAACAACGAAGAATTTTTACAAGACAACCAATTAATCACGGGCGTCGCCAAAAAACAAAAAATAGAATGTATTCGTCACGTTAAACAATTACAAACTTGTATATGAAGCTGTGAGTCTCACAGTTGTTCTCAATCTCGTCTGAAACGCGTCCGAGGCAACACAACACCATGAACTCTCACGAAGGAGTGAACCTGGTGGCGACCTACTGCATCCTCTTACTGCTCCTCATATCCCTGTGGCTCCTGTACTCAGCATTCTAAGGACTAAACGTAAGTAAAGTGCAGCTGTGAAAACCTACCTGCTAAAAGCTTCAGATCCGTGACTGGGCGTACTAAAGTGCGGTGACTGTGTATCAAAAATAACACTGGAATCATTGACGCGGTTATTACATAATTCGAGAGATGCCGAAAATTCCAAAGGACTGGAAAGTCTGTGTCTTGTGTTTTGAATACATTCTTATTATAAATTTAACTCATTATTTCAATCTCATTTTATTTGAAACCTTCAAAACTGGAGAGCAGTGTGATATTTTTTTCTGCATTTAAATTATAAATAAGCTTCACATTGCGTGCGTGCTTAGTAACATTATTTATAAACATTTTTCTTAGTGCTAGATTGTTTTAGATAAGAGAAATGCTTGGCTGTTTTCTTGCAGGTGGGCTTTTGAGCTTGCATTTGTCTATGATCCTGTGCTTTCTTTACATGGGTGTAGATTTTCTAAACTTTAAACCTACGTTTATCATTATCAATGAACTGAGGCCCCACGAGCTCAATTCACGCGATCTATTTGACGACCGAAACTGAATTGTAAAAGGGATGGAGCTTTATAGGCTGTACAGCTCCATTCTTCTTTTTCGGTCGCACGTTTTATATTTTCACATGTCTTGGTAAGGACCCTGCAATCAAATTCGCATTTGATTTTTAAAACAGGCAGTTCAGTTGGTACTTCATTATCATCATCATCATTTCAGACGAAAGAAGTCCACTGCTGGACATAGGCTTCCCCCAAGCGTTGCCGCAACGATCGATCCTGATCGGTACTGACTTCCAAGTTTAGGTCGATTTGTTATCAAACCATTTGGGTGTTAGGTTTGCACTTATTGTACAGGTGGTACGAATTCCGATTTCTCATCTAAAGTACCTGTTAGACGAATTCTACTTGCTGGACAAGCTAAAAGAAAAGGGATCAGCCCGTAGTTGATTGATCCTTGCATCTATCACTTAAAGGCCTTTCTGCCTTGCCAGTCCCAAAGCGACCTGCAAATTCTCCAAACAACTTCAAAAAATCACAACAAACTAAAAAACAAAAAATAAACTGGAGCATCCTTCCATACGAAGTGAGGCCCTGTGCTCTGACGCAAACATGCTGGTTCAAGCGGTTGGTGGATCCTCCAGCGATCAGTTCAGCTCGCTCCGTGCCTTAGCAACCATGCCGATCAACGCGGAGACAGTGAACCTGGCGGCCACGTACATGATCCTCGTGATCCTGCTCTTCTTTCTGTGGCTACTCTACTCCACTGTCTTCTAAACACCAGCTCTGTGAGGTTTGTCAGTGTGCCCGTCATAAGTGATTAACTAAGTCATCATTAGTGCCAGGACATCAACAAATAAAACTAAAAAAATTATCATAGGAACCAGAAAAGTTGAAAGCATGTACAGCCGCATCGCAATGTTAATTTCCCGCAATATGTAAGCCACCTGTCACTACACGGACGATCTATTAACGTACAATCATATTTATAAATCTTGAAAATATCTGGCGTGTGAAATAGGCGTGGTGTACGTAGGCGACCGTCGCATCTCCAGCGGTCAGTTCCCTGGAGCCAGCTGTCCGGTGAAGGTGTGACCTGTTCCTCTGCATCATGCCGAACCACGAGACCACCAGCCTGATCGCTACCTACCTCATCTTGGTGCTCCTCCTTGCCAGTCTCTGGCTACTCTACTCCGGAATGTTCTGAGGTGCTTATACTTTTAACTATTACGTTTCTTGAGTGGTTCAAAGTGAAATCGTGCCGGTCGTGGTGTCGTGGACTTTGAAAGTTTTTATCCTGTCCTTTATAAATCGATTGGAAAAACCACCCACTTTATTAGTATACTGAAAAAGCAACGAGTTGTTTGTGAGGAGGTGTACGCATAAAATAAAATAAAAAACGATTCCCATACAAAACAAGATCAAAAGAACGCGCCAACTAATTACCAATTAGTGCCAAATATATTTATTTACTTATAATTAAAAGTAAACACCTGTATTTACGGCAATCAATATAAAAATAACAATCCTCGTGAAAACATTAGTGATGTCGAAACGATCGCATTTGATTCGAACGTACGTCACGGTATTGAACCTCGGATTTCAAAAATAGTTCGCCAACCGGCGCCTGCGGCTTCTCCACAGAAATCATAACATTCCCGCGTCTAAAATTACCGAAATAATCTAACTGAAATACTGAATGGCCAGCAAGACATAGAGCGTGGCAAATGAAGATTTGGGAACATAAAAATTGTGAATTTGCCAATTGCTTTTTGTTTTAAATGATGCGGATCGCATTGGACGGTTGTAAACATGTCAAGTGGTGACGAGCCTCCCACACGGAGCTGCAATAATCCTAAAACATAGCCAGGGATCTGATGACAAACGAACTAGAAGATAAACACGCGTTTGAACCGAAGGAAAAACATTTACATGTAATCAAAACAAATCTAGTTCAACGGCGTGTGGGCACGCACTAATCAAAACGTCAAAGCATAACGATTTTTTACTGACTGAAAATTTTCACACATTTTACCAACTGACATGAATAACATTTTCATTAGAGGTACCTACTGTTTAAACGTTTAAAAAAGACATGAAAAGAAATCGCCAACAGTAAAATTCGCGAAGAACTGAAAATTTTCAACCAAGATTACTAAATTAAAACATCATTTGTGATAGGTTTAGTGCGAAGGAAAGAACATTACGGTAATATTTCAAGAAGACGTAGAGGTGTTCTTAGAAACATTTTAGTATCTCTAGGTGAACAGCTTGACATGACTTTTATTCATACTAACGTCACAAACACATCAGTGCGTACAAGTTAATAGTTGCAGGAGCCAACATATTTCATTTCAATAGTAATTGTAGGTAAACACGTTGTCTGTCCATCGATGGCTGCTTTCAATTCTCTTTCCACTCAGCAGAGAGCTTTTTGTAATAAACATTACGTTGTACAGACTAAACAATATTGTGCGGCCAATTTATTTAGATACTTGCCGCCCACATCGAGTGTAATTCCAGAGAAACACGTTTGATGTTATGCAGTTACGACACAGCTGTGCTTTATTATTCAAATGCCGATAATTTTAATGGAGTTGCCAGGGATGTTGTCCGAAAGAGTGACCAAAGCCCTGGAACTCAAAAAGTAACCGAAAGCAACACCGAACTTAGGTGGGTCAGCTGTTAAAGTCTGATACTTCACTTCAAGCAGAGCGCGAGAAGTTATGTGATGATGTTCCGCCTAAAAAAAAGTTCAAAGAAGTTGAATTATGGCATCCACAAAATCTATCATGAGCGAAATTGACATCAAAAACTCTTATGAAAATTTATTTCAAGATCAACAAAAACAAGTTTAAAAATAAAACATCACACCGCTTAAAATCGAAATAGTGTCTCCAAGTATTAAAATAGCTTCAACGTCTATTTATATATTGAATTAACCTCCATTTTAAAATAGATAGTACGAAATAAAAACCGAGAAATGTTAAAACAATAGTAAGAGTGACGTAAATCGTACTGGACGTGTGAAGATGGATGGTGTGTGTGAAATCTAATGAGAAGACGGATAGAAAAAGTAGTGACAGGTTGGTTAACGATTCTAATCAATCATTTGGGCAACAGACGTCGTCAATACTTCTGAAAATAGCGGAATGAAATTGAGAATTTCAGATAACTGGTTTTTGTTGCCAACTCCAATAGAAGCGGAATTAAAAATGTGTGAATTGTTGACGGGATGCTGGCGAAGGTTGTACTTTGTTTATTCAAAGAACATCTTGCGGGGAGTGACGCGGACGGCCGTGTAGTGTTGTTGATGCATAAAGATAATTTAGCTGCTGTTAAAAAGACATAAACTACACAAACGGATCTCGTGAATGCCACAAAATATCTAAAACTTAGCCTTTGTAACGACTACACTGAAGATTTGTAAACATCTGGAATACCGCATTCGAAGAAAGGAAACCACAACGTCCGTGCTTTTTGAAGGTCTATCTTCTTTGAGCCTGAGCTATTAACCTCTATTCTTGATACAGAATAATGACATGCTTCTATTTCTAAGGTCTTCTTCTGATTCTTTGACATTTGCTTAAATGTTAGTTTGTTGTATGTCTGTACGGTTCCAAACGTTTTATAGGATCACTCGTCTATTTGCCTCTCTCTAAGTCTGGCCGTTAATCTGCTAGACTAATCGGGTTGAAATTTGGTACACATATATAAATCAGCTGTAAGCACGGATCTTAATTAATTAATTTGAAAAATGTGTATTACTTTTGGGATGCAAATGCGAAAATTTTGTAAGGACCTCAATTGTGTTTTTTTACAGTTTCAAAATAAATAATTTTCGAAGTAATTTAAGAAAATAAAATGAAATTTGAATATGAACCCTTCAATTTACTTCGAAATAAACGAGGCAATTTGTTGTTTTAAAATGTTTCTATACAGGAAAATTTACTTAAGAAATTGTGTGACAGAAAACATTATCAAGAAACATGGTTCATGGACTCTTGGTCGGATTTTTTAATTATTATTGAGTATTTAAACGAATTGCTATGGAATGAATTCCAATATTCTGAGATTTAAGTTTATGTTCTTGATGAGAGGCAGCTTGCCTACTTTAACCACAGTAAATTCATTTCATAGATTCATGTCTACGTTGTAATCATCCGTCTTAATTACAAAATATTTCTTGGGCTTCATTTCATCTTCAATGTTTATTAGCCGCATAATACTGTCAGTTAAACGACAGCGATGAGAATTTGAAATTGTAATTACGCACGATTTATTTTTCGCGTCGTTTGACATTAAATTATCGTGATTCCGAAATGTGTTATGAACTCGTAAACATGCTGTCAATTACTAATGTTATTGCGAATAATGGAAAGATGAAATTTTTGACATATTGGCAGCGTGTCGTACATGAAATATTTAATGAACGGGAAATGACGAGCGAGTAATCGTCATAAGTTAAATATAACGATTCGAACTCGGTGAAGATATACACGACGATAAACGGTTTAAATAACTAGCCATCAACGGTTAAAGTTAAGAGTTGTCAATTGATATATCTGCATTGCATTGTCGGCCTTGAAATGTTTCCACTATTGGGACTCAGGCCTCCTCTCTAGGGGAGGTTGATATATTTAATGCACGAAAAATTACTAGCGACTAATCGTCATAGGTTAAACATAGCGATTCGAATTCGATGAAAGACGAAGTTATTAACGAATCAAATGAAGAGCTGCCAACGGTTAAAGTTAAAAGTCGAGTCGACAATTGACATATTCAATGCACGAGAAAGGACGAGCGACTAATCGTCATAGGATAAACCTTTTTACTTGCTCCGTGAGTCCTGATAACGATTCGAACTCGGTGAAAGACGATGTTATAACGTTTCAAATAATGAGCTGTCAACGGTTAAAGTTAAAAGTCGTCCATTCGTCATCAGTTAAAACAACGACTCGGCGAGGTTTACGGACGTCTCGTGGATAGCTATTAATATCATCTCCGCTGCAGGGATAATCTAGTCAAATGGGGTTTCCTTAAACCATCTCAAATACAATGGCCGTGTGGAGTTCCTTCACAGGATACGCGTCACCTCCTTTCCTATCAGCATTCACTACTATCTGCACCTTCAACGACTTATACGAGGTCAACGGCAGAGCTGTCCAGGTGGTTAAATATTGTTCGGATCAAATAGGAGTCAGATCGACTCTAGAAGAAGAAAAAGAAAAATAACGAGTTGTCAATGGTCAAATAAACGTTCTTCCGAGATAAAAAGTATTTTATGGCCTATTCCAGGACATAGTCTTATCTTGTGCTAAATTTCATACTAAATCTTTGGATCATGAAGCAATAACAAACATAGATACACATATAAAGAAATGTCAGTAGTCATTTGGACGGGTGGAGAGGACGAGGGAGTCCAAAGAAACGATGGATGGTTTGTGTGAGGACTGATATGAAAGAAAAGGGAGCTAGTGATGTTGTGACGGATGACAGGATAGAATGGAAGAATAAAACATGTTGCGCCGACCCCAAGTAATATGGGATAAGGGCAGGAAGAAGAAGAAGTCAATCATAAGAGATGTCGTGGATGGTTCACATTTACAGTCGTAGGACACCACGACTGACTCAATAGGGCTGATCACAGTTCAAGCGGGGCCATAGAGCACTTGATGTGATGTTTTTATTTTTGAGATGGGAAATCATCTTATAAGTTCTTCCGTTCCCCTCCAACCGGGAAGGTGTGTCCGACTCATACTGACTATAACACACCTGTGTTCCTATAATTTCAATTTGCGTTCCAGGGTATCTCCTTCGGATATTCCCGTAGCGCACTTGACATGATCTTTGTTTAATTTGACTGTGGAAATGGGGCCATCCATATTCCATTGCGATGTACGAGTAGATGCTTTATATTAATTCGAAATAATATTAACACAAGGTTTATTAGCACATTAGTCTAGCGAGCCATTTGATAAACTCTTTTATAATTGGACTTTCGAAGGTCTCGAAATCAAGTAAATTCCAGCTAGTGGCGACTGCAAACCACATTAATATATTATAATCATCAAAAGCAAGTAGGTATGCTAACGCCCACCGACAAGAGCACGTCATATCTTGATGTTCCCGACGGTTTCACAAATAGTTGTGACTGTACGAAGTCCACAGGAGAATTTTATACATAAATAACGGATTATTGCGACAGTTAAAGACTCCGCAAATATTTCTCAACTATTTTTTATTTAGAATTGAAATAAAGTATATCAGTCATATAAATTAGAGTGCACGATGACGTCAACACAAGTTTCCTGTAGTTTTATAATTATATTCAAATACTGCTGCTGGAAATAGACACTAGAATTACTGATCGTAAAAATGAGCCGGTCGCAAGCGCGGGCGGGGACGTTGTGCTGGATTCATTATTAAATTAAATGTGTTTTTGTTACAGAAGCTGTCCAGAAAAAACTCAAAGTTGAGACCAATCCAAGATGGCGGTCAACACACGCTATAAAAACATTTAATATTTAGGAAACCGTAATTTTAGTAAGTAAGTTAATCGTAAGTTAAGCAATGTACACCCAAGCATTTAAATACCATGGAACTAGACTCAAGGGAGGTCACAGAATGGACAGGTTCACCATCAGACAGAAGAGACATGAAGCAGTGCTGGGCATTCCAATATAAATAAAGTCTAAACTAAAGATATAGCCATGTGAAAGACAACAAGTTAGATGGAAATTATTTAAAACCAAAGCAATGTTATTGAGTTAGCTGATAAATTGTTGATGTTCGGTACAAATCATCATGTTACGGATTTTATATCGTTGTTATGAGCTAAGAGAGTTTTTGTAATAAAGGCTTTTTTAGAATGGCAGCTTTTTATTTTGAAGTCAGTGAAGTCAAAAGCAGGTTGCATCGATTACCTATTAGGGTGATACGAATGAAAATGGAGAGAAAAATGAAAATACCATAGTAAGTACAACAAGTTTAGGGCATAAGGGTAGAGTAAAAGACAACAATATTATAGTGTGAAATTATCTGAATGAAGTTCTAAAGAACCATACCAAAGAAAGGCAAGATGAGTTTTTTGGAAGATATAGCGAAGAAGGAAGTAAATTCTGGATGACGGTAAATAATTCTGTTTGTAATGTTAAAGAAATGTATTAGGTTAAATAAGACACCATCTCTATTTCAGGGGACCTGGCGGGTGTAACGCTAGATTTTTGTGTGAAGTTATAATATCAGTATTTTGACGTCCACTATAGAAATTCTAATCGGGTACATTCAAAGTGGAGACGGCTGACTCACACTCCCTTCCCATAGACGCCTTTGAAGGCGCCCTAGTAGATTAATTAAAGGAGAAAAGAATGATGTAAATGCTAATAGTTTTCGAGTTTAAGTTCAAAATTTACACCATTTTCCCATAGGTAACAACACAACTGGACTTGTTTTAGGCAGTAAAACATCAAATATCTCCCCTATTCTGTGTGCTGCGATAGGGAGTGTCAGACTGTTACTGACTAAAATTCTACCTGTGTCTTTACAATTGCACTTTGCGTTACAGGGCCTCATTAACTCTTTAGAACTATTTCGCAAACAAACAAATAAAATCTGCATATGCTTCATTGGCGTTCATACACTTTGCAGTGTGTTCCATATCATCTTGCACAACATGTTTATTGTAGAGAGCAGTGTTACGCGATATTTTTATGTTTTCTTGTTCTAAAAACATCAATACGTTGTTATTTTTTGTCGGCGCGCGTCATTCTGCTGCAACACTGCCAACATTTCAAGTAGATGCATTGAATGCCGATGTTTTTATACTGGGTGGGACAATAGTTATTTGTGCAACAAGAGAGCAAAGTTGGTTTTTGCCGCGAGTGTTGATTTTGAATCCCGAGTAAGAGAAGGATTCTATATTTGAATCACGAGCGTAGCGAGTGATTCTAGGTTAGAATCCTGAGTGCAGCGAGGGATTCAAAGACACGAGATGCAAATAACTTTGGTCTCGTGTAGCACATACAACTTTTCACTTCAGCAGCGAAAACAAATAATGTTAAGGTAATAAAAAATACAACTTGGTAATATTTAAACCACATGTATATTTGTAAAAAGGAGCTCGTGGCTATATAATAACAGCCGCACAGATCGATCTTCAAGGTTAAGCAACGCTTGCCAAGGTTGGTCTGTGGATGGGTGACCATCTTAACATAACGAGTTTCCTCCGTGCCTCGGAAAGCACGTTAAGCTGTAGGTCCCGGCTGTCATTTGTAGATCTTTGGCAGTCGTTACGGATAGTCAGAAGCCAGTAAATCTGACTCCAGTCTTGCCATAGGCAGCCGCTCCTCGTAAAATACTGGTATTCAGCTAAATCCGGCTTGACTGGAAGCCGACCCCAATATAGTTAGGAAAAGGCTAGGCAGATGATGTATATTTGTAAAAATTAAAAGTTAAAAGTAAAATTATTGCAGTTTTGCAAATTAAATTAACAGTTTTATTTGGAACCGATATAAAATAATAATATCCAATGTGTATCGCACTTTGTAGCTAGCGAACAGAAGAAGAAAACAATAAAAAATTAAAGCCCGCTATTTTTTAAAGATGCGTTCGGAAATTGTACTATTACTAAATTATTCTGTCACAATAAAGATTGTTAAAACTTTAAATAATTATGTAGATACATGATAAACTTCGTATTTTTTAATTCAACATCTCTTTATTTGATCATAAAAAAATATAATTCGATTATTAAGAGAAAAGTATAATAATTACATTTAAACCTTGATTTGAAATTTTATAGGTGACGTGTTTCCGAACGTTTTATTGTTGGTTTCTTTTTTGAGCCTATTATATATGGAATTTGAAAATCGAACTTTGAATCGACTTGTTTCTATCTCTCGCTCTTTTCGTATCGAAGTGAAAGTGACAGAACAAAGTGAAGTTCAAATCTTTCGAATGTTGTGAGTAGACCCAGCACTGACTCGGCATTTAAAAAAAATAATTAAAAAGTTACTTTGTCTCACGCTCGCAGCAAAATCGAATTTTGCTCACTGTCTTTAAACTGCAAAACATACTTGTTTGAGGTGCTGAAGTGAAAAAGTAATTATGGGTACAAGAATAATAATTACAATATAAAAATAAAACAAAACAACTTTTATAATACTTTGGAACTGGCCGCTAATTCTTTAGCATTTTAGAGCAATAGCGCACTAGTGGCCAGGTCGCGGCTGCGATCGAGATACATACATTAGTATGAAACCGCTATAGAGCGCGGGCACCTGGCCGCTGTGGCCTGGTGTCTATTGCACTATTGCTCTTAGAGTTATGTGGAACAGTGAGTAAAGTCCCACAGACGTTCGTTGAAATGAGAGGATCCTCCGACCAGATGAGTGTTATATATCTGGTGGGCAACTGTCCGATAGATGATTTCGGGCAGTTGTATCTATCCAAATTGTACGTAGAACTTTGTTTGTGCGATGCAGGATTCGTAGTTCTTATGTGACTTTATAGATGTCGCTACAGCGTATTTCTAGGCTCTCACACCACACACACACACTAAAATATCACCTTGTCTCTGTTCTTGTCCCATGAGTTTTGCGGGTGAAGCCGTTGAGAGATGATGGGAATAATTCTATTTAACTAGATAATAATTATTTCAAATTATATCTAGCTGTATTTTCTCCAACATCTACTACGCGGGTTAGGCGTAGGATTTTTACCCGATCTGTTCGCTTCTCACTTGATATTATTATTCATTGTTACAAGCGAGACGGGTGAAAATTTACATTTTCTGGCCGTCTCTGGCCATCTGAAGAAGGATACCGCCGTCGTTGTTGACTACAGTAAAGGTTGCGGGACATTATGGACCGACAAGGAGTTGATACAAGCCGAGAAACTTCGTCACTGCCGAGGCGAAATTCATTTACGGAGCCCAGTGTCACAGTGACAACCCACGTGTATTAAACGACATTTTTCAATATACACGTAGAAATTATAAATGAACAAATGCTGCCCAGCGATTAGCAGGAGCTATTTGGCAGCCAGCCTGATACGATACAAGTACTGTAATCAATTCGGTAAAAAAGTCTCCTTCTCCATCCTTTTGATAGGTCATATTCCCATCTCCTAAATTCACATCCCTTTTGTCTTTTACCATTTCCAGAATTCTATTCGGAACTTCGTCTGTTTTTCTCTGTTTTTCATTTTGACCAGTTACAGTTTCATTTTAGATTTTGTTTTAGTAAAACATTTGTGCGGCGTCTCTCCACAGACCATGTCCCATCTTCCATCCTGCACCACATGCCCTGTTGCTTGTTCTCGCGAGGACCTAATGACAGCATCAGTGGACGGCATTGCCGTGGCCGAGTACTGGGCCAGGCAAAGTATCTGACTTGTTTTGCCATCGACACGCTAAGAAGAAGAAGAAGTAAAACATTTGTCTTTTTAGAAGTTGTCCACATGTCAGGTAGCCACGTTGAGTCGTTGAGTATGCTTCACTCCATATTGCGTTGGCGATCTACCAAAACTAACAAACCAAAAACATACATTTTTGTTGTTTTTGTTAGTGACACAAGTTTGACACCCTTAGGTGAGACATGAGAATATGCACGTGTTATACAGCTTGCCATTGGCTAACATTGGGGTTTTTTTGTGTTATATCAAAAAATGCTTATTCTTTCTTTCGTCAGCGTGTTAGTAGGTTTCTTCTTACAAACTTTGGACGACTGAAATTTCTTTTTCTTTCTTTGTATACATCATAAAAGAAAGCTATGTGCGAAATTTTTGGGTTTGGGCTGGGTGTTGATGAGTCAATGAGTGAGTCACAACTTTGCGTTTAATATACTATACTAGCTGTCCCCTGCGGTTTCACTCGCATTTTTCGTTACTGCTCCGCTCCCGTGGGTCGTAGCGTGATGGTATATAGCCTATAGCATTCCTCGATAAATGGGCTATCTAACACTGAATTGATGAATTTTTCAAATCGGACCAGTAGTTCCAGAGATTACCCCCTACATACAAACTTACAAATTTTACCTCTTTATAATATTAGTATAGAAGTATAGATACTGCCGTGAAAAGTTCTGGGGAGAGTGAATCGCCTCGCCTGACACCTCGAATACTTCATAATATAGCCCCTGAACTTGATAACGGGGCAAAATAACCTCACTATATAATCCCAATTTTAGTAGAATCATGTCCCAATGCAGGCGAACAAATCAATGTCCAAAATTAATGGTTATTTTGCGTTATAACATTAACCGTATGCGCTGTCATAGCGTAGCCATCAAAACCTAGTAAATAGCCTTGCTTTTCCATGAATAATTTGCTGTTATTCTGTACATCATCCGCATTAAATACTATGTCGATTACATAAGCCTGTCATAAACCATATGTAAATACATTATTTACGAGAGCTACATGATTTTACGGGCGATGTAGTTCGCTATACGATCTCTTAGTATGAGAGTATGAGTACCACGGGAAGTTAGTGTCGGTCGTTAAATATTATTGATGATTTCAACATATTTTGGAAGTAATTAATATTAGTATGTTTAGGTTTAAATTATGTGTATTTTCAGATCTTTAGTGTGCATCTATAGTTAGTGAATCGTAAATCGGGGTCATCGAATTTGCTAGGTAACTTTCTGTTGTTACAGAGTTCAAGGCTAAACCTATGTAACCAATTCCTTATTTGTATCATATATTATCAGGACTTTGCTAATTTAAATGAAGATTATTTTATGTTATTGGGGAACGTAGTTTGATGGCTGATAGCTACAACCTGGGGAACTTTAAAGTCAAGAGTGAATAGGTTACAGTTCCCTGCACGTAAGTGGCAAGGGTCGTTAGTTGCGCAGAAATCGTTTTTTAGGTCTATTTGGTGGTCAAGCGGGACGCGGGGTATGAGGTAGCGCCGATCCGGTGTGCGATTGTTGCAGTATTATAATAGTAGTCTATGATTGGTGCGTTAGTCGACTTTTGTCCCAGCATTACGTCTAAGACCCGTTCGCTTATTCGCTTTTTTGTGCACCATGCGCGTATTTAGCCCGACTACGTTAAAATCTTGCCAAGTTACGTGCCGGATACCGTACTTCTAGGTAAGCGCACTCCATCGTCGACCGCATTGCAGATTATGAACGTGAATTAATTAAAGTACGGATGTGTCTTAAATAATTTATTAGATAATAAATAAATAATAATTGAAACAAGAAGTAACTTCATTCAACTTAATATTAACTGAAAATAAATAATTAAACCCTAAGACGTAGGTAACAGTTAAATAAAATATACGAAATCAATCCATAGTTTCCCTTTTATAAGGCTTTTTATCTTTCTTCGACGTCCCGGCGGCTGATGTAGAAGGACTGTCCGCATCCCCTTCCTTGGGTTCTGCAGCAGTAAACTCCGGCTCGTCACTATCTAGCGTCATCACCCTAGTTAGTTTAACCTTCACGTCATCCCCTTCTTCATCCTCCTTTTCCTCAGCGTCTTGTTGTCCCCCGTCACTCTTCTCATCCTCGTAGCGCACGCGGATGAATGGTTTGCCAGAACTGCTGTCATCCTTAAGAGAAGCACGCTTGAAGAATTCGGGTTCGGTATCTGAAAAAAGAGAATTCTCATGAATATAGAGACGCTTGCAGTTAGAACTGATCTTCAATGCCTACCCAAACTGGTAATATTTGACGTTGAGGGGGGCGTGAGTTCAACAATGTAAGGCTAGATTGTAGATCTTTGGCAGTCGTTACGGATAGTCAGAAGCCAGTAAATCTGACTCCAGTCTTGCTATGTAGTACCTCGTTACCCCAGTTTATGGGTTGTGGAGGTCTGGTAGGTAGCCGCTCCTCGTAAAATACTGTATTCAGCTAAATCCGGCTTGACTGGAACCCGACCCCAATATAGTTGGGAAAAGGTTAGGTAGATGATGATGATAATAAATTGGAATGGACCTGATTACTCAACTGAAATACAAACTCTTATAAACAGTAACTTACCTGCTGGAGGTACTATTGCAGGGAATAAAATTTCATCGTAATTTGAAGGTACAGCCTCGCTTGGTGCGGTACCTGGGGATTTCTGTTTCTCAGTTAAATCAATTGCAGCCTTGCGTTTGGTTTTTGAAGAAATCGAAATCGTGCTTTCAGTCTGTTTGCCAAGCGAGGGCCCAGGGCTGCCTACGGGTGTCAGTGTTTCAGCATGTCGTTTGGCAATTTCTAATTTCACGTTAGTTACTGATTTTACCAAGCCCATTTCTGACTGTGATATATCAGATTCAGAATGTAGTTTTATGGTTTTCAAAGCTCCCCCAGATGTATCAGTTTCAACTGCGTCATCATTGTCTAGAGACACCTCCGCAACTTCTTCAGCCAGTTTAGAACCTGTGGTGTTGGTAGATTGAGGCTCTTGGACTGATCCAGATGGGGTTTCTCTTGATTTAGATGGCGGAGTATCAGTTGCTTGGTGACCTTTGATTACATGGGCAGGTTGAGTTTCTGGAACTTCGCTTGATGAGTACAATTGATTCGAAGATGTAACCGGCACCAGTTTAACGGGTTTATCAGTTTCATCTTCAATTTGTAAATGCGATAAATCTACTGTTAGATCAATTTCTGTTTCTTGTCGTTCTACTTTAGGTTCATCTATGTGTCCTAGATTCTGCTCCGTCTCCTCCTCATCACGAACTCGGAGCGGTCGCGACGTTAATGTCTCAGAATCAATTGCTGTTAATTGATTCTGAGACATTGATTCTTTCAAGCCCAAACTAAACATATGTTTTTCAATTTCTTCTTCTTGCGCAAAGAAAATTTTTCTGCGAGATCTCAACTTTTTTTCTTCCAGTTCCTTTCTTCTTGCTTTTTCGAACTGCGCAAGCAGAGCCTCCGTTGCTTCGACATCTTCCTCAAGTAAAAGCACGTCTTTACCGTCAGGGCCTTCCAGGTCAGGGTCAGATACTCGTCCCATTAATTTTTTTGCTATGTTAGCGATTTGTCCAAAGAAGCCATGTTTAGATTTTTCTTCAAAAGCGATTGGATCTACACTTCGCTCTTCTTCTTTGGGTATTTTGTTAATAGCTGGACCATCAGGCTGACTTCCTATATCGGGTGAAGTTGCTTCAGGTTTAACTGGAGCTACTACAGAAGCCAAATTTCGACTAGGCCCGGGAGCAGGATCTTGTGCTTCTAATGGTGCCTCGTATTCCGGGGTAGGCTGTGCTGCCGTGGGTGGTCCGCCAGGGAAGTTCTCATCGTTGTCTCCTAATTTCCCCATGTGTTTATGTATGGTGTCTCGGCTACTTGGAAAGTGTTGCAACAAATATTCCCAGTCGTCAAGTTTGAGAGTGAGTACTTGGGATTTGATAATTGTACGATACGAGTGAGTGTACGGAGTATTGCGCAATAAACCCTGTAACTGAAATTTTATTTTATTGCATAAATTTTTTAAGGTTTGTTTTTTATAGCTAGTGATTTAAGTGATTACTTACAATGCCGAAGTACGAGCCAGCAGGGTACACGTTGGAGTTGTTCGCCATTTCATCCTCACACGTCTCCAGCACCTTGCCAGTGTGGATAAAGTACATGGAGTCAGTGATTTCACTTTCCTTCACGACGTACATGCCTAAACACAAAAGTTATTTAGTCTAACCTACTAAAAGGTGCTGACAATGAATCACACAAATATAAAAAAGGCAAAAGTTTGTTTGTATGTCTGAAATAACGTTGGTACATGGATGGAGCATGTCCTGAAATAGCACATACAATACTTTATATCCCGGAAGTATGTTTCTTAACTTACTACATTAACGTAGGCAAAGCTGCATGTACATATACCATGTTAATAGAATTTTAGTAGACTTTTTATTTTCCACCTTTATTTACTAACAGCCGAAACCAATAACCTATCTATCACATATCGGAAATAGAAAAATAAATGAAACAACAGAAAATATGATAATTTTTGTATTGTATCATTTGTTTTACAATCTCCAGTATGCCAAAACTGGAGATCGATATGTTATTGGTTTCGGCCGTAAGTCCGGCCGCAAAATTAATTAAAACGATCGGACATACAACTTGGTCACATTAACTTGACGTTTGGTGTCGTTGAAATAGTGTCCCTACCTTCGTTATAAGTGTATAACTGCAAACAACCGACCAACTGTCTCAGGAAAGCAGGCTCACATTCTTCAAATATATGATGCTGAAATAAATATCAGAATCAAAATATCTGTTGATTTAGTCTTTTTCTGAATAGCAAGGACGCTTTCTTTGCGTTAAAGATTAAACATTAACGCCCGTTTTCAATAAGCTATCTATCTACAGTTGCAGCTATTAAAGATAAACCAATCTATCCTTTTACCCTTACTTGCTTTCCTATAACCTACTGACGGATAGCATTTTCTACCAAAGTTGTAGATGGATAGATAGAATGTTACTGTTTATCGGAGATAGCTATCTAAACTTCGGTAGGTTATTGAAAACGGGCGTTAAAGGATTAGGATTAGACCTATGTGCGAGTAGTCGAAACACGCATCGATCAAGGAAGCGTGGGAGAAAAAGAGATAAATCCTATATTTAGCTTTAGGTAAGAAATCATCCAGTTACTGCCGCAGATTGCCTCCACGAGAACACGACGATGCTCCGCCCAAGCGGGGTACACGGCCACCGTCTATTCCACTGTATCCTTCGGGTGAGTCACAAAATTGTGACACACGGCATTTCTTCCGCCTGAATCTGATGCAGAAACCTCCCGAACTTGTCCGGTGAGGATCTGCGTCATGCGGAAGGTTAGAATGCCGTGTTGCTGCTTCAGCCAGCAAGGAGACTAACCACCGTGAATATGGCGTGCCCAATCCTATATTCAGCTCAGTGCATATTGAAGATTATTTTTCTTCTCTGGGTTCGTAGGATCGTTGACTATAAGTAAATTTGTGAAGTGCGTTGTGTCTTGCCGAATATGCTTCCCAGCGGAGACAGCACCTTAATGGAAATGGCGAAACGTGGTCTATTTCTAGGATCAAGCGTCTTTTCAAGTGGGTATCATGGCTGGTACATACTCGTAATTAGCTGGACTACTAGATCATTGGGATGATTTGCCAGTCCCTTTTTGTGAGTTTCGCTTATTGAAGATAGATGATATCAGCTATGTATATTTATTTTCCGATTTCCGACCACTGCCGTAGGCGCGGACCTGTGGACGGCGCGCACTGGGCATCTCGCCGTCCGGCAGTCCGGTAATAACCTGGACTGAGCCCAAGTCAACGGCGCCTTCTGTTTCACGCGCGGCTCAAGGAGATGTCAGCAAACTGTAGGGGCCCAGCAGGGTCGAAGCCTCTGGGGATTGGATTCCGAAAGGGAAGCTCGTAACCCCAGAACGAAGGTAACGACGGAATGGGGTGGGTTTTAGTCAGTAAAAGTCTGATACGTCGAATTGATTCTCATGAGTCCCCACTTAGTGTTGCTATGCGTCTGGATAAAACCGGACACGGTCAGGCGTTTTTGGTTGTGTGCCCAGCCAAATTAGGCGGAGTACGGCCCGTCCGGCTTTTGTGAGGCTTTTAAAATTTGACCATTTTTATAGATTTGTCATGTATTCTTGCATTTGCAAGCGTTTGCAAACCTACAATGACTAGTTATTTCATTAGAATGTAAAAAGTAAAACTTCCGTGCATGGCATCAAAAAAAAATTGTCGGCCTTTTTAATCAAATGTCCGGTTAAACTGGCTGGTTTGTCTGGCTTTTCGATTTGAAGATCTGGCAACCCTATCCTCACTTGAAAAAAAAAGCTAGAGTGCGTCTAATGAAAGCGCGACATGGAGTTTTTTTTTAAATGTAATTGGCAACATTATTCAGCCGCAATTGTAGGAAATCAAAAAAAAAATGTCAAGACATGATTCTTCTACTAATTAGTAATACCACATACAACATTTTTGGATTTAACCTCTTTTTCTCAGGTCGCGCTTTCATTAGACGGACTATATGTATTTATACAGGTCTGGTAGGCAGCCGCTCTCGTAAAATACTGGTATTCAGCTAAACCCTAAGGCTTGACTGGAAGCCGACCCCAATGTAGTTGGGAAAAGGCTAAGCAGATGATGATGATGTATTTATACATTACCCTGTTGATGTGATGCAAGTACGCGGCAGACATGACCCTGAGCCGCAGGGAGAGGGGCGCACTCTTCAGGAACTGCGGCATCTGCAAGCCTCGGTTCTCCCGCCACAGGTGAAGAGTGTACTTGTTCACGATGGTTACCAGGTTGTGGGAAACCCGGTTGTTCTTCAGAAATGCCTTAGGGGAATAGGTCACAAAGAGAGTCAAAGTGTGACTGCAGCCTGTTGGTGTAATGATTTCCATCCAAGACAAATTTTGAATCATCAGTTGTCTAGTACTAATAAGACAAACTCTGCTTATCGTCTGTTTTTTATACCCAGAGACAAAATTGACACGGGTAATGTCAAACTTACTATAGGAATGATGCCAGTTCTTTTGTGTTGAAATGTCATTTTAGTCTCAGGGTAGGTATAACAAACAGGCATTAGTTAGGGATTAGATGCAAAATGAAGTAGGACTTCTTATTATGTGTTCTTGATCTTCTCATTAATCAAAATATTTTTCTTTTCATCCTTTGCCACAATCTCAAATTTATCCTACTCACTTTCGAAGAATAAAAAAGGTGCGCTTCATTGGGTGCGCTTCAAGAACTGGTGCGCTTCGAGGAAATAATTAAGAAGTATTACGTTCCAAAATTGAATTTCAAGAATTGTTTAGAGTACTAAAGAATATATTATGAAATGTAAGTTAAGTAATGATTGGTCAAGGTGGACCGATGATTTGGTGAGGGTCGCGGGAATCCGATGGATGCGAGACGCGCAGAACCGACCGTTTTGGTGACACTTGGGGTGACCTGTGTACCTAACGGATGATGATGATTCGTGGAATCATTGCCTTTAGCTTCTTCAATTACAAGTGAAGTTGATCATTCAAATTTTTATTTATTTTGTGTATAAGGTTTGACGTAGATTCGTTCGTCTTCTTTTCGAATCGAAGGTAAACTCTTTAGATTGTTTGGGCCCAGTAGGTAGCTACGTTAATTGCAGCATCAGCGGCTCTCATTAAATCCTCCAAAGTGCAGGTGTTTGGGCACTAGGGCCACTCCAACTTGTGGCTCATGTTTTGTACAGAAGCACCGCACTCACATTGGGTATCCGACGGGTCTTTGAAACCCCATTTGGTCAAATTGTGTTTGCAGCGACCTACCTGGGTGCGCAACCGATTTAGTGCTTTCCATACATGCCGATTTGCCTTGCTCGCTGGGTACAGGACTGCAAAGAGAGATTCGTTTTGATTCCGTCCAATAACAGTGCGTACCTGCAACTCGAGGAACTTGCTGTAGAAGCTGAAGGAGCGGTAGGACTGGTACTGGATGATGTTGGAGAACTCCCCCACGTAGATCATGAAGATCATCGTCGATACTATCATTAGCATCGACACGAATATCACCTGCGAACAGCACATTGTTTACATATTTACGATAAGTATATAATTCTTCTTCATCCTGCCCTGTTTCCATAGTATTTGGTGTCAGCACAACAAGTTTATTCGGGTTATTGTAAACTCGTCACATTTTTATTTCATTTTCATTCACCAGTGCATTGTGTGCGAATCAAAACTGTGACGAGTTTAGAATAACCTATTTATTCTTCCATTCTATCCTGTCACCCAATACACTATCACTAAGACCAATAGCGCACTAGCGGCCAGCGGCCAGGTTGCGGCGGCCATCGAGATACATACATTAGTATGAAACCGCTATAGAGCGCGCGCACCTGCCCACACGCGGCCAGCGGCCACGTCCTGGCCGCCTGCGGCCTGGCCGCTAGTGCGCGCCTGGCCTAACGCGCTATTCTTTCATATCACTTCTCACACAATCTATCCACCTTTTCTTTGGCCTCCCTCCCCCTTTCCATCCGTTAACATGTAAGTATATTCAGAACTCTTTTAGTTCTATAGTTACCTTTCATTTCTCCTCTTCTCATGACTAAACCAAGACAAACGATTTCATTTTCTTTCACAATTCAAAATTATAGCCAGCGGCTTCGCTCACGTGACAGTAGGTAGAAGAGCAATTGATAACTAGTGATCGGCATAGGTAGTGCCATTTGGGGTCAATGAACTTGAATGATAATGTTAACATGGATATGCCCCGGGATTCCCGGGATTCTGAAGAATGTTTTCCATGTATTTATTACATGCTGTTGAACAATCGAGTAATATTAGTTCTAATACAGGGTATAAACCATTAATAAAAAAATGAGAGAACCGTTTTTATGAACCTATAAATATAAGAAAATAAATAAATAAAATATTTCCCGGAACTCGACGGCATATCCATGTTAAGATAACTGTCACAAAATCCCGCAAATAGCACCACCTACGCGGATCACTATTGATAACGCCCTCTTCAGGAATCTGTACTTCTACCGTAAGATGACATATTAGAAAGAGATCATCGTCTCCCAGGACTCTGCATTGACGAGCAAAGATGTGCTACGGTAAACCCCCAAAAAGTTGACACGAGGACCAAAAATGATAATATGGTGATGCAGACGGTCGAAGAGCAGGCAAACAGGAAAAAGATTGAGTATAAACGTGGCTGGCAGAAAAAAAACAGCTCAAAGAAACGATAGATGGTGCCAAAGATGATATAACTAGATAGGAATTGAATTATAACGATGACGCCTTACTAGAGAAATTTATGAAAGAAAAAGACAAAAATAATAACTGCAACCATCAAAATAAATGAGGATAACATGTCTAAAGTCAGGATGATGGACGATGATGAATTAATTTTCAAGATACAATCTTGACGGGCTGCAGAATTCAAAAGAGTCACTGTGGCTTGGAACGCGAAGGATAATTAAAGAAACACGGATTGGTTTTAGTCTGTAAAAGTCTGACACTCCTTTTCTCTCCATTTAAAATCATCTGTTCAAGCCTGATTTAGCTGAATACCAGCATTTTACGAGGAGCGGCTGCCTACCAGACCTGCACAACCCATTAACTGGGGTAACACGATACTTCATGGCAAGACTGGAGTCAGATTTACTGGCTTTTGACTAACGAATGCCAAAGATCTACAAATGACAACCGGGACCTACGGCTTAATGTGTTTTCTCTCTCCATTTAACATGTTCAGTATAATCTGTATATTTAGGAGAAACTGACTGACTGACACATCAACGTACACCCGAAACTTCTGAGACTAGGATTGTGAATTTGCACAAACTTTCCTTTTATGACGTAAGCGAGCACTATGAGAGAATTTTCTAAAATTCACCCCTAATGGGATGCAACGGGGTTCAAAGTTTGTATGGAGAAAACTACCTACTTTCAAAGGTTGAAACCACCGGTAGAAGCTACTCTTTCTTAGAACCCGAAGAGTTATTTATTATTATACTAGCGACTCGCCCCGGCTTCGCACGGGTGGAAAATTATCAGTGTTTCCCTACTATTTATACATCTATACTAATATAATAGTTTGTTTTTTTTTGTATGTATGAAGTAATCTGTGGAAGTACTGGTCCGATTGCTAAATTTTTTTCGCCAATAGAAAGCTGCTGTATTCCTGAGTGACATAGGCTATATTTTATGTACGCGGGCGAAGCTGCGGGCTAAAGCTAGTGTATTATACAAATAAACCTTCCTCTTGAATCACTCTATCTGTTAAAAAAAACTGCATCAAAATCCGTTGCGTAGTTTTAAAGATTTAAGCATATATAGGGATATAGGGACAGAGAAAGCGATTTTGTTTTATACTATGTAGTGATGAATGAGTTGTGATTGCTTACCTCGGAATGCTTCTTGGGCATGATGTCCCCGACGCCGTTCTGCGTGAAGGTGGTGATGACGAAGTACAGAGAGCAGATGTAGTAGTTGTCACAGTGGGTCCGGCCATCATCTGTACGTACATAAATAACTTGACGATCTAAAATGAACTGTTAAACGGACGAAGCTACACTTAGTAGAGGCGGATGCCCTTTGAGTGCAACCGGTCCCTGGATACCTAGAATTCCGGTGAACTTATATAGCTATATTCCTCTTTCTTGCTCGTATGCCTGTCATTTTAACTCGTCATGGTAAGGCCTCAGTTCATTTTGTACGTAAATGATTTTCTATAGATACTATAAAAGAAAGCGAAGTACGGCACCATTATTTTCATACGTATAAATTGAACCGTGTGGAGCACAATATGCAATATTTACTCGTACTATCATAACAAAAAAAGTCTCGGAATTGTTTGGTATCTATTAAATAAACTTGTGCGGGACAGCTTATAGTAATAGTACTCTATTGTAAACATAGGTTAAGAGTAGGTTCGGTACAACACTTTGAAATTCCAGATAATTCTTTTTGTGCGGTCCGACAGCCAATATTTATAGTAACACTACTCAAACGTAAATATAGAATTAAAATAGGTGCGGACCCATACTTTGAAATCCGAGGTTCTTATCATAAATAATTGTAAGTTATGACGCTCTAGAAAACTCGGGATCATAGCGCGTGAACAATTGTCCTTATTGTTATCCTGAGCTTTCGTTAACCGGACACCGAGGGCTCTAATTACCGAACACCTGTGTTTATGTTATAGTTTTATGATTAGCTTGCATTTATTATTGTATAAGTTTTATCGTGAATATTCTAGAATATTTTGTTTACAGTTAGCCGACTATAAAAGAGTCGATTTTAATCCCAGAAAGTCAGTTCAATTTCGACGCTCATACAGAATAGTTCTAACTTGAAGCTCATACAGTCTGACAGTTTGTAAATCTTCTAAATAGTAAACGCGCCCTTTGACTACTGTATAGTACGGTGGTATTAGAAGAACAGTTTCGGTACAGTTGCAGAATAAACGTCGGTGAAGGAACTTCCAATCTTTCAATATCCCTTATCCACCAATCCCAGCAACAGAAGTGTGCCAATGGTTCATAGTCTTTTGAGCCGGACGGTACATTTAATGGTCCTTCGAGCCGGATAAGTGGAGCCGCCGCCATTGGAAGAAGTGAAGATAGAAGACATCGGACGCAAGTATGGTAGTCACGCGCTCCCAAGGAAAAGGTCGCGTGCCAGCTGAAGAACTGGAGCCGTCGTCGTCAGAAGTAATCGCCGCCACCTCGCAGACCCATTCCACGGAGACCGGCACCACCGCCACAGGGACTACAGCCGCCACGAGGACTACCACAGCCACGGGTACCAAGGAATATACTGGAACCCTCCCGATCTACGAGCCCTCTGCAGTAGCTTCGTCCACCATCGCCGCCGCCGCCCTCTCCGTGATGCCTTCCTCCGCTGCACTACTTGTCGACGTGAACGTGAAACCACCGATGAAGCCGTCTGTAACCGTCGCCGACAGCCGCATAGAATCTCGCCAGCGTACAGAAACCTCAACAGTAAAGCGAGTCAAGAATACCACCACCGGTCTGCCACTGCCGAGCGGACATCGGGACTCCCTCCTTCCTTGCAAGAAAGAAGGACGGACGGGATCCACACACAGCAAGACAAAGGCGTTAAAGATAGCAAGAGCGAAAGAAGATTTACTTCGTCTTCAAGTCGAACTGGCAGCAGCGCGCCTCGCTGCTCTGGAAACAGAAGATACAGAAGATGATGAAGAAGATGATGTCTCCATCTACTCTGAAGAAGCGAACAGAAGAGTAAACAGCTGGCTGGAGAATCAAGCCAACAGTCCCGTGCCTACGATGACCCATGAACCGAAACGTCAAACAGAACCGGTGATTCCAAGCACAGAAGATATGATCCCAGCTAGAATAACAGAACAACATCATCAAGCTTCACATCGCCCACAGCAATTACCGGCGGGAGCTCCATCTGATCTCACCGCACTCGCACAAGCTATCACGCATGCCGTCAACGCCGCTCAACGACCGAAGTTCATCGAGCTGCCTTTCTTCTCTGGATGTCATCAAGAATGGCTACCCTTCCGCGCCGCCTATTACGAAACAGAAAGCCTGTTCACAGCGATTGAAAACATGAATCGCCTGAGAAGGAACCTCAAGGGAAAAGCAAAAGAAGCAGTTGAAGGTCTACTGATCGCTAATACACATCCAACAGATGTCATGAAAACTTTGGAGTCAAGATTTGGCCGACCAGAATCCATTGCAATGATGGAGATGGAGACACTTCGCGGACTTCCACGCCTATCTGACTCACCAAGAGACGTTTGTATTTTCGCCACAAAGGTCTCCAACGCCGTAGCAACTTTAAAGACACTAAGCTGCATCAACTATCTGTACAACCCAGAGGTTTCAAAGACAGTTTTGGACAAGCTAACAGCAACGCTTCGCTACAGATATTACGACTTCTCAGCGACACAACTCAAAGAAGATCCAGATCTTGTGAAGCTAGAGAGGATCCTTAAAAGAGAAGCGGATCTATGCGGTCCTTACGCGTTACCTGAACAGGTGACATCGGGTACGTCAGCCAGTACACAGAAGAAGACTCAGAAAGTCAATAACTTGACAGAGAAGACAAATACGTTGAAGTGCCCTGTATGTGAAGAAACAGGTCACAACGTGATAGACTGCGAACAGTTTAAGAAGTTGGATGAAAATGGAAGATGGGATATAGCAAAGTCCAAACGCCTATGCTTCAGATGTCTTCGATATAGGAGCAAGAGTCATAGCTGCCGACCTAAGCCATGCGGTGTAAACAGCTGTAAATATTCGCACAACAGAATGCTGCATTACACTAAGAAAACAGACAAGGCAGAATCAAAAGAAGACAAAGAAAATGAAGCTACAGAAGTCATCAACTCAGCTAGGACAATCAAAAGGAAGCAATCATATCTCAAGATACTGCCAATACGAGTTAAGGGTCCTAGAGGAGCAGTTGACACCTTCGCGTTGTTGGACGACGGGTCAACGGTTACACTGATGGACGAAAGTGTAGCCAATAGCATAGGAGCAATAGGACCCACAGATCCATTCAAAATGGAAACCATCAATGGTTTGAAATTCTCAGAATCGGCCTCACGAAGAGTCACCATCAAGTTGAAAGGACTTAATGATCGTGACGAACAAGTGCAAGCACGTACAGTTAAGAACTTACAAATCTCTTCTCAACGGGTATCGCGAGAACTGATTGAAGGCTGCAAGCACTTAACAGACATTTGTGGTCAACTTACTTATACAGAAGCAAGACCACAAGTATTAATAGGTCAAGACAACTGGCACCTCCTACTGCCTTCAAAAGTGAGAAGAGGACACAAGAACCAACCAGTTGCATCTCTTACACCATTGGGTTGGGTACTCCATGGAAGCTACGAGACACGAACTTGCAGACGCAACGTCGACTTTGTGTCTTGCATCAGGGAGGAACTAAACGTGAAGTTGAACGTGGCAGGCAACGCGACGAGAGATATCCTGCCAAATTTCAATAAGGACCAAAGCAGGTGCATCGAACAGAAGGAATCACGAATTGGAAACAGTTACGTTGAACCAACTCCGAAACAGAAAAGTTCTGACTTGAAAATAAAAGATTCTTGGCCGACCGATACATTTGCACCTACGACAGAAGAACTCTCTGACAAAGAAAAAATATATCATGTGAATAACAGAAGGTTGCGATTAGGAGATGGCTTACCTGAACCCTCCAGATTCTCCAAGTGGAACCGGCTCCGATACCCGACAGCACGAATTCTTCAATTGATTAAGCCCTGTAAATCTGCTAAACAGAGCGTCAACTATAGCAGGACAAAGAAGAACAAAGAAGCGGATCCAGACTGGAGAAAGAAGACGATGCCTGCCGACGCCAACCAGCAGGCAACAGCAACTAAACAGAAAACATCGCCGCTCAAAGGGAAGAAGCTGCTGCCAATCTCCACCGAGCTACTCAAAACAGCTGAAGAGCTCCTAATGCGCGCCGCACAAGGGGACTCCTTTGTAGAGGAAGAAGTACTCACTACTCTACTAGGTGAGGTAGAGTGCACAGTTAACAGCCGCCCGCTGACACATGTCTCTGTCAGCTCAGACGATCCAGAAGGCCCGACACCCAACCACTGCCTGTTGGGTGGACCGAGGCGAGTGCCACAACCGGGCACATTTATCACAGAAGACGACGTCTACCGATCCAGCTGGCGAGCAGCCCAAAGGCTCGCTGACATTTTCTGGACACGCTGGGTTAAGGAGTACCTTCCCGAGCTCCAACGCCGGCGGGAGCCGCATGGACGAGGGCCAGCCGTACAGGTGGACGACCTAGTACAAATTGTCGACGCAAACCTGCCACGTAATACGTGGATACGAGGTCGTGTCATCGCAACGTACCCGGGGCCAGACAACATCGTGCGAACAGTGGACGTGTTGACGCAGGGAGGAGTGCTACGCCGGCCAGTAAGGAAACTGGTGATCCTGCCGCTGTCTACAGACGTCGAGCCCGCACCGGCATACTGATGCAACGAGTTGCACGGCGGGAGAGATGTGCGGGACAGCTTATAGTAATAGTACTCTATTGTAAACATAGGTTAAGAGTAGGTTCGGTACAACACTTTGAAATTCCAGATAATTCTTTTTGTGCGGTCCGACAGCCAATATTTATAGTAACACTACTCAAACGTAAATATAGAATTAAAATAGGTGCGGACCCATACTTTGAAATCCGAGGTTCTTATCATAAATAATTGTAAGTTATGACGCTCTAGAAAACTCGGGATCATAGCGCGTGAACAATTGTCCTTATTGTTATCCTGAGCTTTCGTTAACCGGACACCGAGGGCTCTAATTACCGAACACCTGTGTTTATGTTATAGTTTTATGATTAGCTTGCATTTATTATTGTATAAGTTTTATCGTGAATATTCTAGAATATTTTGTTTACAGTTAGCCGACTATAAAAGAGTCGATTTTAATCCCAGAAAGTCAGTTCAATTTCGACGCTCATACAGAATAGTTCTAACTTGAAGCTCATACAGTCTGACAGTTTGTAAATCTTCTAAATAGTAAACGCGCCCTTTGACTACTGTATAGTACGGTGGTATTAGAAGAACAGTTTCGGTACAGTTGCAGAATAAACGTCGGTGAAGGAACTTCCAATCTTTCAATATCCCTTATCCACCAATCCCAGCAACAGAAGTGTGCCAATGGTTCATAGTCTTTTGAGCCGGACGGTACAAAACTCTCAATACAAATTCTCAATCATTAAGAATCTTCCTATTAAGAACTAAATATTGAAAGATTCTTATTAATAAAGTTATAAAACATCAAAAATTCCTTATGAAAATTATAATAAATACCTATTGGTTGGTTGGCCAATAAATAAACAAGAAACTTCTTAGCACATACCAAGATGCCTCTGGGGAACACGGAAAATCCGAAATGTTGTTACCGTGTCCCCCAGATCGAAGGCAACGAAGGAACGGGGTAGGGGTTTAGTCAGTAAGAGTCTGACACGTCCTTCCGCTTCGCCCAAGAGTGGGAGAAGTCATTCTGATGATTCCCCTACCGGAAAAAAGCACATACCAAGATATATCCACGAAGAGTTAGGCTGCAAGTTATCCTCGACGGTGGCGATGAAGTACCAGATGCAAGTGGAGGTGTGGACGAAGAGCGTGAACCAGATGAACACGGCCAGCCCCGTGGTGAGCGTCAGGTTCACCGTGATGCTCTCGTTGCGCACGCGCAGGCATTTGTACACTGTCACCTGGACGACGGAGCACAGCAGCGTTTATTTTATGTAGGGATTTAGTTTATGCTGTACTATACTCTATCTATAATATAAAAAAACTAAAAAAACCCCCGATTACTCTCCACCTCTCAGGTCCTGATGACCTTGAAGACCTGAACCGATTTCCACATTTTAGCTAAGGACACTCTCGACTGATATACCTTTTAAACAAAAAAAACCTCATTAATTTATAATCCCCGACCGGTCTCATAGGACCGCGCTGTTATGTTATTGTCTTACTATTGTGTCTCGTTTCGTGGGTATTGATAGGTTAAAATCGGATTATCCGTTCGGGTGCTACGATGCCGCAGACAGACACACAGACACGTCAAACTTATAACTATAACACCCCGTCGTTTTTGCGTCGGGGGTTAAAAAATGAATCGCAAAATGTGTTGGTAAGCGCATAACTCAACAACGCCTGGACCAATTTGGCCAATTCTTTTTTTAAATGTTCGTTGAAGTTCAAAAATGGTTTTTGCGGCGAGAAAAATTCTAATAGGTAAATTAAAAAAAAATAAGTTAAGAAAAGTAGGGTAGGTAGCAGAGTGTAGGGTAGGTCGGGTAGGTAGAGTAGGGTAGCGTAGGATAAGTAGGGTAGTCATTTGACGGGAGCGAAGCCGCGGGTAAAAGCTAGTTTACTATAAGAAAAGACATTTAAAGAAACTTGTTTTACGATATTGACTTTTATTGCGTTGGTGACATGACAAATGACGGTTGCAGAAAAAGTTGGTATTGTAACCACTTTTTTTGCTTTTAATGTCATCCTTATGTCTACGGAATGGAAGTCAAAATCGGTTGAACGGACAGTAACATAAGTTTCTTTTGTTTTCTTTTCTTATAGTAAATAGAGTATACATAGTGATAGTGTGACTGACTGGTGACAGGACAAAATGGAAGAAAAAACCTGTTGCGCCGACACCAAGTAATATGGGGTAAGAGAAGAAAAAAGAAGAAGTAGTAGGTAAAGGTTCCACTCAGCCAGGTGTGTTTTCTACACTAATATAATAAAGAGGTAAAGTTTGTTTTTTTTTGTTTGTATGAGGTAATCTGTGGAAGTACTGTTCCGATTGCTAAAATTTTTTCACCAATAGAAAGCTGCTGTATTCCTGAGTGACATATGCTATATTTTATGTACGCGGGCGAAGCTGCGGGCTAAGGCACTACTCTAACTAATTTATTCCATCATCATTGCTTTCAAAACGTTGAATTAAAACATCGTGAGAAAGCCGGCATATGCTAGAACCAAAAATACGAAAAGACATGTTCATCTGCCTAGCCTTTTCCCAACTATATTGGGGTCGGCTTCCAGTCAAGCCGGATTTAGCTGAATACCAGTATTTTACGAGGAGCGGCTGCCTACCAGACCTCCACAACCCATTAACTGGGGTAACACGGTACTTGATGGCAAGACTGGAGTCAGATTTTACTGGCTTCTGACTATCCGTAACGACTGCCAAAGATCTACTAATGACAGCCGGGACCAACGGCTTAACGTGCTTTCCGAGGCACGGAGAAAACTCGTTATGTTAAGATGGTCACCCATCCACAGACCAACCTAGGCAAGCGTTGCTTAACCTTGAAGATCGACCCGTGCGGCTGTTATTATCTAGCCACGAGCTCCTCTTGATTTGACACGATTGGTTTACGACAAGACATGTTACATCCACTAATCCGCCTTGGGCCCACGTGGTGAATTGCGACCTATTCCCTCTCCTAGAGAAGAGGCCTGAGTATCAGCAGTGGGAACATTATAAGGCCACTTATGTATCGATGCACTTCAGCTTCGCACGAGTGTTTCAAATCTCTCCTTCCCTTTCTCCCATCATTCTATTTACAATCAAACTTATTCTATAGTCTATTCGCCGAGCCATGAGCCAAAAGGTAAACAAACCATAAAAAGGGTTCTTTATATGTCACGATTGATGTAGTGAACATATTTTATAAAAATAACTAAGGTATAAATACACTGACAACATTAGAAATTATATTTTAGAATGATGTCTGTGGAACTTATGTTATCTTTTCAGATTTATTTGAAATCAAACATTATAAATGCCTTTAATTATTTTCTTAATTTTTATTAATTATGCATTAAATAGTTTACATGTAAAAGAACCTAAAAAGACATTTTAATACTACTAAATTGTAGACCACAGATACTGCGAACATTTTACATTAAAATGTGACGTTTTGTCATCGGTCGGGTTATGCCCGCCATTTTGAAAAAATGATTTATTTGTTTACCTTTTGGCTCATGCTCCGGCGAATAGACTATAATACAACGTGTTGATTTGAAAGTGTATGGCGTTTCGGGAGGTTGTAAAAAAAGTCACAAATAATCATATACAAATACAATACCTGGTCAATAATTTATTTATTTAAACTTTATGTACAGTGGTGGTACATAGGCGGACTTAATGCATCAGGGCATTCTCTACCAGTCAACCTTAGGGTTAAAAAGAAAACACTGTGGTAGGTCTGCACAATAAATAAATAAGTGATTATTAAAATAGAGGTTTTGACGATAAAATTTGATTATAATTTATTATAAAATACGTATATATGCTAATAAAATAAACTAATAAATAGTGTAATATATACTAAATCAATATAAATAAGAGAACTTAAATTAGATAGAACAATTATGACGACGATCAAACTAAGTTTGAGAGGACTTCAAGTAGTAGTTCCATAATAATCAATAACAAATTTTATTTTACTTTTTTAATTTTAGTTGGTTTTCAGAAGAACTCCCTAAACATACGTGCGGGAAGTGCTAGTGTGCTTTGTATCAATGAAATAGTGTTTGTGTGCGTGAAACTTAGTTATAGGGAGAGTATCAGACTGTCTGCGTTTTAATAAAGGTAGTTCACACGTACCGATTTCCATAATGAAAAAATAAATAAAATTTGTTATTGATTATTCATTTTATTATTGATTCGGGTCGAGTATCACTAACATAATTACCTCCTGAAATGTCATATATACTTTCAAAACAACACATTGTATAACAAAACAGAGAAAAAAAACATCCTTACAATTCTGAAGGCTCTGTTAAGCCGTAGAATACTGAACCACATCCATTTATTCTGCGCCGACGTGGCACTGAACAATTCTAGTGGCAGTATCGATAACAAGTCATATCTGAACTCTCCTTTAAAATATCTGGAATAATAAAAACAGTCATCACTCACATCGTCTGGCAAGAGTTTTCACAACTGTGTTGGAGTTTTTTTTCCGTTAGGGGGAATCATCAGAATGATTTCTCCCACTCTTGGGCGAAGCGAAGGGGCGTGCCAGACTTACTGACTAAACCCCTACCCCGTTCCTTCGTTGCCTTCGATCTGGGGGACACGGTGACAACCTTTCGGACTTTCCGTGTTCCCCAGAGGCTTCGGCCCTACCGGGCCCTTACAGTTGCTGACATCTCCTTGAGGCGTGCGTGGAACAGAATGCGCCGTTGACGACTAGACTCGGTCCAGATTATTACCAGAATGGGTTGGCTTCCAATTTTTTTATTTCCCGGCCTATGTCTACGAGTGGGGCTAGTGGAACACTACACGCTACTCTCTTGGGTCCAGATTGATGGGCCAACGTATGTCCCTAAATCTATCGACCCTGGACCTTTTTAGGAGGGTTGGAAGAGGCCGTTGACCGCCATTTTGCGTCGCCATTTACTATTACATACAGAGTTATTTTAAAAAAGAAAAATTAAAAATCTAGACACTGGTCATGCCTATTACAGGTATGCACAGCTTACACCATATTGGATATGATATTAATAAGGTTTGCTGTCATCTCTTTGATTAGCGCGTGGATCATTCCGCGCTGTAAAAAACTTGGGCTCGGTTTGGTTGATCACCGATCGCTTCCACAACAGAAGTACTAGGTAATACGACACTAAAAACTAAATATGGTATTCATAAAAAGGATTGCAGTCATGTTGACGCTGTGATTAATGCAGATGAACCGTACATGACGCTATTTCTGTTATAAAACTCACTAATGATTAGTCTCTCGGTCGCCAAGAAGATCATTTATCATATCGGGGGTCTTGTCAAATAGATTTTGTGATAAATCTATACTAATATTATAAAGCGGAAGAGTTTGTTTGTTTGTTTGAACGCGCTATTCTCAAGATTTACTGGTTCGATCTGAAAAATTCTTTCATTGTTAGATAGCCCATTTATTCAGTAAGGTTATAGGCTATATAACATCACGCGAGGACTAATAGGAGCGGAGCAGTAACCAAAAATGCGGGTGAAACAGCGGGGTTCAGCTAGTTTTGAATAAAGTGAGTGTCAAAATGGAATTCACCCAGCAATTTTAAGGATGCTTCCTTGATCGAAGAGTTTGCTAATACAATTCCAGACTTCAATGGCATTCTCATACATTGTTTTACATTTAGTATAGATAGGGTCAAGTAAACTGTCAAAATTCCGTATCTAAACGATATCTAATGACAATAATGCCAATTTTTGTTTTGTCTTTAGGGAAACACGAACAAGTAGGAGCTCGCCGTTCGGTCGCCTGGTAGACACCAAGCCTGATTCTATGGCGCATTGTGTTATCACGCGTCTCCAAGAGATATCAGCAAATTCGAAGGGCCTGCCCAGGAGCAGATACCTGCTAGGGCAAACGAATTTACGAAAGCGTTTCTGTGGACCCTGGAACGCAAATGGTAAGAAATCAAGAAGGGTTTAACTCAGTAAAATTCAGATACGCTCCACCCAAAGTGGCAGGAGTTATTTGATGATTTGCCACCACAAAATAAGGGTATATGAACACCTTCGCAGAGCTACCAATGGGCTGGACAGTGCCTGATTAGCAGACCTACACACAGCTAAGGAGTGGAATTCCCTGCCGCAGTCTGTGTTTCCTGATAGCTACAACTTAGGAGTCTTCAAGTCCAGAGTGAATAGGTTACTTTTAGACAAGCGTGCTCCATCGTCAGCCGCATCATCGCTTACCATCATGTGAGATAGTGGTCAAACGCTAGCCTATGCATCATAAAAAAAGCTTTTATTGAACAATCGGAAAAATTGACTCCTACTTTCTAAATCCAAATAAAATAGATTACAACACAACTTTAATCATTGCACCTCGTTTTAGTCCGTTTGACACGTACTTGCTCACATTCTATCCTGGGAGATCTTATTTCAATATTCCGCTTGTAAAATAGAAGCCTACATTTTTTTATGCTCCAGGGCCACATAACTACTCCACTGTATGAACGGTGTTCATTTAATTTGTATCTAAGTATTTACACCAGAGAATGGGCAGCAGCATTTTCTGTGCATTTTTCAACATCCACACTGCAATCGCCAACCCGCATGCCAAGCGTGGCGATTATGGCAAAACCCCCCCTTGGGAGAGGCCTATGTCCAGCAGTGGACGTCTTTCGGCTGATATGATGATGATGATGAAGTATGTAGGAACTTACAGTCTCCGTATCGGCAGCATGATTCTCTTCATACTCTTATTAGTGACGAGGAATGGCAAGGCGTGTTGCGACAAGATCTTCATCAGGAAGCTGAAGTCCAAGGAGTACAGCGTTATCAGCAGCCACGTGCTATTGACCTGAAATAGGTACACATTGATGACGAAATAATCCAAATCCAAGATAAGGAGAATAGAACTATCTGTCCCTTTTCAGCAAGCAACGTTCAATCTTCATCTTACCTAGCCTTTTCCCAACTATATTGGGGTCGGCTTTCAGTCAAGCCAGATTTAGCTAAATACCAGTATTTTACGAGGAGCGGCTGCCTACCAGACCTCCACAACCCATTAACTGGGGTAACATGGTACTTCATGGCAAGACTGGAGTCAGATTGACTGGCTTCTGTTCTGACTATCCGTAACGACTGCCAAAGATCTACAAATGACAGCCGGGACCTACGGTTTAACGTGCTTTCCGAGGCACGGAGGAAACTCGTTATGTTCTTCCGAACCTTAACATACCGAGATTCCTCCGTGCCTCGGAAAGCACGTTAAACCGTAGGTCCCGGCTGTCATTTGTAGATCTTTGGCTGACGTTACGGATACTCAGAAGCCAGTAAATCTGACTCCATTCTTGCCATGAAGTATCGTGTTACCCCAGTTAATGGGTTGTGGAGGTCTGGTAGGCAGCCGCTCCTCGTAAAATACTGGTATTCAGCTAAATCCAGCTTGACTGGAAACCGACCCCAATATAGTTGGGAAAAGGCTAGGCAGATGATGATACCCAAAGGTAGGAGTGACAATACAAACCTGATATCCCGCGTTATACAAGTCCAGATAGATGCAGCTCATGCAGATGCCGATGAGGTAGAACTGCACCAGGCCCTCCTGGAAGTAGATGTACTTCACCATGCTGGACTTGGTCCGCGGCGGCGGCACCGACCGCGCGTCCCGTCGCATCTTCACCACTGTGGCTTCGCTACCCAGGATGTACATCTGTGGAAACCGTCATCATCGTTATTTCAGCCGAAATGCGTTCGGTGTTGGACCTGCTTACCACCAGGTGGGATCGCAGTCAAGCACTAGTTTATAACCAATTTAGTCACCAATACCTCGCACTTTGGCTGCACTAAATGGTCTCTTGGATTCTAATCCAACAAACGATCTGTTTGCGGATGAATGGAAGATGATTTTATTGGTATGTCAGCAGTACTGCGAGAGGATTTAATGTATGTGATGTTATGATGTTTATAATTTTAATTGTCTTTTAATTGTCTCTATGTTTAGCTGTTAATTACTGTAATTGGTTGACCAACCGTTGTAATTAATAAAATAAATAAATAAATAAATAAATAACATTAAAAAAAACATAGGTCTCCCTCAAGTGTCGCCACAACGACCGGTGCTGTGCGTCTCGTGTTTATCGGACTCCCAAAACCCTCACCAGGTCATCGGTCCACCTTTTGGAAAACCTATCAACGCTCTGTCTTCCAGCACACTGTCACCACTCCAGCATATATACTACATGATCAGCTAAAAATTGAGACACATGCCTTCTCTTGTCTGTTTAGATCCCTTAACTGTCTAGAAGGCGTCCGTACTTGCCTCCAAAGAGTTCGATCTAAAACTTTACGCTTCTCCTCGCTGCTCGTCATTCCAATACTTGTTTCATGCCTTACGGTGCGTCATCAGATTTGCCCAGTACGACCAAACTTCTTATCCTTGTTTAGTTATGTGATACACGTTTGATTTCTTCTTACGACGCTTGGTCAGCGGTTCATCAGGCTTCAATGGCATTTCTCTAATAGTTCTCTGTTAGAGCTGGTCTCTGGTAAATTCCGATGATGCAATAAAGAGATTTGGGTGGCGTAGACAAGGATTTGGGTGGCTTTGTTCATCATCTTTACAATCTTTATAGAAATATAGCTCTATTAAAGACCTATTCTATTTCTGTTGACCTGTTTTTTTTACTTTAACTATGAGAAATGTGCCTTATAAAATTGGCTTTTAAAATTGCCCTGTATTTAACCACGAAGAAGATTGCTTCCCTGTATCTATTCTGACTGTTACAAGCTCTGCATTACCCAAAGGTTGACTGGTAGAAAATGTCTGAGGCATTAAGTCCGCCTTTGTACCTTTTTGTGCAAAAGTATTAGTTCATGAATCCCCGACCGGTCTTATGAGACCGCGCTGTTATTATTTTACTATTGTGTCTCGTTTTGCGGGTTATGATAGGTTAAATGAATGAAATATCTACAACAGCATCACAAACCTTACCCTCATCCCCTTAGACCCCATCCTGGCATTGATGAGCAGCTCTTTCACAGCAGGAAAGTCCTTGGTGACGGTGGAGAACGCCTCCGACTTGATCATGAGCAGGTGCAGTCGGCTGGTGGCAACCACGGTATATGGGCTCCTGTGCGCTGGGGTGCCTTCCAGGTTTCCGAATACACTATAACATAGAATTATACTCTATTAATATACCCATACTGTAATGTACATTTTTTAACTGTACATTTTTTGTAAAAAGTTATTTTTTATTAAGAATAGATTATATTGTCAGATGGTCGATGGGGGCGATGGATGGGGGAAGATGCAGCGAGCGTTAGAAGGCCTACCGGTTCATCAAAGTGGCCCGATGAACAGATGAGAGTCGCAGGAATCCGATCAATGCAGGATGCACAGGACCAGATATTGTGGCGAGGCTTGGGGAGGCCCATGTCCAGTAGTGGACACCTTTCAGCGAAATTATGGTGATGATGATGATGTAGTGGCTACCTGCCCCTCGTCAGGCGCAGCACGGAGTTCATGTCTCCCTGCGCCACGCTGACCTCCACGCCGCCGTAGTCCACGAAGTACATGTCGGTCACCATGTCGTTGTGCTGATGATGATGATGATGTAGTGGCTGCCTGCCCCTCGGCAGGCGCAGCACGGAGTTCATGTCTCCCTGCGCCACGCTGACCTCCACGCCGCCGTAGTCCACGAAGTACATGTCGGTCACCATGTCGTTGTGCTGATGATGATGATGATGTAGTGGCTACCTGCCCCTCGGCAGGCGCAGCACGGAGTTCATGTCTCCCTGCGCCACGCTGACCTCCACGCCGCCGTAGTCCACGAAGTACATGTCGGTCACCATGTCGTTGTGCTGATGATGATGATGATGTAGTGGCTACCTGCCCCTCGGCAGGCGCAGCACGGAGTTCATGTCTCCCTGCGCCACGCTGACCTCCACGCCGCCGTAGTCCACGAAGTACATGTCGGTCACCATGTCGTTGTGCTGATGATGATGATGATGTAGTGGCTACCTGCCCCTCGGCAGGCGCAGCACGGAGTTCATGTCTCCCTGCGCCACGCTGACCTCCACGCCGCCGTAGTCCACGAAGTACATGTCGGTCACCATGTCGTTGTGCTGATGATGATGATGATGTAGTGGCTACCTGCCCCTCGGCAGGCGCAGCACGGAGTTCATGTCTCCCTGCGCCACGCTGACCTCCACGCCGCCGTAGTCCACGAAGTACATGTCGGTCACCATGTCGTTGTGCTGATGATGATGATGATGTAGTGGCTACCTGCCCCTCGGCAGGCGCAGCACGGAGTTCATGTCTCCCTGCGCCACGCTGACCTCCACGCCGCCGTAGTCCACGAAGTACATGTCGGTCACCATGTCGTTGTGCTGATGATGATGATGATGTAGTGGCTACCTGCCCCTCGGCAGGCGCAGCACGGAGTTCATGTCTCCCTGCGCCACGCTGACCTCCACGCCGCCGTAGTCCACGAAGTACATGTCGGTCACCATGTCGTTGTGCTGATGATGATGATGATGTAGTGGCTACCTGCCCCTCGGCAGGCGCAGCACGGAGTTCATGTCTCCCTGCGCCACGCTGACCTCCACGCCGCCGTAGTCCACGAAGTACATGTCGGTCACCATGTCGTTGTGCTGATGATGATGATGATGTAGTGGCTACCTGCCCCTCGGCAGGCGCAGCACGGAGTTCATGTCTCCCTGCGCCACGCTGACCTCCACGCCGCCGTAGTCCACGAAGTACATGTCGGTCACCATGTCGTTGTGCTGATGATGATGATGATGTAGTGGCTACCTGCCCCTCGGCAGGCGCAGCACGGAGTTCATGTCTCCCTGCGCCACGCTGACCTCCACGCCGCCGTAGTCCACGAAGTACATGTCGGTCACCATGTCGTTGTGCTGATGATGATGATGATGTAGTGGCTACCTGCCCCTCGGCAGGCGCAGCACGGAGTTCATGTCTCCCTGCGCCACGCTGACCTCCACGCCGCCGTAGTCCACGAAGTACATGTCGGTCACCATGTCGTTGTGCTGATGATGATGATGATGTAGTGGCTACCTGCCCCTCGGCAGGCGCAGCACGGAGTTCATGTCTCCCTGCGCCACGCTGACCTCCACGCCGCCGTAGTCCACGAAGTACATGTCGGTCACCATGTCGTTGTGCTGGATGATGGTCATGTCGCGCAGGAAGTACACGCTGCGCACGGCGCGCCCGATGATGCGCAGCAGGGAGACGTCGGCGTTCGCTAGGATGGGGCACTGTGGGAAATTTGTAAATTGTTAATAGTTGCAGTGCCTCTTGCGTAGGACTTTATTTTTTAAACAGTTCTGCTGACGGTGATGAGTGGGTAACGAACAATAAACTAGACTTTGGATATTCCAATCCAGCCAGTCGGTTCCTAGACCAGTGTTGTCCACGCGCCAACTGACAAAATACGCGAGGACGGCAATACAGTTGCAACTTTTTTCAGTTTAAAGGACATTGTTACACGCATATATTGGCTGGGTCTCTAGCGGCAAAACATCAGCGAAGCTGAATCAGTTGGGGGTTACTATGCTTCAAAAGGCAGCGGAATATTGATTTGTATAATGGCATATTTGAAGCATGTAACATACCTTAGCGAAAGTAGGCCCATATATGTGCAGAATGGCGTCTGTCCTGAGAGTGATCTGGTCACACAGCTTGAGGACTCCACGATAGTCGATGCCACCCATCTTTTCCCAGTTGTACTCGTAGTACCGACGGAGTTCCCTGAAATAACAATATACAGTTCTCTGAAATAAAGCCTGTTGCGGTCTTCCCGTCCGATTATAATTTGGGTGGCTTCAAAGCTAGAGTGTATAGGCCACCTCAACATCAATGTTTGCGTCACTGCTTACTATCAGGTGGGATCTCAATTAAGCACTACCCAAGCAGCTCGCAAGCGTTTGAGACATATTGGTGTATAAGGGCTGCGTAAGTGTGTAAAATATAGCTTTAGGTTGCATAATGGTATCTGCGTACACTGATGGTCTTATAATATATAGATTTATAATACTTAGATGTATAACTATAAGGGCCTGTTTCACAATGTCCGAGTAGGCACTACTCACTGAATAAATTCAAAAATGTGACAGAATTTGTATGAAATTATCTGTCAAGTAAGATACTCGAAACTTAATCATTGGTGGTGAAATAGGCCCTAAGAGTTACTTGTACAGCCCTTAAACAGTGCACACAGCTGGTTTATTCTTGTTTGTCTAATTTATAATATTTAGAAAAAAAAACAGAATATTATTTTAACTTCGCTATGAATACCAGCAGACGATAAAATAATTCAAGTTTAGTGGTTCTTTCTTTGTATGAACGCCGTATCGTAAATTTTGCGGCTGACATGTAACGTTCGAGTTTAGCAGGCTTTTTAATATGTATGATGTTGGAAATACAATGATTTACGTCTACTTTACTTTGAAATAGTGTTTTTGAAACAAATCTGACTCCAGTCTTGCCATGAAGTACTGTGTTATCCCAGTTAATGGGTTGTGGAGGTCTGGTAGGCAACCGCTCCTTGTAAAAATACTGGTATTCAGCTAAATCTGGCTTGACTGGAAGCCGCCCCAATATAGTTGGGAAAAGGCTAGGCAGATGATAATGATTAGCATTATCGGCCTTGTAATGTTCCCACTGTTGGAACTCGGGCTTCCCGTTTAAGAGAGGGTTTTCACTATAACCTGTCGTAAAAGCAATATAACTTTGAAACTTTTGATGCCGTCGCATTCTATTAAGTTTTGTGACAAGTCGTTTGCGATCCAGGCGGTGCGTTTGTGGAACGCATTGCCATTACAAGTTAAACTAGTTAAAGACCATTTCCTCTCTTTGTAACGCTATCCTTGTTCTAGTTGAAGAAATACACTTCTGGACACATCTATTGGCCCACCTTAGAGTTTAGGTTTCGATGGCCCCTACCGAAATATAATTGCTAGATTGAACAAAAACTGTTAATGCAGTTTTAAACCTGATACATTTTACCATATTTTTCGATCGTATTGTTTTAAATTTGAATTCAGAATACCATACGAATGGAGCTACGCCTAACAAGTCGGATATGCGCCTTGTCAAAGGCAATTGATTTTTGAATAAAAAACATGTTTTATCAAATAAAGGTTTAATTTAATAACGCGTGTTGCCTCCATGGGCATCTACCACAGCTCTCATACGATTAGGCATAGAGTTTATCAACCGCTCTATGACATTTTGAGGGATCATCTCCCATTCCTCTTCTATGGCAGTTTTCAACTCCTGCATCATCTGGGCAACTGGCTGACGAGCCCTAACACGTCTTGTTAGCTCGTCCCACATGTGCTCAATGGGGTTCATGTCTGGGCTTCTGGCTGGCCAGTCCATAGCTGTGATGTTCACATTCCGAAGATATTCCCTGACGATGCCGGCCGCATGGGCTCTTGCATTATCATGCATAAAAAGGAAATTTGGGCCCACGTAGTCCGCATATGGTATCACGTGAGGTTCTAAGCACTCACGAATGTACTTTTCAGCATTTAATGTTGGCAGCCGTGGTCCTGTAACAACCTCAAGTTGAGTTTTGCCGCTCGCGGATATACCGCCCCAGACAGTCCATGAGCCACCGCCATAAGCAACCCTGTCTTCAAAGCAGCATTGTGCGAAACGCTCTCCCTTACGTTGGTAGACCTTCTTCCTTCCATCATTGCCATGTAACACAATTTTAGACTCATCAGAAAAGAGTACACGGCTCCAATCTTGCTGTGTCCAATTTAAATGACTGCGGGCGAAATGAAGGCGCGATGTTCGGTGGGCTCGCGTTAGTTTGGGCCCATTAGCTGGCTTGTGTGGTACCATATCGCGTTCTTTTAACCTTCTCCGAACAGTTCGAGCGCTCACAGATACTCCGTGGAAGTCGCGAAGTTGGTTTTGTATCTCAATAGAGGTAAGGTGACGATTTCTCAAGCTGGTCGTCACGATGAATCGATCCTGCCTTTTAGTTGTGACCCGAGATCATGGCCTTCCTTGGCGACGAACAAAGCCGCCAGTCTCTAGGTACCTCCGATAAACATTTCGGACCGCAGATCGACTTAAATTAAGTTGATCACTAACGTTTCTTTGGCTGTGTCCGGCCTGAATAAGTGGCACAGCTTGGGCCGCGACTTCAGGTGAAGTATCCATAGATTATTGACAGAACCTCACCTTAATGTTAAGAATAAGTAATGTTTGTTGCAAAACCAAAGATATCAATCACTTTTTCAAGAATTAAATCCAAGTAAACCAATAAAACCAAGTGTTCTTAGTATTCTATTGTTTGATATCAACAAACAGGCTCCAAATTGTCTTTTGTTTCTTTAAATTCTGTGTTCGAAATTCAAAAAAAGATTATTGAATGAAATTGTGAATGTGCCAGGTTCAAAACTGCATAAAAACTTTTTGCTCGACCTAACATAAAATTTTAGCTAGGACCAAACGAAATTGAAAATACAAGGTGGGCCAATAGATGTGTCCAGAAGTGTATATTGTTACGCCGTGAAACTTGAGTACGCTATATCTTCGACGGAACCAAGGGTAGCATCAAATAATTAAAACGCATTGCCGTGCGAAGCTTCTAGAATAGGAGTACATACTCAGGCCTGGCAAATTCCAGAAAAGTCCGACATACACTATTATTATTAGATAAGATTCAGTAGGTAGTTATGTGGGTGGATAAGGGAATTTGTACCTTCCGGTATTAGCAATAGAGTCGAAATTCGCATGTAAGGTGGTAGATAAGTACCTACTTACGAGAGCAATAAAAATGATTTATGGCCTCCCGATGCGACTCTATTGTGCTAGAATGTCCTTGAAACGTCGGTATCGAGAAATTTCGATGGCTTCGCGTATAAATACGGGTCCCCGGCTAGAAGCGAGTCAGTTTGTTTTCGACAGCGATACAGAGCGAACTACCTAAGTGTTTGAAGTGATACCTAGCGACCTAAGCGATACTAAACGGAACTCTGAGTGTTTATAGGGATTGGTTATTTGTTGATTGGACTAATTTGTCATTGTTTTGTGGTGAATAAAGTTATCTGCTAGTAAACCGGCATTTAATTACTCACGTTCGTAACAATATCTTCCACCAACTCTATTCTTTTCTTTTCCCTTTTGTTTTTTCCAATGTAATTGTGTAATAATTGTGTAAATATGTGTATAATAAATATATATATATGATTTATAATTATTTATAAATCTGCTTATTTATAGTGTACACCGCACACTACTCCCTGTACCTACTATTTAAGTTCTTACGATCCATCCTAAGGTTGTCTGGTAGATCGCTGTCAGCGATAAGACCGCCATTGTACCCATAGATTAAAGTTAATATTTTATAAACTGTACCGTTACTTTTTAGTGTACAATAAAGATAAAGATAAAAGATAAAGATAATTTATTTTGCAAATATGACATAACAAACAACACAACAACAACAAACAACAACAACACACAACAACAGCAAAACAACAACAAAAAGCAACAGTGAAAGATGACACTAAACTATAACAGGTTCAGCCATAAAAAAAAACAATTCAAAAAACAAAAAAAAACGCTATTAAAAAAAAAAAAACTATTCTATAACTTACTTCTGCAGCTCGGAGTCGAGCTTCTCCCTGGCCATGTAGACGTTAATGTCCTTCATGTGCTGCTTGAAGCCGGCCAGCGACTTGTTCACGTTCGCGCGGATGCTGATGATGCGCACCGAGTAGTACGTCGTTAGCATGGCCGCTGCAAATTGGTAGGAAAATATTTATTATCATAAACATTTATATCCTAACCAAAGAGGGGGATCCCAAATAAAATGGTATAAGAGCAGAAAGATGATAATGATGATGATAAGTACATATCCCACTGGGCGACTATTAATCAACAGTATGGGTAAACAATGTTAACATACAGAATATCTTTTATCTCCATCTGAAGTTCTTAATAATAATTTCAGTTGAAACATGGGCTAACATCTAAACATGGGCCTTTTCCAAGTGTCGCCATAACGAACAGTCTTTTGCGTCTCGCATTCATCGGATTCCCGCGACCCCCGCCAGGTCATGAGTACATCTTGTGGGCGGCCTTCCATTTAACGTCCACGCAGACAAAATTTGTGGACAAAAGCTACAGCTTAACCTTTAAAACCAATTTGATCATTATGAAATACTAGTTTCCGCCCGCGGCTTCGCCCGCGTGGTGTGTTGATAAAAAGCAGCCTATAGCAAAAATAACAAAATCGAAAAAAAAAAACAGTATGTTAATCCAAGGTATAAACTATCTAAATACCAAATTTCAACCAGATCGGTCCAGCCGTTTTTTCGTGAAAGAGTAACAAACATACATCCATCCTCACAAACTTTCGCATTTATAATATTATAAGTAGGATAAAGCCGTGGTCACATTGACCATAGGAAATCATAGGTGGCGGTGACCACAGATGTGAATTCAGAGTGATGATGAACGAAGATATCCTTACAGCTGGCCATGCCGATGAAGAGCACTTGCATGATGTCGCGGTTGCTGGGGTTGAAGACGCCGTAGCCCGTGGAGCTGCACTCGTACACCGCCCAGAAGTACGTCGCCAGGTGCATGTTCCACGGCGTCGACGTCAGGTTGAACCGGACTGTGGGATGGAGGAAACAAGTCGAAAGATCAGGGATAGGAAGTGAATTTGTTGGACTCCGAACTGAAACTACTTTTCCATCAAGTTTATTATTAAAATGGCAATAAGTATCATTAAGGTGGGCACCTAATTAATCAAACTAATTGCCATTTCGACAAAAAAAAAACGGTATTTTCGCAAACAGTGCTTCTGCGACAATGACTAAGAAAAGGAGAGGTAGACTTGTAAGGACAGACTCGAAAGTCTTTAAATATACTTTGAACACAGGCTGAACTTGAACACCACAATGTCGAGTACCTACCTATAAACCATTTGAGTGACCCGGCCGCCACATAGCAGCGATGTCAAAGACTGGTTCCTATTATATTAAATGGTAGTGCTCTATTTGATCTAAAAAGTTCTGTCGAATTAAGCAAACTATATTTTCCATTGTCTTCATTGGAGCCTGAGCGCTCTAAATCCACGGAACTGCAGCCAATATGTAGCACTGGCCACACAAAAGATACACTATAGTGGAATAGTCTATGATAGACTATAGTGGAATTCCTGACAACTACAATCTGTCTTAGAGGTCTTTAAGTCAAGAGCGAATAATTTACGTCCTCCATCATCGCTTACCGTTGAGATAGTGATAAAACAAGAGCCTATCAATAATAAAAAACAGTCTCACGAGTATCCTTGAACAGGTGCATCCAGGATCCTCCCTCGTCGAGGAAGGGCTCGATGTACCAGGTGTACCCCTCGTCAGTCGGACTGTAGTATATCTTCACGGAGTAGAACACCATGAAGCAGGTTATGATGTTCAGCATCGCCATGAACAGAGGTATCGCTTGTATGCTGGAAAAGTAGCATTCATCACTTTTATTGTCACTACTTTTATCGTCTATGGGGTTGTGAGGAGCTCGTGGCTAGATAATAACAGTCGCACGGGTCGACCATTACGGTTAAGCAACGCTTGCCAAGGTTGGTCTGTGGATGGGTGACCATCTTAACATACCGAGTTTCCTCCGTGCCTCGGAAAGCACGTTAAGCCATAGGTCCCCTCCCCTCTGTCATTAGTAGATCTTTGGCAGTCGTTACGGATAGTCAGAAGCTAGTAAATCTGACTCCAGTCTTGACATTAAGTACTGTGTTACCCCAGTTAATGGGTTGTGGAAGTCTCAGTTAATGGGTTGTGGACGTCTGGTACGCAGTCGCTCCTCGTAAAATACTGGTATTCAGCTAAATCCGGCTTAACTGGAAGCCGACCCCAATGTAGTTGGGAGTAGGCTAGGCAGATGATGATGGGTCGAAAGGTTCTAGAGTCTCGATCGTACACCGGAAGACGTAACGTTGAAAGGCCTCCCACAATGTAGACCGATGACTTGGCGAGAGTTAAAAAATAATACTCTATTCGATTCTACTTCTTCTTCCTGACCCATATACTTCTTCTTCGTGGGGTTACCCACGGTCGGCGCAACATTTTTTTTCATCCATGTTGTCCTGTTGCCTCATTGCCTGTAACACTATTACCAACTACGTTTTCTTTCATATCACTACACACATAGTCTATCCAGCTTTTGTTTAGCATCCCTCTCCCTCTCCTTCCATTTACATGTATACTCAACTGTTTTAGTAACATCCGTTTCATCCCTTTTCTTCACATGACCATACCAAGACAAACGATTCTCTTTCAACTTTTTCGTCACTGGTACACTCTCTTACTAAGTTCGCGTAGCACCGCACACTAAAATTATAAATGTGTGCATAAACGCTACCGCGTGAAACGCAACAGGTATTATCGTTGTGTGCTACAAATTAACTCGTCTGCGCATCGTCATCCCATCGAGCCGCTACGATTGGTCGGCCCAGAGGGGAAGTGCGGGGCTTAGTTCCGTTTTCTTACGCGCGCGCCGCCACTGTCATTCCGCCATTATACCGGTAAACGAAACGCACACGCAATTTTGTAAAAACTATATTCTCATGATTATACGCCTAAATTCTATCGAAGAAGTATTTTATTCATCTCCAAAACAGTAGACGATGGAAAAATTGACCACTGTTGTTAACGGCGCCGTGGCGCAATGCGTATGATACATGTCTGACGAGTAAGGCTAGGAACTCACGGAGCGATTTTCGCCCGCGGCCGCCGCGGTTGCGGGTCCGCAGCTTCTATAGAATGCAGATACATATGTAAAAAATTAAAGCACAACTCACGACGCGTTTTACGCCCGCGGTGTACGCGGTTGTTTGCGGTTCCCGCTGTGCCGGCGGGCAACTAGTAGAATCGCGCGGGTCGCGGTCACCCGCAGCCTCGGCGGGTGGCGCCCGCGCGCTCTGCGGTCGGTTGGCGGGCGACCGCGGGAGCCGGCGGGCGGCGGGAGGTACAGAAATCCAACACTATTTTGCAACCGCTCATCTTGCGGTCATCGCCCGCCACGTCCGCGGGCGATGATCGCAACCGCGGCGGCTGTGTAACCACGCAAATAACTGTTCTCGTGAGTTTTGAAATAAAATCGCAGTTCCACGACCGCGGCGGTCGCGGGCGAAAATCGCTCCGTGGGTTCTTAGCCTAAGAGGTCCCAAGTTCGATTCCTATCGTCTGATAAATATAATTTTATACATATAAACTATGTATATTTACGAAATTAACTAACGAAATTTTTGTATATAACTTGTAATATAAATAATTTTATAATATATATATAATACATATATTATTTACGTAATATAATAATAGATACGTTATTATTATAATTATTGTTAGTTGACAATACTTTCATTGTCAACTTTTTTTTTATTTTCGCAAACATTCACTTATGAAATTATTATAGTTATTTAAATTAACATCAAACACTTACACTTAATCTTTGGAAAGTATATTTTTATGATATGGGTAGGTAATCAGTAATAATGTTCACAATAATCAAGTAGCTGTGGGTATAAAACAAACATAAAGTATCATCTTACAATAATTCACCTATTCAAGTAATATTATGTCTCCAGCTCAACTCGCAAACAAAATAAAACTCGTTTACTACTCGATATACACACACACATATTTGTATATGTGTTTGCTACGAATCAGATAAACAAATTCGCTTCATTCATTAGATGGTAATTTAGCACTGATTATTAAGTGCTTGCTTGCCGTTAAAGGTGTATCGAGTTCGATCCTTGCCATTGACAAAACGTTTTTTTTCTACTTTATTGTAGTATAATGATAACGAAGTTTAATAAAACTAAAACTTAGAATATTTGCTTTAAAAACTAAGTGTATGAATATTATCATCTACCCACTTTATTAGTTATTTACTAAGAAATGAGTCGGATAATAAGTTAACCTGGCATAACGCTTTTGCCTATCACGATCGTGTGTTCTACAACTTACTCCGAGACAAAAAATAATTAATCGTTGTGGAAAGTGATACTTTTGAGGGCTGAGATAATAGTATTACATAAACAAAATGTATCCATAAGTGAAATTTCGAGGAGATTAATGCTACCGGTAAGTAACAAATCCAAACTTAACATAGGTAATGCAAAATAATTTAACATTGTTGATATTTGTTAGGTTTTAACGTAATTTTGTGATTGTTTACAGAGGAAAACTGTGCAGTTTTGGGTGCATAGATATGCAGCTGAAGGGACAATCGATGCCAAACGTCCGGGTCCAAAAGGAATTGCATATACGGATGCCAACCCACTGCATCGAAATATTGTTGCTACGTATAGCGCTGACGGCTTTGCTACAACAAGAAACACTGCAATTATGCACGACGTGTCTATGACAATTGTTCGACGCCACTTACGAGCAGCAAAAATAAAATGTCGCAAGCCCGCGAAAAAAATTTTACTGACGGCGTTGCATAAGGAAGAAAGGATGCGGTTTGCAAGAAAATTTATAGATTTCGATTGGTGCAATAACATAGTTATATTTAGTGATGAAAAGTGTTTTAAGTCAGATAAGGATGGGCGTAAAATATTATGGAGAAAAGATGGAGAACGTTACCATCACAAAAATATTCTCCCATGCAGGTCTAGTGGTCGCATTACGTTAGGTTATTGGGGCTGGATGTCATCGATGGGTCCCGGTGAGTTAGTGGAGGTAGGGGGTCGCAATATAAGTCAAGGTTACTTGGACATTTTGCAAAATGTTATGTTGCCTACCGTGCGCGTGGCATACCCGGATGAGCATATTTACTTCGTGCACGATAACTGCTCGGTGCACTGCGCACGAATGGTGCAAGACTGGTTAAGTGTCCAAGAAAACTTGACTGTTATTGAATGGCCCTCTAAAAGTCCCGATTTGAACCCCATAGAAAACCTATGGGGTCACATGGTGCCCAACTGGGATTCCTCTGATGTGAGATCTAAACGTAATTTAGATAATTTAGTGTTATCCATGTGGGAATCGTTTCGCGGCACTGACCTGTGTGAAAATTTGGTGGCTAGCATGAGAACGAGGTTACAAGAAGTAATCGACAATGAAGGTGCACCAATTAGATATTAATTTTGATTTAAATTGAATCCAATTATAAATATTTTTAAAAAGCTGTATTACTGTATGTTGTTCTTCTTGTTGTTGTTTTTATGATGTTACCTATTGTTATTGAAATCAAGAGTTACGATACCTATCATAGTTCATTTTTTAAAACATGCTGATTGATAACTTTGATAAGTAAAAAAAAAAGACTAAGAAATAAGCTGTAGGTAATTATACTGTTGTTGTTATTATGTGATATGATGTTATTGTTATTGAGATCAAGAGTTGCGATATCTATCATAATTCATTTTTGATAACATGTTGATTTATGTCACTAATAAAAAACTTAAAAATCAGTGACGTCCATCCTTGTCTGACTTAGAATATTTTCACTTTATATATTGTATTAAGGATAATCATGAACAGATTCGTTAATTGTGACCATTCCGTTTAATCTATGTAATTAATAAGCTGTAATAAACATAGTTGGATCATTATCGCAGTTTTATTTGTCACAATATTTTCAAAATAATTTAATTATTATGAGAGTAACTATAACATTACTATTAAAAAAAAGGGTCAAATAGAAAATAAAAACAAGCAAACTTTCTGTTACACCAGACGATTGGAATCGAACTTGGGACCTCTTACTCGTCAGTCACGTATCATACGCATTGCGCCATGGCGCCGATAACAGCAGTAGCCAATTTTTGCTGTAGGTACTTTCATAGTTGTGTACGGCTACTAATTGCTTTTTGCTAGAGTGTGAGTGTAGAAACGACGAGTTACTTTGTAGCACACAACGATAATACCTGTTGTGTTTCACGCGGTACACGGCGCACACATTTATGACCTGCTACGCAATCTCCGCCACCGTGTGTACAATGTTCAAACTTCCTCTACTACTTACATTAATTTCTCATTTTATTCAATTTCGTCCAGCACACATCCATCTCAACACTGTCATCTTCGTTCTATTCTATTCTGAATAGTAAAAAAATTATGAAGTTTTAAAAGACTTACACCATAAGAATGTCCCGTCTCTCGATGTAGTCCTTGAGCACGTTCATGGCTCCCGGCATCCGGTACATCTGGATCACGCGGTTCAGCATCAGGAACTGCTTCGTCGGAGTCACACGGATCTTGTTTTCTGTATAAAGCATTCAGAAGATTTATTGGATATTATTTATTTATTATACACCATTAGAGCGTTTTCACATTATCCGATCCGATATCGGTGTCGGACGCCGATATGATATCGGGGTAAGTAAAATGTATGAAATATGTACCTGTCTTTCATAGTAACAGAAGAGTAGTAGTGAGTAGTTTCATAGTTTCATAGTAGTAGTAGTTGTGACGGTTGTAATTAAATTGGTTTTATTGTAAGGATATCAAATATTAATTATTATTGTAAAACATCATGGAGCTCCTGAACTAACATAGATGTAAGTGGTACTAACAAATAATGTGGACCAAAGTTGTCTTATGAATAAATAAATTATTATTATTATTATTTCTTTATTTATTTTTAAAATACATATTAAATATATTTTTAAATATTTCTTACAAAAATAATTAAAAAACATTTAAAAATATAAAAAATAGAATGCCACCGTTAGCGGGAGCAGGGTTCAAGCTACCGGTGGTTAGGGCTCCAGAGACAGGAACCTCCTCACGATACGAGCCGTATTCAGGAGTACTGCCTTCTGTATCAGGCCCTTGATCCAACCGCGCAACGACAGCTTCGACAGGTGGTCGTCGAAGCTTTTGGCCATCAGGCCATTGGCGGTCACAACAATCGGCACAATGACAGCCGAGTCCACATTCCACATGTCGACAACCTCGTGTGCCAAGTCGAGATATTTAATCTGTTTCTCTTTCTCGGCTTTCACGAGGTTCTCGTCATGCGGGATGGTGACATCGACTATCATTGTGCGGCGCGCTAATCGGTCTATCACCACTATATCCGGCTTATTGGCTACAATAGTCCGGTCAGTGATGATAGACCGATCCCAGTACAGCGTGACATGGTCATTTTCGAGAACTGGGTCGGGCACATACTTGTAATACAATACCTCTGATTCCACAAGTTTGTATTTATTATTATTATTATTATATTGTCCGGCCCGATATCGGATATCGGAGCACGGCATTTCAGATTTCATTTTTCATTATCAGATCGGATAATGTGAAAACGCTCTTATACAAAAGGATAAAAACGAAAACACATACGTATGCAATGAGCGGCTTTGTCGCATTCCGCAATCTCTAAGCTCTAGTTCTGGAGTATTGTGGTGGTCTATCTGGAAATTTCTAACCGACGCGACTGCGGACCCAGGTTGGCCGCTGCACAAACAATCTAGCCCAATGCAATGAGCTTTTTAGACCCATCAGTTGAGTTTGTGTATGGTTTCAGCACTTAGTCCTAAGCAGACCATGGCATGTGGGTCTGATGGCCGTAACCTTTGGTGGTCTTATTCCAACGAGCTTACCTCTCTAACAACTGTTATCAGTTTTCCTCTCTCTGCTGGGTTCTCAAATTTTTGAGGGCGTCAATGAGGGAGTTCGGAGATCTTAAGGTTCGTGAGCATTTTTCTGAGACACATGTGCAGTCAAGGAATTGCCAATTGCGCAATTGTCTCCTCCCTCTTCAAGCATGCTCTGCACAAGGGACTGTCTGAATTGCCTATTGTCCTCGATCCATCTCAAGCACAGTGTCAGTATGGAGCCGCTCCACAAGTCATGCGCCACCTACTATGCCGCCCATCCTGCACAACCATCTGCACTTCGCAGGATTTATACGAGGCCAATAACAGAGCTGTACAAGTTGCCAAAAACTGGTCCCAAAATTTATTTGAGTCCATCGAAGCGAAAAGAAGAAGATTTATTTTATTGATAAGATCACCCATTTACCAGACACAAGTTGTTTTTCCTCTGGCATGTAATAAAATTAAAGCTACAAATTACTGGCGTCTTTTCGAATGGCTGTTTGGACTACAATTTTTATGGTAGCTGGTGGTATGTGTTTAAGACAGTTTAAATGAAACGTATAAATCAATGGGACACATATCATTAATTTGTAATACTAGCTGATGCCAGCGGCTTCGCCCACGTGATAGTAGAAAATAATCCCAGGAGAACATATTACTCGGATGAAAAGGATCCTATATGCTAATCCATGGTCACTTGGACTGGGGACATAGTCTACCTGTAGTTAAAATAGCAAATTTCATCGAAGCCCATTCATTAGCTTTTGCGTGAAAAAATAACAAATATCTATACATCCATACTTAAAAAGTCTCGCGTCTATGATGTTAGTAGGATTATAGCCTCTGGAGTTTTACGTAACTTTATAGATTATTAAAGAATACGTATTTGTCACCTTCACCTTAAGAAAAAGGTAAGTGCTGAGCATTTTTAGTCTTAGAAAGAATTGAGACTAAAATAATAAAAGCTAAATAGAAGATTCTTGACATCAGTGATGTCCAGCCTGTAGTATGAGAGCTATGAACTAACAGGAGAGGAATCAATATTTTAAACTTCCCAAAAAGAAATCTGAAAAGAAACCGATTTTAAGTTTCTATCACAAATTATGTTTTCATGCTTGTTACTTCTAATTTTAAAGAATCGGTATGGTACAAGTTTCGAAATTTCGGATTAATTCATGAATCCCCGACCGGTCTCATTGGACCGCGCTGTTATTGTTTTAGTATTGTGTCTCGTTTCGCGGGTATTGATAGGTTAATGATAATTATAGGTTTTATTTATTGGGCCAGTTAAGTTTTCTTCTGAACTTCTGGTCGTTGCTAACAACAAAATAACCAAAGTGGTCCCTGGTTACCAAAAAATTTCGGAGCCAATGCTCTATAGCGTAGAATCACAACATTTCATACCGTGATAATCCATGCGCATGGACTGCAAGTTCTCCAGAGGGAGGCAAGCGAACAAGTCCGTGATGAAACCTCCTTTGATGTAGTAGGACGCGGTGCTGAACGGGTGGTACACCAGGATGCCGACCTCGTTGAAGTAGCCGATCAGCATGCGTTGGAAACTGACACACGAACAAAAACAGAAACAGACACAGTCTATATCATTATGTAAGCAATGAGTATTTCGCAGAAACTACACTTTACAAAGCAATTTTTGCTAAAAATCGCCGTCCCGTATGAACTGCCTTGTAGAACCTTTCAAAATTAGTAAAGTCTTCGCTTTAAAGTTTGTTTGTAATAATAAATAGTCGCCAACAAAGGAACCAAAAAATGGGTTCGATACTGTCCGCTGCTGCACCAATAGCAGCACTCGGCTCAGTGACAAAGTTCTCCACTTGTATCAGAATTAAATATTGTCTAGGAATCAAACTAGAGATTAAACTACGAAATCAATAGAACACTTCATAAGTTACGAGTAATACGTTGACGCTATACATACATGTCGAAGTACGCAGACAAATCAAGGAAGAGTGTAACGTAGTAGAGGAAGGGCCACTGCAGCACCAGGTAGGTGTAGTGCGGGAACAGCTGCGCCGAGCACAGCGCGCACGCCAGCCGGAACCACTCGTAGCGCAGCAGATAGCGCCCGTCCGGCCGGATGGTGTAGCGCGGGAACACGTAGCTGTAGTGTAACATGTAACACAACAGTTAGATATAGTAGCTGCACGGAACACTCGTAGCGCAGCAGGTAGCGCCCGTCCGGCCGGATGGTGTAGCGCGGGAACACGTAGCTGTAGTGTAACATGTAACACAACAGTTAGATATAGTAGCTGCACGGAACACTCGTAGCGCAGCAGGTAGCGCCCGTCCGGCCGGATGGTGTAGCGCGGGAACACGTAGCTGTAGTGTAACATGTAACACAACAGTTAGATATAGTAGCTGCACGGAACACTCGTAGCGCAGCAGGTAGCGCCCGTCCGGCCGGATGGTGTAGCGCGGGAACACGTAGCTGTAGTGTAACATGTAACACAACAGTTAGATATAGTAGCTGCACGGAACACTCGTAGCGCAGCAGGTAGCGCCCGTCCGGCCGGATGGTGTAGCGCGGGAACACGTAGCTGTAGTGTAACATGTAACACAACAGTTAGATATAGTAGCTGCACGGAACACTCGTAGCGCAGCAGGTAGCGCCCGTCCGGCCGGATGGTGTAGCGCGGGAACACGTAGCTGTAGTGTAACATGTAACACAACAGTTAGATATAGTAGCTGCACGGAACACTCGTAGCGCAGCAGGTAGCGCCCGTCCGGCCGGATGGTGTAGCGCGGGAACACGTAGCTGTAGTGTAACATGTAACACAACAGTTAGATATAGTAGCTGCACGGAACACTCGTAGCGCAGCAGGTAGCGCCCGTCCGGCCGGATGGTGTAGCGCGGGAACACGTAGCTGTAGTGTAACATGTAACACAACAGTTAGATATAGTAGCTGCACGGAACACTCGTAGCGCAGCAGGTAGCGCCCGTCCGGCCGGATGGTGTAGCGCGGGAACACGTAGCTGTAGTGTAACATGTAACACAACAGTTAGATATAGTAGCTGCACGGAACACTCGTAGCGCAGCAGGTAGCGCCCGTCCGGCCGGATGGTGTAGCGCGGGAACACGTAGCTGTAGTGTAACATGTAACACAACAGTTAGATATAGTAGCTGCACGGAACACTCGTAGCGCAGCAGGTAGCGCCCGTCCGGCCGGATGGTGTAGCGCGGGAACACGTAGCTGTAGTGTAACATGTAACACAACAGTTAGATATAGTAGCTGCACGGAACACTCGTAGCGCAGCAGGTAGCGCCCGTCCGGCCGGATGGTGTAGCGCGGGAACACGTAGCTGTAGTGTAACATGTAACACAACAGTTAGATATAGTAGCTGCACGGAACACTCGTAGCGCAGCAGGTAGCGCCCGTCCGGCCGGATGGTGTAGCGCGGGAACACGTAGCTGTAGTGTAACATGTAACACAACAGTTAGATATAGTAGCTGCACGGAACACTCGTAGCGCAGCAGGTAGCGCCCGTCCGGCCGGATGGTGTAGCGCGGGAACACGTAGCTGTAGTGTAACATGTAACACAACAGTTAGATATAGTAGCTGCACGGAACACTCGTAGCGCAGCAGGTAGCGCCCGTCCGGCCGGATGGTGTAGCGTGGGAACACGTAGCTGTAGTGTAACATGTAACACAACAGTTAGATATAGTAGCTGCACGGAACACTCGTAGCGCAGCAGGTAGCGCCCGTCCGGCCGGATGGTGTAGCGCGGGAACACGTAGCTGTAGTGTAACATGTAACACAACAGTTAGATATAGTAGCTGCACGGAACACTCGTAGCGCAGCAGGTAGCGCCCGTCCGGCCGGATGGTGTAGCGCGGGAACACGTAGCTGTAGTGTAACATGTAACACAACAGTTAGATATAGTAGCTGCACGGAACACTCGTAGCGCAGCAGGTAGCGCCCGTCCGGCCGGATGGTGTAGCGCGGGAACACGTAGCTGTAGTGTAACATGTAACACAACAGTTAGATATAGTAGCTGCACGGAACACTCGTAGCGCAGCAGGTAGCGCCCGTCCGGCCGGATGGTGTAGCGCGGGAACACGTAGCTGTAGTGTAACATGTAACACAACAGTTAGATATAGTAGCTGCACGGAACACTCGTAGCGCAGCAGGTAGCGCCCGTCCGGCCGGATGGTGTAGCGCGGGAACACGTAGCTGTAGTGTAACATGTAACACAACAGTTAGATATAGTAGCTGCACGGAACACTCGTAGCGCAGCAGGTAGCGCCCGTCCGGCCGGATGGTGTAGCGCGGGAACACGTAGCTGTAGTGTAACATGTAACACAACAGTTAGATATAGTAGCTGCACGGAACACTCGTAGCGCAGCAGGTAGCGCCCGTCCGGCCGGATGGTGTAGCGCGGGAACACGTAGCTGTAGTGTAACATGTAACACAACAGTTAGATATAGTAGCTGCACGGAACACTCGTAGCGCAGCAGGTAGCGCCCGTCCGGCCGGATGGTGTAGCGCGGGAACACGTAGCTGTAGTGTAACATGTAACACAACAGTTAGATATAGTAGCTGCACGGAACACTCGTAGCGCAGCAGGTAGCGCCCGTCCGGCCGGATGGTGTAGCGCGGGAACACGTAGCTGTAGTGTAACATGTAACACAACAGTTAGATATAGTAGCTGCACGGAACACTCGTAGCGCAGCAGGTAGCGCCCGTCCGGCCGGATGGTGTAGCGCGGGAACACGTAGCTGTAGTGTAACATGTAACACAACAGTTAGATATAGTAGCTGCACGGAACACTCGTAGCGCAGCAGGTAGCGCCCGTCCGGCCGGATGGTGTAGCGCGGGAACACGTAGCTGTAGTGTAACATGTAACACAACAGTTAGATATAGTAGCTGCACGGAACACTCGTAGCGCAGCAGGTAGCGCCCGTCCGGCCGGATGGTGTAGCGCGGGAACACGTAGCTGTAGTGTAACATGTAACACAACAGTTAGATATAGTAGCTGCACGGAACACTCGTAGCGCAGCAGGTAGCGCCCGTCCGGCCGGATGGTGTAGCGCGGGAACACGTAGCTGTAGTGTAACATGTAACACAACAGTTAGATATAGTAGCTGCACGGAACACTCGTAGCGCAGCAGGTAGCGCCCGTCCGGCCGGATGGTGTAGCGCGGGAACACGTAGCTGTAGTGTAACATGTAACACAACAGTTAGATATAGTAGCTGCACGGAACACTCGTAGCGCAGCAGGTAGCGCCCGTCCGGCCGGATGGTGTAGCGCGGGAACACGTAGCTGTAGTGTAACATGTAACACAACAGTTAGATATAGTAGCTGCACGGAACACTCGTAGCGCAGCAGGTAGCGCCCGTCCGGCCGGATGGTGTAGCGCGGGAACACGTAGCTGTAGTGTAACATGTAACACAACAGTTAGATATAGTAGCTGCACGGAACACTCGTAGCGCAGCAGGTAGCGCCCGTCCGGCCGGATGGTGTAGCGCGGGAACACGTAGCTGTAGTGTAACATGTAACACAACAGTTAGATATAGTAGCTGCACGGAACACTCGTAGCGCAGCAGGTAGCGCCCGTCCGGCCGGATGGTGTAGCGCGGGAACACGTAGCTGTAGTGTAACATGTAACACAACAGTTAGATATAGTAGCTGCACGGAACACTCGTAGCGCAGCAGGTAGCGCCCGTCCGGCCGGATGGTGTAGCGCGGGAACACGTAGCTGTAGTGTAACATGTAACACAACAGTTAGATATAGTAGCTGCACGGAACACTCGTAGCGCAGCAGGTAGCGCCCGTCCGGCCGGATGGTGTAGCGCGGGAACACGTAGCTGTAGTGTAACATGTAACACAACAGTTAGATATAGTAGCTGCACGGAACACTCGTAGCGCAGCAGGTAGCGCCCGTCCGGCCGGATGGTGTAGCGCGGGAACACGTAGCTGTAGTGTAACATGTAACACAACAGTTAGATATAGTAGCTGCACGGAACACTCGTAGCGCAGCAGGTAGCGCCCGTCCGGCCGGATGGTGTAGCGCGGGAACACGTAGCTGTAGTGTAACATGTAACACAACAGTTAGATATAGTAGCTGCACGGAACACTCGTAGCGCAGCAGGTAGCGCCCGTCCGGCCGGATGGTGTAGCGCGGGAACACGTAGCTGTAGTGTAACATGTAACACAACAGTTAGATATAGTAGCTGCACGGAACACTCGTAGCGCAGCAGGTAGCGCCCGTCCGGCCGGATGGTGTAGCGCGGGAACACGTAGCTGTAGTGTAACATGTAACACAACAGTTAGATATAGTAGCTGCACGGAACACTCGTAGCGCAGCAGGTAGCGCCCGTCCGGCCGGATGGTGTAGCGCGGGAACACGTAGCTGTAGTGTAACATGTAACACAACAGTTAGATATAGTAGCTGCACGGAACACTCGTAGCGCAGCAGGTAGCGCCCGTCCGGCCGGATGGTGTAGCGCGGGAACACGTAGCTGTAGTGTAACATGTAACACAACAGTTAGATATAGTAGCTGCACGGAACACTCGTAGCGCAGCAGGTAGCGCCCGTCCGGCCGGATGGTGTAGCGCGGGAACACGTAGCTGTAGTGTAACATGTAACACAACAGTTAGATATAGTAGCTGCACGGAACACTCGTAGCGCAGCAGGTAGCGCCCGTCCGGCCGGATGGTGTAGCGCGGGAACACGTAGCTGTAGTGTAACATGTAACACAACAGTTAGATATAGTAGCTGCACGGAACACTCGTAGCGCAGCAGGTAGCGCCCGTCCGGCCGGATGGTGTAGCGCGGGAACACGTAGCTGTAGTGTAACATGTAACACAACAGTTAGATATAGTAGCTGCACGGAACACTCGTAGCGCAGCAGGTAGCGCCCGTCCGGCCGGATGGTGTAGCGCGGGAACACGTAGCTGTAGTGTAACATGTAACACAACAGTTAGATATAGTAGCTGCACGGAACACTCGTAGCGCAGCAGGTAGCGCCCGTCCGGCCGGATGGTGTAGCGCGGGAACACGTAGCTGTAGTGTAACATGTAACACAACAGTTAGATATAGTAGCTGCACGGAACACTCGTAGCGCAGCAGGTAGCGCCCGTCCGGCCGGATGGTGTAGCGCGGGAACACGTAGCTGTAGTGTAACATGTAACACAACAGTTAGATATAGTAGCTGCACGGAACACTCGTAGCGCAGCAGGTAGCGCCCGTCCGGCCGGATGGTGTAGCGCGGGAACACGTAGCTGTAGTGTAACATGTAACACAACAGTTAGATATAGTAGCTGCACGGAACACTCGTAGCGCAGCAGGTAGCGCCCGTCCGGCCGGATGGTGTAGCGCGGGAACACGTAGCTGTAGTGTAACATGTAACACAACAGTTAGATATACATAGTAGATCCAAGCCAAGAAGCCAAGATATTTCTTTTTAAATAATATAATATGGGCCATATATCATAGGCCGCATGATAGCGACCGCATTTAGTGACTTGTTATAGTGGTTGTGAGCTCAGATTTGCAGCTCTGTTATGTGCCCTCATGTGGCTTGATCCAACAACAACAATTAAAATAAAAAAAATGTTTTTGATAATGAACTTACCGTAAAATAGACAGAAACTCAAGCTTATTGAAGGGGTCCTGGAACTCTGAGTCAGGCTCGTGCTTCCTGGGCAGCCGGAAGTGCATAAGATTCGACGTCGGAGGCGGCTGAACGTACTTGATAAACGAGGGAACCGGCATCTGCAGTCTTTGAAACTCCTAGGTAAATAAATTAGTTTTAAGTATAGGTAGTCTGGATGCGAGACGCACAGGACCGGTCGCTGTGGCGGCGCTTGGGAGAGGCCTATGTCCAACAGTGGACGTCTTTCGGCTGAGATGATGATGATGATGATGATAGGTAGTCTGGCTTGCCTGTTTGTCTAGTGGTTAGTGACCCTGACTGTTATACTGGAGGTCGTGGAATCGATTCCCAACCAAGACAAATATTTGTATGTAAAAGCACGATCGAGTGTGAGTTTACATGTTTGCGAGCGCACATATGATAAAAGAGTAACTTCTAGTGTGGGACAACCATTACTCCAAATAAAAAAATAAAAAGTGCTACTATCACATACGCAAATTCCTTGTCCTATAATATCCTTGAAGGTATGAGTATACCAATATGTCGATGGATAGACAGGGAGAGGGAGGCCATAGAAAAGATGGATGGATTGTGTGAAGTAATACGAAAGAAAAGGGAGATAGTAATAGCGTGAGGTGTGACAGGACTGCATAGAAGAAATAAACATGTTGCGCCGACGACCCCAAATAAAATAAGACAAGGGCAGGAAGATGTTGAGGGATCGTATTATTTCAAAGACTATTAAATCAATGGCAACCTGCTGGTTGTCTCACCGGAGTTTTCTTGATGTAATTAATAGCTTGTATAATCTGTGGATCAGCCAGCGCCTTCGCCAGAGCCTTCCTGGGTATGCACATCACTTGCACGTGGGTGACGGCGCGAATGGTGTAGTACGCCGGTAGACCTGGGAGGTTACAAATGTAGACTCGAAAGCAGATACGTGGCACAAAATCTATGTATGGTGCTGCGTTTAAATTAAGTCTCAGATATATTAGTGGGCAAAATATATTGGGGGACATTTTGTCCCCTAATATATTTGGGCTTATCTGAGACTTAGATAAGCCCTGTAAATTATCTGTGTAAAATGATTTTACGGATATCAAAAACCCAATTGTTGGTTAAGCTTGCCTATGTATAACGCCTGTTCTGATGGAACATTACTAAATTAATATTATAACAAATGCGAGAGTATCTTTGTCCCTCTGTTTGCCTATGTGTTGGTTATGTTTTGCACCTCTACCAATTTTATGAATTTGAGAGATAGATTAAACTTTGGAGACTTTCCCAAAACTTCTCACTAACTTTCCAACTAAATACTACTTAACTAAATTTACTTTTTTCCTTTTTTTTCCTTTCTTTTTTTCTTTTTTTTTAGAATAATATCCAACTTTCACGCGGGCAAGTGAAGCTACTGCGCTGGCAGATGGACGCATGAAAATGAAATATGTATGTAAAAACAATTTACTTACGCAAAAGACAAATTAGAGCTCCAAAATGGTTCTTCGAAGTCAATGTGCCGATAGCTTTCCGAGAGGTTGGGTCGAGGATCTAAATAGTTGAAAATCGTCGTTAATGTAACTCGTGTACACAAGGAGTTTGGAATAAATCAACTTACGCCCGTTTTCAATAACCTACCGCAGTTCATAGATAGATAACTATCCCCGATAAACAGTAAGATTCTATCTATCAATCCACAACTTTTGGTAGGAAATGCTATCCGTCGGTAGGTTATAGGAAAGCAAGTAAGGGCAAAAGGATAGATTTGTTTATCTTTAGTTGTAACTTTAGATAGATAGCTTATTGAAAACGGGCGTTAATCAAGCAAAATCGTCATGGTTTTTGGGAAGACTCTGTCACAGCCAAAGAGTGTTGTAGTTTCTATTAGGAGTTTTAATTCATAAATCCCCGACCGGTCCTATGAAACCGCGATGTTATTGTTTTACTATTGTGTCTCGTTTTGTGGGTCCTATCACACCTATCACATGATAGGTTAAGGAATACACAGTCAAAGCAGTGGTAATTGACCCGACGTTATAGGTCGTGGGTTCTTATCCAGCCAGGCGCATTACTTTATGTAATTTAGTTCATCACTGTTCTCAAACCTGTGAAGAAAAACATTGTGACAAAAACCGGTATGTCCTAGAGCTAAAAATTGGAAGATATGTTATATAAAATGGACTGGTGTGGCGAATTACGGCCCATTCCCTATCCCAGAGAAGAGCCTAGAGTACCAGCAGTGGGAACCTTAAAAAGTATTAAAAAAGGAGCTACATATACATATATGTATGTAAAAGATGGCTGACCTCACAAATGCCCTGTTTGATGACGTATATCTCGTTAGTGAGCTCTCCGGTGTTGAGTAGGATCTCATTGGGCGAAGAGTAGAAGAATTTAACGGCTGACGTCACAGCCTTGAGATCCTCCTTATTGACCATCTGTGAAAAAACCAATATGTTGGAGAATGCCAATGACCTGGAAAATTGATTACACTGGTCAACACAAGTCTTGTTTCCTTTATTTTTTTTCTGTTATTGGGTATTTCTATGGCCCTGAATATGAAAAAAATACTGGAAGATTGCTAACAGCTTCAGTTTTTGAAATAAAGTGTTTTATTATTTTGATAAAAAAGTACAGAAAATTAATAAATGATCAGAATCAGAATCAGAATCAGAATGATTTATTTGTAAAACACAGGTTTATAGGGTGTTACAGTTCGGTTGATCTACCATGCTTTGCCCAGAGGCGTACAAATATTTATATAATTATCATTGTCCATTTTCATTGAACTTTTGAAATTAAGTAAATTACAAAGCGTTAATAAATTCAAAATTAATCGATACATAATTACAAATTAAATTAGTTACAATAAACGTCATCGAGTTACATTTCATTAAAAAAATACTAATAAATACGAATAAAAAATAAAATTTAGGATCATTAGAAAGAGAGTAATTTTATTATGAAGCTTTTATAGCACAAAAAAAAGTCAATATTTATAGGCACAAGCATATCATTGTAAATTAAATCAAATAAGTTTCAATAAATGTCAAAAAGATCAAGCTGCATGTCATATTAATGCTGATGTCAAATACATATGGTCATCAAATATGTCAAGTGATATGGAACTATTACAATATATACGAAGCAATTAACATGTAATTTTATTACCTACGTCAACTTTTATATAATAATTAATGAAGTCAATGTTAATAGGCATTTGAATATTATTACAAATTATATAAAGCTAGATCCAGTAAAAATGTCAAATAAATTAAGGTACATGTCATATAAAACTTCAATGTCAAATAAAAATAAAAAAAAAATGATCAAAATATGTCCGATAATGTGTATTTAAGAAGTAATTATAGAATTGTCGTCAAAATAGTCCTTTATTGAGTAGTAACATTTATTTATCAGAATCCTTAATAGTTCTTTTTTGAAATTGTCCAGATTTAGAGTTTTTATTTTTTCAGGTAGTTTGTTAAATATTTTTTGGGCCATACAGAATGTACTTTTGTTCATAAGCGCAGTATTCCCATAAGTTACTTCGAGTTCAGATTTATTTTTGTCGTGTAATTTTCTGTAATAGCTTTTAGTGGCTATTTTATAAAGTGAAATGTTAGATTTCACAAACACATTCGTTTCGTATATGTATAGTGACGGCAAAGTGAGAATTTTTAAACGTATAAAGAACGGTTGACAACTGTCAGTGCTTTTTAAACCACACATAGCTCTGATACATCTTTTCTGGGCTCTAAAGACGAGTTCTCTATTAACTGAATTGCCCCAGTATATTACGCCGTATCTGAGAGTCGATGCAACATAGCCATGATAGGCTGTTACTACCGATTCTAAGCTCACTATGTTTGACAGCTTATATAGAACATAGGCAAATATACTCAGTTTCTTACATACTTCGTCCGTCTGAGATCTCCAAGTCAAATTGTTGTCAATATTAATGCCAAGAAATTTAGTCATTTTAGTTGGTTCAATGATTGTCCCCATATAATTAATGTCCATGATATTGTTTGGGATCCTTTGGTGGAAGTACATAATTTTAGTCTTTTCTAAGTTAATTTAAATTTAAATTTATAAAAATTTAAATGATGTTAGCAAAATTTCTATTGAACACTATCAAATGATCTTTTATACGATTTTCTTAAATGAACGACTTTAGGTAGATCACGTTGCAAACTCCAGCAGTAGTCTGCCATCATATGAGTCCCACCGCCCCTGATACCGCTCTTCCATTGTTCGAAGATCCTGATGAAATCTTTCACCCTGCTCCTCACTAAAATCACCTAGATTTTATGGAAATCGGTCTAAATGTGAGTGCAGGAAGTGGATTTTTATGCTCATGTTGCACCCTAACTCTTGCAAGTTCGATAGCATGGACTCAACAAGCTCGACGTGGTTGTCAGATTTCTTTTTGCCTAGGAAGTTACTCATAACCAAAACGAATGACTTCCAAGCTTTGGATTCGACTTCAGTCATTGATTTCTGGCATACAATATGAGGAACCCATGGCTTGTCCTGATTACACAATTTTATTTTAAAGTATTGATGATACGCAGTTTTTACAAAGTCCGATATAGGTTTTCGATATTTTGCAAATACTTATTCACCACAAATGTAGCAAAAAGAATCAGGATTAAGTACACAACACCTTCTTGACGAAGCCATATCGAAAACAACAACAAAATATATTATAATGTCCATTAAAAAACGCAACTATGAGTAAAAATAGTAATGGAGCGTAGTTAGCTGTAACTCAAAAACAAAAGCTGTGAGAGAAAAACTGTTATATACACATATTTAAAAAATACGCGTTAGTTTGAGATAGAAACAAAAAAAATAAATAAAGGAAACAAACGATTTTATTTTTTTTGCTGACCAGTGTTATAGAAAACTATAAAAAACTAGCTTTTACCCACGGCTTCGCTCCTGTCATATGACTACCCTACCTATCCTACGCTACCCTACCCTACCCTACCTTCCCTACCTACCCTACACTACTCTACTCTACCTACCCTACACTATCCTACCTACCCTACTACTAACTTCAACGAACATTAATTAAAAAAAAGAATTGGCCAAATTGGTTGAAATTGGTGATTCATTTTTATATTATAGATGCTAATGTACGACCATCTGTGAAAAAAATGCTAATGTACGACCAGTCCGTGTGGGAACACGGAGGCCTCTAGGGTCCTAGGCTGTACGAAAGAGAACCCCGGAGCCCTGGAACCAAGGAAAAGTACCAAGAGGACCAGGAGTGGGTTTTAGTCAGTAAAAGTTTGACACACTATATCCGGTTCCCCCAGAGTGGGAGAAGTCATTTTGACGATTTCCCACCTAAAAAAAGGGCATATATCCAGCCGTGGATGTCTTTCAGTTTTAATGATAATAATGATGACTTGTAATGGAAATTGAAACTTATGCTCAGTAGAAATATGAGCGTTTCACATGGCCATGGCCATGTGAACAACGAAGAAGTCTGGAGAAGTAAGATAAAAAGAAATCTACGAAGACTTATCAGTAAATATTTTCTTAACGTGAATATAGTGTATTCACGTCAAGAAAACAAGTCTTAGAGGAGAGTTGTCTTAAAAATGAGATACTCACTCTCAAGAAAGGCACGGCGAGGATGTACATGCTGCGGTTCCTGCCGACGATGTTCTGGTAGACGTGCTCCGGAAGGTCGTAGAAGATGTTCGAGTGCTTCTTGTGAGTCATCTTGTACGCCTGGAACACAGAGGCAATATTAGCGAAGAATTCTTTATTGGGAAGTTACTCATAGCGGGTCAATATAAAACCTATGAGGTCATATTTTTGTCGGGTTAAGGTCGGTCGTAGTTTCTTAGTAACCTATGAAATTCCTTGCCTGGCCCAGTATTTGGCAATGCAATGCCGCCTACTGATGTTCTCATTAGGTCCCTACGTTAACAAGTAACAGGGCACAATATGCAGGATGGATTGGTTTTCGGAGACACCGCTCAAACACTGCAACCACACAAATGCCGCAAAAAGTGACACGAAAATATTAAAAAAAATAACAAACAAGACGTTTTTTAAAAAAGACCTCCCAAAAATAGTAAATTTTGATATAAGTGGAGACTATTTTTATTCGCCCGAGCCGCATTTTTCAATACACTAAACGGGGGTTGACGCGCGACTCTTATGGGTCGCGCCGCGCTCAGCCTAATGCTATAAATACAATCAATTGTGCACTAGTGCGGAAAACGGTATTTGTGCCTAAGGCGGCGACAAGAGAGGGTTTTTGAGTAAGTGCATTGAAAACATATTTTGCAGACCTGGTGGTCATAGCTAAATGATTACCTTGTCAGTGTGCCAGCAGAGCTGCAGGTAAGCAATGAAACGCTTCATCAGCAGCGGGTCCACCTCGTTCCTGATCAAGAAATTCTTCACCACGGCTATGCGGGAATCGTAGTTCTCCCTGGTGAAGAAAAATGAACGAATGTCTGACTCTATCGTACTAAAATATATTCATGTCGTACTAAAATATATTCATGTCGTACTAAAATTTGTTCATTATTTTGCTTATAGTTTCCCACTCTTGGATAAAGGCCTCCCCAAACTTTTTCCAGGTATTCTTTTCTTGAATCACCCTGAACCAGTCCTTGTAGGTACGCCTAGGAGTTTCATCATCATCAATGGATGGTCGAAAAGGCCGAAAGGTTCTAGAGTGGCAATCATGCACGCAGACGCAGCATTGGAAGGCTTCTTACAAGCTGGACCGATAAACTGATGAGTGTGACGGGGAATCCGATGGGTGCGAGACACACAGGATCGATCATTGTGGTGACACTTTTTTTTATTGTTATAAACTAGTGCTTGACTGCGATCCCGCCTGATGGTAAGCAATGCAATCGTTGAGGGTGAGGCGCACTAGCTTATTAAGAGCCTATATTCACTCTAACCTTGAAGACACCTAAATTATAATCATTATAATCGGACGGGAAAACCGCAGCATGCAAATTGTTCCAGTTCCTCGATGTACTTGGTGGAGGCCTGTGTGCAACAGTGGCCGTCCTTCATTCAGTTAAGGCAAAAATAAAAAGTAGAAGAAGAAAGAAGAATACCAACCTTAAAGACGTGGTGACCATGATGGTAGCCGAGTAGACGGCCTCCATGAAGATGCGCAGCACGACGCACATCTCCAGGATGACCAGCGTATACATCACGTGCCTCCACTCTGTGGCCACCCAGGTCTGCCTGTGATCTGGATACATAGGAAAAAAAATTGACCTTCATTTGGCACATGGGAACTAGGGCTTTCAGTCTCGATACATTTCACGAGTCCCGGGAAAAAATATCGAGACTCGGCCCAGTCCCGGGATTCCCGGAAAAACGAGACTTTCGAGACTTGAAAAAGATTTATGTTCAAAGGGTTGGTATTTAAGTAATTAATACATAATTATTATTTCCAAATACTTCATAAAGTATTACAAACTTGATTCGTCTTTATAAACAAACTAGCTCGCTTTGCCTATGTCAATCAGTGATAAAGTGTGATCTAACACAGCCTTCAATTTCTTTATTTCGCTCAGCATTTGAGATTTTACGTAGTCAGCTTGTTTTAGACATGGAAGCCACAGACGAGGGTAGCGATAATTGTGATTTTTTAAATAGCTCATGTAAATCTTCAGATTCTACAAAAGTTCGAAACGGTATTCCATCCAGAGAAGCTATTCTCGAAACTTTAATTTCAATTCAGTCAACCTTTTGGAACAAAATCTGTCATCTTACTTTTATACTTCATCCTCACCTTTTGATGATGTAGCTATACGTGCAATACAAGTTGTTGAAGCTGGTTGTACTTCCTTTGATAATATCAGGTTATGGATACTTTTAAGATGTTTATGAAGACCGCTGGTATTCCCCCCTAAAGTCTTAAATATTTTATGGCATTTTTTTCATTTAGCAGAAGTATTATCCTTGGGTCGTAAAAAATAGCACCAAACCGAAGACGCATTATGCATTTTGGTAAGTATATCGCAATAAGCTATGGTGTTATCTATGACCAGACACAAAGAAAAACGACTGGCAAAACAAATATAAAGTCCTACCTTACTGATCACGAAGGCCATTCTCAATAACCCTCTCAGCGTCACGTAAATTCGCTTTTCCTTCACTCACACACATCTGACACACCACAGCGACCAAGTTATTGCAAACTTGTTATATGTAATCCAAAATGACGATAAAAATAACACACACCGTGGAAGTTTGAATATATTTTGATCAATTCAGGATTAAATAAAATGAAATAAATGTTTTCTTCGTTTTGATAAGTATTGTTTTAAAATAATTCATAATAAATTAAATGTGAAAACTATCAGACTAATGTAAAACAAACGCATACATATAATCATACAAAGTAATAAGAGTGATTTACCTACCTAACCTGTTTTAAACAAAAATTGATTCTTATTTCCATGAAATACATCGATCACACGTACACCGTCATGAACAAATAATATAAAAACTAATTTGTTACAATACCTCAGGGTAAGCGTTAATTTTAAACTTTTATAAATGTTCATATCATCACGGCAATATAACCTCAAATCAGCTAGAAATACCTAATATTAAGATAAAATAGCATGATAAGAATATTAGTAATATTGAATCTAAAATCAATTATAATCTTTCAACGCCATCGTTTTATAGTTAGTAATAAAAAAAACAAAAATATTTGTAAATTCGTGGACATGCTACAAATCAATAATGTAAATTACCATAATTATACGAGGAGATAAATGTACTGATAATTAATTATATTTGACAAAGTCTCGAAAAGTCTCGTTAGTCCCGGGACTGCATGTGCAAGTCTCGAGTCTCGAAAATGGGGAAAAAACGCCGAGAGTCTCGATATTTTCGAGACCGAGACTCCCGGGATGAAAGCCCTAATGGGAACACATTATGGAGACAATAGGTACGAACTAGCCAGGAAGGGTTTTGTTTTGAATACACAGAAAAATAATTCTTCTTCTTTTCGTGTCGATGTACTCCAACTAAATTTTCTCTGACCAGTATTTGGCAACCAGTACGGCTCAAGACAAATGTCTATGACCAGTATGTGTTGCCAGTGGTGACATATGGCTCGGAAACATGGTCGCTCACAATGGGCCTCATCAGAAGGCTTAAAGTCACCCAAAGAGCAATGGAAAGGGTGCGGCTATGCTCGGAGTTTCCTTCCGCGATCACATCAGAAATGAAGATATCCGCAAGAGAACTAAGGTTACCAACATAACCCGAAGAATCGCCAAACTTAAGTGGCAGTGGGCAGGGCACATTGCTCGTAGAACAGATGGTCGATGGGGACGGAAGGTTCTAGAGTGGCGGCCATGTACCGGAAGACGCAGCGTCGGAAGGCCTCCCACAAGGTGGACCGACGACCTGGCATGGGTCGCGGGAATCCGATGGATGCGAGACGCACAGGACCGGTCGCTGTGGCAACGCTTGGGGGAGGCCTATGTCCAGCAATGGACGTCTTTCGGCTGAGATGATGATGATGATGACGGCTTTATTATTGGCCTCGTATAGATCCTAAAAAGAACAGGTGGTTTATTTATTTATTTATTTATATTTATTTATATATACTTTATTGTACACCAAGATTACAAAAACAATAAGGAAACCTTATGGTAAAACTCATACAATTGGCGGCCTTATCGCACTTGGCGATTTCTTCCAGGCAACCTTGAATGGACAGAGACAGACTGGACACAAAATGGGGTTGCACTTGGTGCATATATAAAAGTTTACAAAAATATAAAGTACAATAGATACATATATACATACATACAAAATATATATAGGCAAGAAAATAAGTGCTAAGACGAAAACAAAATCAGAGTGATAAGAAATGCTCCTTCACAAGCCTTTTAAACTCAGGCAATGTTTGCGCACGTTTGATTGTCAAAGGCAATGCATTCCATAGACGCGCGGCCTGAACAGTAAATGCCTTATCCAGGAAAGAAGTTGTATGCATTGGCATTTAAGTTTCAAATTATCCGATGACCTAAGAACCTTCATATGTGTGTCGCAAAGAAATTGAAACCTTTCTTTAAGGTAACTAGGGGTAACAGGGGAAAAGAGCACTTTATACAAAAGGGAAAGAATATGAGCATTACGGCGAAGGCGAATTGGCAACCACTTGAGTTTAACACAAAATTCAGAAACATGGTCATACACACATCAAAAGTGTCTAGGGATCAAGCATTTTTATGCGGATTTCTTGAGATTGAGATGTGGCTTTGTAATAAATTTATGATTTTATAAATTTATATGAATCCTTTTTGGTGCATTTCATAATTTGAATCAGGAACTGTGAATCAAATTCGAGTAAAAGATGAAAATCAGCTGTCAATATTTTCCTATAAAAACATACAACGCATTGAAGACATTATTAGTGCTACTGTTTCCCTACTACTGATTAAAACCAACGTTATTATGGAGCGGCGACGTCATTTAAGCAGGGAAGAAATGCTCAGAGCCGTGGGAATGATAGAAGCTGGTTCCCGGCAACGTACTGTGGCTTTAGCTCTGAATACAAGTCAGAGTGTTATCAGTCGACTTTGGACACGTTACCGAAGCACTGGTACCTTGGCTGAGCGCCATGGAGGACGGTATCGCTGCACCACACGGAGACAAGACCGATACATTCAAATCTTAACTCGAAGAGCTCCAACAATAACCGCCATGATGTTAGCCGTGAGGCTTCATCACTCTTCAGGGAACTTAATTAGCGACCAAACAGTCAGAAACCGCTTGCATGAAGTGAACCTTCATTCCCGAAGACCGCTACGGGTACCACCTATAGCAATGCACAATCGTAGGATTCGATATCAATGGGCTCTTGAACACAGAAATTGGGCAGAAGAACAATGGCGTTTCGTGTGCTTTTCTGGTGAGTCTCGTTTTGGTATGAGACCGGATACAAGACGTATACGACACTGGAGAACCCCTGGACGCCAACAGCGATTAAAATCCTGCCAGGAAGTCCATCCTTATAGTGGTGGAACCATCATGGTATGGGCGGGTATTTGGATCGGCGGAAGAACTGAGTTGATTTGGATCAGAGGCAACCTCAACGCTCAAATTTATGCTGAGACGATTGTATCAGACGTCATCGTTCCTCTACAAGTGCAAATCGGTCCCTTATTTCAGTTAATGCATGATAATGCACGACCGCACACCGCAAGAGTTGTAAGACAGACTCTCGCCGCAGCTAACATCAATGTCCTGCCCTGGCCTGCTCAGTCGCCAGACTTGAACCCGATTGAGCATGCATGGGATATGCTACAGAGAAGAGCTCTGCCGAATATGGAGGGTATCCAGTCGCAAGAAGACCTTTTTTTGTTGTTGCAACGAACATGGGCGGCCATTCCACAGCGTGATTTGGATGAACTCATTTTGAGTATGCCAAACCGATGTTCTTGTGTTGTTAGTGTTCGCGGTAGAAACACGGATTATTAATTGTTTAAGTTACCCAATAAAATTTTAAAGAAAACTGTTATTTCAGTCTTTTTTTCGAACTTTAATGTTAGTGGTTCAAATGTCAAAAATCCCTTTATTAGGAAAATGGCAAATTTCTTTATTAATGCAAAAGTGACTTGGTTTATCGTTACTGTGACAAACGAAAACACTTTATTTGATGAATCCTTAAAGAAAATTTTAATTAATATCAATCAGGAGAAAAGTTATTGCAAAAATATATGTTGATCCCTAGACACTTTTGATGTGTGTTTCGTGGCTAGATAATAACAGCCGCACAGGTTGATCTTCAAGGTTAAGCAACGCTTGCCTAGGTTGGTCTGTGGATGGGTGACCATCTTAACATAACGAGTTTCCTCCGTGCCTCGGAAAGCACGTTAAGCCGTTGGTCCCGGCTGTCATTTGGAGATCTTTGGCAGTCGTTACGGGTAGTGAGAAGCCAGTAAATCTGACTCCAGTCTTGCCATGAAGTACCGTGTTACCCCAGTTAATGGGTTGTGGAGGTCTGGTAGGCAGCCGCTCCTCGTAAAATACTGGTATTCAGCTAAATCCGGCTTGACTGGAAGCCGACCCCAATATAGTTGGGAAAAGGCTAGGTAGATGATGATGATTTGCGCAAACCGAATATGAACCTTATACAAAAATTTTGAAGTCGCTCAAGTTTATCCAGTTGTACTTCTGTAAGGTCAAGATAGCTGGCATCAGCATAATCAAGGATGGGCAGAAGGAGAGATTGTGCAAGCGTGATCTGGTTGTGCAGGATGGGCAGCTCAGCAAGTGCTGCCTGTCTTGTGCAGCGGCTCCACACTAGCACTGTGTTAAGGATGGGTCGAGGAAGCCCCATTTGGCCAGATTGTTTTTACAGCGGCCAATCTGGGTCCGCAGTCGGTTAAGAGATTTCCAGATTGGCCACTGCCTTTCGCGTCTAGGGTAGGATTTGGTTGTTATCGCTAGATGCATATTATAAAAAAAGTGTCTACATCTGTCTGTCAGTATAAACGCGATACACTCAATAACTACTGAACGGATTTTCGTCAATCACAAACTCGGTTAACTGATACTGGTAGCATTATTTTCTTGAAAGTAACTTACTGGTAAAGTTGATCATGGAAATAGCCCAGTAGAGGCCGAAGGTCAGTCGGTCGTCGATGGTCTCGCTGTCCAGAGGCTTGTGCTCCCAAAACGGGGAATGGGTGAAGTTCGTCACCAAGCAGTAACCAGCCCTGTAAGACATAAGACACAGTATATTAATTTGTACTATTTGTAGCCAATATTCATATTGTCCCACAGCTGGGCAAAAGCCTCTCTCCATTCCTTTCATTGTTCCCGGTTCTGAGCCACTTTTTGCCAATTCCTAAGGATGATATCTAAGTAACCATTTCCTTCCTAGTTCTTGGTCTGCCACGACCCCGTCGTGCGATTCCAGGGCCCAACCAACTTTGAACCTTGTGTTTTATTGGCCCACCAATCGATCGGCATGCGACAAACATGTCCCTCCCAACCACACTTGAGCTGGGTAGCCTTCTGGGCCTCGTCAATCAACTGCGTTTTGGACTGCAGTTTACGTGTTTCGGCCGTGATCCGTTATTTCAACACCTTATAGCATACTGCGCGATATAATAATAATGCATTGCCATATCCCTACGTTGGTGTACTTCCTGGATGAATGCCGCTACATGTTACTATCACAGTAACATGTGGCAGCATTCAGCCAGCAATATGAAGAAAAAGAACGGGCAATGCCTCTTGCATTCATTGAGTGTCTTCTTACATGAGCCCTACTACAATGATCAGCTGCTCCTCGAAGCCGCGGAACAGCTGGAGGCACCAGGTCATGCTGGTCAGCTCACCGGAAGCACATGAAGCCCTGCTGCATGGCGGCGACGAGGTAGCAGGCGATGAGGAGCAGCAGCGTGTAGGACAGGAAGCGCAGCACGTTGCCGCGGTACACGCAGCTCTCCTCGGAACAGCTGGAGGCACCAGGTCATGCTGGACAGCTCACCGGAAGCACATGAAGCCCTGCTGCATGGCGGCGACGAGGTAGCAGGCGATGAGGAGCAGCAGCGTGTAGGACAGGAAGCGCAGCACGTTGCCGCGGTACACGCAGCTCTCCTCGGAACAGCTGGAGGCACCAGGTCATGCTGGACAGCTCACCGGAAGCACATGAAGCCCTGCTGCATGGCGGCGACGAGGTAGCAGGCGATGAGGAGCAGCAGCGTGTAGGACAGGAAGCGCAGCACGTTGCCGCGGTACACGCAGCTCTCCTCGGAACAGCTGGAGGCACCAGGTCATGCTGGACAGCTCACCGGAAGCACATGAAGCCCTGCTGCATGGCGGCGACGAGGTAGCAGGCGATGAGGAGCAGCAGCGTGTAGGACAGGAAGCGCAGCACGTTGCCGCGGTACACGCAGCTCTCCTCGGAACAGCTGGAGGCACCAGGTCATGCTGGACAGCTCACCGGAAGCACATGAAGCCCTGCTGCATGGCGGCGACGAGGTAGCAGGCGATGAGGAGCAGCAGCGTGTAGGACAGGAAGCGCAGCACGTTGCCGCGGTACACGCAGCTCTCCTCGAAGCCCTTCAGTACTCGGAACAGCTGGAAGGACCAGATCAGGGAGGAAAACTAATTTAAGTTACTGCTATAAAAAATTTCAGGTTCAGTTGAGAACCAGCGTCAAGCACTAGTGTCTGATATTCATGCTGAATAGGACCTATTATGGCGCAGGCGTGAGGCAAGCTATTTCATTTTTGTTTATCCCTTGTTTTTGTACCAAATAAATTTCTTTTCTTTCCTTCTATATTTTCTTTGCTTCTTTTTTTTCTGCACTTTGTTTCCTTTTAACTATTTTTTAGTCTTCGTTACTTTTAGGATCTATGCGAGGCCAATGACAGAGCCATGCAGGTTGTGAAATACTGGTCAGAAGAGTTTTAATACGAGTGCATTAGTACTAAAAGAAATAAAAGTGTTTGTTACAACTGGATCATTATGCCTCCTTCCGGGAAAAGATCAAAGTACACTTTCTGTAATATCTGGAGAGGGTGGGGACAACAGTTGCACTTTAGACGACGTACAATATACCGTTGAGTTGTGTTAAAGATTCCACTTACTCAGCTCGAGTAGAAATTTCAGAGTAAAAGGTTTTCAGGAGGAAAGGAAGAAAGGACAGAAATCTACCTGCTAAGATCCCTTTTATAAAGTGGGAAACCACCAAGTAACTTCACCTGTTCTGGGTGGATCCAGCTAAGACTCATACGTATTCCTTCAGTTGTCGTGTGTGTTCTAAGGCCACAGTGACCCTTTCAAACAATCCCGTAGCTCTGGAACCTGCAGCCCTGATATTTGCTATGATCCATACATGGTACTTCTACTTCGTGAACATTCATACGGTCAAACATACACATAAACTGTAATACTCCTAGCATACCTTTGGTAGCCGGAGTAGCTTGTTCATGCCTCCAAAGCGGCCATCACCGAGGAACTCGAAGATGGGCAGCGTAGCCACCACGTCCAGCACGAACCAGTGACTGCGCATCTGCTGGGACGATGTCTGCGCGAAGGTTATCGGCACACCTGGTGACAGAAATGGGCATCCAGGTAACACTACAATCATCTTCATCTACCTAGCCTTTTCCCAACTATACTGGGGTCTGCTTCCAGTCAAGCCGGATTGAGCGGCTGCAGGTAACGCTACAATAAAGGTGAAAATTTATATTTACGTATGTATTGTTACTCCTTCCAGCTCAAATGATTGAACAGATTTAGGTGAAAGGCACAGGAGTAGACCATGTTCTGGAATAGGATATATGGCTTTTATAGACGTTTTTTTTATCGCGACACTATGTTCCCTTGGGATGATATTCGATTTTTACGTTGATGCAGCCGTTCGCACTGGCTAAAACTCAATCATTTCAGCCGAAACACATCCAATGCTGGACATAGGCCTCCTCAAGTGTTACTATAGTGACTGGTTTTGTGTCTTTCGCATCCATCGGATTCTCGCGACCCTAACCAGAACGTCGATCCATCTTGTGGGAGGCCTTGCAATGCTGCGTCTACCGAAATATGGATCCAGAACTTTTCGAACCTTATCGAACCTTATGGCAAAAAGTGCATGGTGGAGTAGTGATGAAGTGTATGATGGGGTGGCAGTATCTTGTAAATAACATTATTTTATGATACCTTCTTCAACGTTGGCTCCTGTAGACAGATACACGATGAGGTCCAGTATAAACACGACGGTGACGGCAAAGTCAAAGAAACGGAACTCCAAAGTGCGTTCTTTTGCAAACACCTGGTTGTACGGATGAGCCTGAAAAACAAAGTTTAAAAAAAACAGCGTCAGAATAAAAGCCTGTTAGAGAGAAAGAAAATTGCGTTCATTAGCATTACAATAACAGAAAACTCCTTAAAAATTAAACATAAAGAACATTTAGTTATACTAAAAGGCCCTCAGCTCAGCATAATGCCAAATGGTAACACAAGGCCACCACTTGACGGTGGTTTTCAGCTGCAGCCCTTGGGTGCCATTCCATGCCATATTCTCAAAACAAAAAATATTCTCCGTCTATAACACGGTCAGTTGATTGTTCTATAGATTCTTTAAGTTTGCCGAGATTTTATTTTCTGTTCCGCATACCTCCAAGGATGTCATCGATAACCACAGTTTTTTTAAATAGATGTCACCCTAAAGTGGGGTACTTTAGGAATACAACTCCAGTACCGTGGGTGCGTTCACAACCATGTAAGCCACCCAGACTCCAAACAACGATTTCCCATACAAATGGTCCTGTAATATTTGTTATCTTCGTTACACGACCTTCCCTATTGCTTCATTTATTCCACGCCATTTCTATTCGCCGATGATTTGAAAATAGTTCGCGCCATTCATTCTCAAGCTGATTCCATATTGCTCTAAAATGACTTGAACCAGCTGATGAAATGGTGTGACAATGGTATGCATCTAAACGTAAACAAATGCTCTCAAATATCGTTTACACGGAAACCGATTTTCTTTAACTTCCATTATCATATGAACGGTACATGCTTGCGTAAAGTTGATGTGGTCAGAGACTTAGGGGTCCTTCTTGATCGTAAGTTTACGTTTGTCCCTCACATGGATAACATTGTCAAGAAGGCTTCCAAAAGTCTTGGCTTTGTGCTATTCCTTAGCAAAATGTTTTCGCAAGCCTTAAATCAAAATTTGCCTATCCAATTGCCTCGTTCGTATGATATTGGAATATTGCTCAGTTGTGTGGCGTCCCCACTATGCAACACATAGTCTGAATAAGGTTGGAGCGCATTCAGAAAAGATTTTTAAACCATCTTGCCTACTCGACAAAAATATGAAAAAAAAAATCCAAGCTATGCAAAACGCCTACAAAAATTCAAAATGACTTCTCTCGAAGAACGCAGAGACAAAAACGACCTCATTTTCTTATTCAAAGTTCTTCACAGTAAAATAGACTGTCCTCAGTTGTTATGTAAATTTAATATCAATCTGCCCCATAACTATCCGCGCCATCCAATTAAATTACTACGTTCCCCATTCGGGAAAACTATATCAGGGACTAACTCCCCAATTCCAAGACTTTGTAGGCTTCTCAACAATTGCAACGTAAGTTTAGATATTGTCAGCACATCTGTTCAAAAAATCAAGAGGCAAATCCATCTAAAAGGATTAAACACTAACCAACATTTGTCATAATGTAATACTCGATTTTAAGTGTTGTATCTGCACTATTATTATTGTAAAGGTGAGTATAAACTACAACATTTACTTGTAACAGAACAACGAGCCGCTCTATGATATGTTCAAGTGTATCATCCTTTTACGAACTACACGTCGAGCACGCTCGCCTCTTTGTTACAAACCAACGAGCATATTGGTGTAACATTTCGTCGAGCGTATTGGTGTAACATTTCGTCGAGCGTATTGGTGTAACATTTCGTCGAAGGAATTATGAAAAAGAATGAACGCAAGGTACAACAAAATGTTAGTAAATGAGCTTTGTGCATTGTGAGCATTTACCCGTAACATAACGCCGAGCATTCGCAGGAACGTTACATTACATGAAAATGCTTTGGGCACTGAGCTTTTGCCTGTATTGTACCATTCGTAAGAATGTTACATTACAGAGAAATGCTCCATAAAATGTTGTAGTGTATACTCACCTTAAAAGCTTATCTGTTTCAGTAAAATGTTTTATATGCATGCTGTGTCTATCGTATGCTATTGTACACTTGGTTTATATAAAAGCAAGTATAGTCTGAATGTATAGTGTAACTATTGTAGATAGACAAATAAATAAAGAAATAACTAAATAAATAAATCATCATCATCATCATCATCATCTCAGCCGAAAGACGTCCACTGCTGGACATAGGCCTCCCCCAAGCGCCGCCACAGCGACCGATGCGGCCGAATCCAGCGGATGCGTCCCGCATCCGCCGGATTCCCGCGACCCTCGCCAGATCGTCGGTCCACCTTGTGGGAGGCCTTCCGACGCTGCGTCTTCCGGTACGTGGCCGCCACTCTAGAACCTTCCGTCCCCATCGACCATCTGTTCTACGAGCAATGTGCCCTGCCCACCCATCTCTTCCCATGGGTGTCGTAAGAGGCGACTAAGGGACACACCAGAGAATGGGCAGCAGCATTCTTTGTGCTTTTCTCGAACCGCACTGCGATCGCCAACCCGCATGCCAAGCGTGGCGATTATGGCAAAACCCCCCCTATAATGCAGACACACTCAATAAATAAATAACTAAATAAATAAGTAAATAAATATTTGTTCTGCTTTTTTTATAATTGATAGGCTCGCGTTTAACCACCTGATGGTAATCGAGTCGTGGTCGACGATGGAGCACGATTGCTTAGAAGTAACCTATTCACTCTTCTTCAGTGAGGGAATCAAATCCGCGTGTTGCAAAACCGTAATCAATCTTTGCATTTCAAGACATCGGCAATAAATAAGCTTACGAGGACTTGACTAAGGATACAGCCAGTAATTAGATCAGAATCGTTTGCTATACCTAAACTATCAGGAGCTTTTTACTTACGATACAACAGAGTAGTATGAGGAAAGCTACAAAGGCGTTCCATGCGACCAGCAGCGAGGAAGTCGGCTGCAGGATGCAGGGGAACGACGCCCGGAGACAGATCTCATCAGACTGGTCTGTCAGGGTGGCATCGGGACGCTGGGAAGGACAGACAAATGAGATGTTCATCACTATAATAAACTAGCTTTTACCCGCGGCTTCGCTCCCGTCAAATGACTACCCTACATATCCTACGCTACCCTACCCTACCTTCCCTACCTACTCTACACTACCCTACCTACCCTACACTACCCTACAGTACCCTACACTACACTACACTACCCTACACTAGCCTACACTACCCTACACTACACTACACTACACTACCCTACACTACCCTACACTACCCTACACTACCCTACACTACCTTACACTACCCTACACTACTTTACCTAACTTTTTTTTTTTTTTAGATTTAAACTATCCTATCTCTGAAGTTGGATCGAACTGCACATGGTGTGCGAATTTTATTATATAGACCAGGGTAGATAATTTTTGAAACCAAAAAAAATTACAGTAGGATGAAACCCATTAGAAAAGGAGGGGAATATGATCAAATTGAAAGGAAAAATAAATTACGGTCGATCCGAGTTCGGGAAGTGGGAGGGGGAGGTTTTTAAGGGTAAAAAATGGTTTATCTTGATTTCCGGCAAAACTACAAGTCCTATGGAAAAAAGTTAAATGGCAAAGTTGTAGGCAATAAAAAGATCTACAACTTTTGTATTTGCAGATTTTTCACATAACCTCAAAATTTAGGTGAAAAATTCAAAAAACCAAGTTTTTGGTTTTTTATTTATATCTTTTTCAAAAACATTTTTTTTTCTACGAAATTTGGTGAAAACTTACCTTATTATGTCCCAAATACACTGTAATTTATTTGATTAAAAATATTTATTTTTTCGCTTCATTTTAATTTAATATCAAAAAAGCACCCTAATTTTCAATCAAAAATTCTGACGTCAAAATATCAGCTTTTTTCAAAAAGTTTGGGGGTTTTTTGTTCGTTGAAATATCTACTTTCTGATGGTGTAAAGAAAAATATACATTACTACAGGAAATATTCTTAGAAAATGCAAAAAATTGAAAAAATCTCAAATTCGAAAAAAATTTTTTAATTATTATGTACAATTTCATCAAAAAAATGTGATTACTGCAATTTTTTTTAGTTAAAAAGTTTATTTATTTTACTCGAATTACATTCATGTCATAGAAAATCTCATACAAAATAACAAACAGTGTGATAATGAGCTTCTATTGCGACTAAATCAGGCACATTTCTTAAACGAGCTAAAATGTTTTTATCGAAATCATTAATTGTGTTTTGTTTTTTAATATGCTGTAATATATTTTCTCTTGTATCGTTATTTTGAACTGATGAAATTTTATATTTAGAAATATTACCGAAAAATCCACCGCAGAGAAAGCAATGAGATTGAAAATTAAATATAAGAGCGTCCTTATTTATTTGTTTTCCTTCCTGTGATTTCTTACGTCTTGAGCTACAGAATGTAGCTATTGCAGTCTCATCATTATAATGACTTTGACAAGTTCGATGAATAAGAGCTGATGTTAAAGTTTCAAATTTTTTGTATCTATTGTCGATTCCCTTCTTGCTAGACGCCACTAAACGATTCAAAGCTGTTTTTTTTATTTCATACACTTGCTTGTCGTCTGACTTATTGCAGATTATACAATCAGATTCTTCCATACTGGTAATCTGAAAAGACAAAATCAAATTAATAATGCCTTCAAAGTTTTATCATGAGTATAACTAAATCTGTTTGTATAAAATAAACGAAGTTACTATTTTTTTATTCTTGTACTGAAATATCATTCAATTTCAATTTTTTAGGTTATGTTACGTTAAACATACTATTTATAAAAGAAAATATTACTATTTTTATTTTGAAGCTGATTAATATAGATTAAAATACAGATAGTATTTACCTTGCTATGCAGATTCCAAACGTAAAGTACGTAAAGTAAATTTCTCACAAATCACTTAGAGTAACTCAGCCTGCACGTGTATTTTTAAAAACAATGTTGTACACTACTCTGTATCTCAAATACTGACTAACGGTCTTTACAGCTGCTATGAAATAGCAGGTATGTAGTAAGGCCCAGACTCTCCTAGGTCCGTTCCCACTTCTCAATTAAATAACTTACAATGGGCTTAAATTCACCGAAGGTCACTCAGGTATATAAATTATTTTTAAAACAGCACTAAATAGGCATCTACAAATATTATTTAAAGAAGATTCTACAACTTTTTCAAAATATTGTAGATGTCTTATTAAATATTAACTTTATTAACTTATTTGTTTGTTAATTATAGAAGTATATTTTACTTTGTAATTTTTTCGTTTATCAATAAAACATGAAATCTTACGTTTTTTGAGTAATTAAAGTGTAAATTTTAATAAATACCTGAAAATTGTACATAATGATTAAGAATTTTTTTTCGAATTAGAGATTTTTTCAATTTTTTGCATTTTCTAAGAATATTTCCTATAGTAATGTATATTTTTCTTTACACCATCAGAAAGTAGATATTTCAACGAACAAAAAGCCCCCAAACTTTTTGAAAAAAGCTGATATTTTGACGTCAGAATTTTTGATTGAAAATTAGGGTGCTTTTTTGATATTAAATTAAAATGAAGCGAAAAAATAAATATTTTTAATCAAATAAATTACAGTGTATTTGGGAGATAATAAGGCAAGTTTTCACCAACCTTCGTAGAAAAAAATATTTTATTTGAAAAAGATATAAATAAAAAACCAAATACTTGGTTTTTTGAATTTTTCACCTAAATTTTGAGGTTATGTGAAAAATCTGCAAATACAAAAGTTGTAGATCTTTTTATTGCCTACAACTTTGCCATTTAACTTTTTTCCATAGGACTTGTAGTTTTGCCGGAAATCAAGATAAACCATTTTTTACCCTTAAAAACCTCCCCCTCCCACTTCCCGAACTCGGATCGACCGTAATTTATTTTTCCTTTCAATTTGATCATATTCCCTTGCTTTTCTAATGGGTTTCATCCTACTGTGATTTTCTTTCATTTTTTACCATTTTTGTAGGCTTTGACCCCGGTCTATAATCGGTTAAGTGGTTTAGGAGTCCATTGAGGACAAACATTGTGACACGAGATTTATATATATTAAGATTAGGGAGGTAAGGAAAGGAAGGTTATATGTGTATTTTGATAACCATGGCCAGGTCTACTAAAGGCTAATTGCTATGCAGTCCTGGGCCTCGTATGCAGGACCAACACGTCTTATTGAATATGATGAAATAATTTAATAAAATATAATGAATAATGGACAAAATGGCTTGCTCAAATCGACAAAACTTTTTATATCAAATAGAGTAGGTACTATTATTTAATATGATACGTTATGAATACTGAAGCAGTCTTTGACATGGCTTCTGATATGGGGAGTCTCAGGAGAGGCTTAAAAAATCGCATAGCACTTCGGCAATGCCCAAGCAAAGGAGAGATGAGATCTCTAGCCGACTATGCGATTTTTTTTCTGTCTGAATGGCATGATAAGGTGGGCCCTCAATTCAAGCCAGCCCAGAGTCCAACGAATTCACGGTCTACGGTCTATAGGGTAGACGGGTAGGGCGACGCGCGATGGCGAGAGGTTTTATTCGATTGTACAAAAATCTCGATCAATCGTCGAATCCGGCTCGGCTGGGCAGCGTTCAGGAAGCTGCACGGTATCTTCTTGTCCAACCTACCGCAGTGTCTCAAGACAAAAGTCTATGACCAGTGTGTGTTGCCAGTGATGACATATGGCTCGGCAACGTGGTCGCTCACAATGGGTCTCATCAGAAGGCTTAAAGTCACTCAAAGAGCTATGCTCAGAGTTTCCTTGCGCGATCACATCAGGAATGAAGATATCCGCAAGAGAACTAAGGTTACCGACATAGCTCGAAGAATCGCTAACCCACAAGGTGAACCGACGACCTGGCGAGGGTCGCGGGAATCCGATGGATGCGAGATGCACAGGACCGGTCGCTGTGGCGACGCTTGGGGGAGGCCTATGTCCAGCAGTGGACATCTTTCGGCTGAGATGATGATGATGATGATGATGACAAAAATCTCGATGGTTCTCGATTGTTTCAACTTTGACTCGAGTCTGACTCGGTCTGTTATTGCGTCTGGCGCATGGCGCATTCATTCGCGAGTTGTTCCTTGATGGTCTAGAGTTTCGAGTGAGAGTGAGTGATTCGAAACTATCGAAAATCATCTCGATTATTTTGTAGAATGGCAAGTCGATGGTTGAATCGATCGTTTATTTTAACAACCTGTGGTGGCCCAACCGCTGGTAAATTTTGACAGTGTCAGCTTGGAACCCGAAAAATCTCAGTATACGCCTGTTCATAAGACTAACATTCCTCATGATGTAGCAGCCCGCGATCTCCAGGAAGATGTCGGAGCTGGCCAGCAGCGGCACGCCGTTCTCGTCCTTCATGCCCTTCAGAGACATCAGGTTGCGGTTGAACTGCAGGATGCTGCTCTTACGCCTGGTGATATAACAACTTAGCATTAGCATTATCGGCCTTGTAATGTTCCCACTGCTGGGATTGCGGTCTCCTTTCTAGGAGAGAGAATGGGCGGTAATCTACGTGGGCCCAGTACGGAGTGGTTTTTTTTTTCAAGAGGGGAATCATCAGAATGATTTTGTTGTTCAGTATCAACTCCCCGACATTCGTTTCACCGTTTTTAGTTCACCGATAGTTTGCCGTTTTTATTAGTTCAATTTTCATTATTTCACCGATAGAACGTTTCAATAGATATATGGAATACTTACACAGCTTCATCCGGTATCTTCAAGCTGTAATGCCTCTTCACTCTTTCAACGTGGTCCTACAATATGAAACTAACTTCAATATTTTAAAAGTGTTCAGTATTTTCAAATCTTTTTCTTCGTTCGTCCCTGCTCCCATTATCAGGGGTCTCCTTACAATTCTGCGCCAGGACAGTCTTTCCTGGGTTGTCAATTGTACTTTCACCAGGTTTATGGTGGGCGGCCTCTCCTTTTGGTCGGGTTTCAGGGCTGTTTTTACCACATGGCCTTCGCTACACCTCATAATATGTCCATTTCTTAGGCGAAAAAAAAAGGTTCATTTTAAGACATAAAATTAAATAAATCATTGGGTTTTAGAGTTGGACTGTTGCCAAGTACAACCAACTAAAATACTCAGGAGGTTCTACAATCAGAGAATCGCAATACTGTACCGTGAAGGCCGCCAGGATAGGTCCCGCATGGCCCTGCGAGACCGAGTGCTTGTAGACGACCCTCCAGAGCTCGGAGGCCTTGAGCACGTGCGCCGTGCAGAAGGTGGCCGCGCGGACGGCGAGGTGCGAGGGACTGAGGGCGGGCGCCACCGCGCCTCCGCACGGGGTGAGCACGGTGCCGCGCGTCAGCCGCAGGATGGCCGTGTTGTCGTCCTCCGCTGTCAGCATCTAGAATGAGCTCCAGACATTGCTTCATCATCTCAGCCGAAAGACGTTCACTGCTGGACATACACCTCCCCGAAGCGTCGCCACAACGACCGGTCCTGTGTGTCTCGCATCGTGCGGCCTTCGCCAGGTCGTCGGTCTACCTTGTGGGGGACCTTCTGAGACATTGCATAGTTAGTGACATTGCATAGTTTATTTAAAATTATAATAACCTCCTCCTTCCTGAAGGCGGTTAAAAACGGCAAGAACTTATTGGTAACCTTTTTAAGTATGGAAATGTTTATGTATCCGCCCTGGGATGGGTGGAAGGGTTAGTTATACTCTTACTGAACAAATCCATCCAAGCAGGTAGCTTGCGACCCTCGTCTCGCACAGGGGAGTGACTCCCCAATACGTATGGAACACTACGGGCCACCATCCGGGCGATGAATGCGAGACGCACAGGACCGGTCGCTGTGGCGACGCTTGGGGGAGGCCCATGGCCAGCCGTGGACGTCTTTCGGCTGAGATGATGATGATGATGATGATGACTACGGGCCACCATCTCGAGTCCAGATTGCTAGGGCGGCGGATCTCCCCTGATCCGTTAGCCCTGGACTATTTTAGAGTATTGTAAAAGGGCTAACAATGCCGTTAGCATTTCCACAAAGGGCTTGGTACGGTGCAGGTAAGAACTCGTAGTCTACAAATTGTTAGCTTTTTTTTCTTTTTTCAGTCCCGCCTAGGGTGGGTGGAGAGGTCTGTCATACTCTTACTGACTAAAACCACCCCGGTGTTCCCTCGTATACTTGTGTCGGGAGCTGCAGGTGCAGTTAGACTTCTGCTGCACGTATACTTTGCCTACCTCAACATCTCCATAAGTGATGTAAATGATCTTGCACTTCTTGGAGCCTCGTTGTATGATGGCGTCTCCTGGGATGAAGTGGATGGTCGTCATCTTTTGCGCGAGTTCTGACAGCATCTGAATAGAGAGGTCTCGGAGAATTCGTGCCTGGAATATTTAATAATTTTAGCTAAAATTGATATTAAATTTCTTTTGAATGTGCTGGAGCTTTTTGTTTGCTTTTGGCTGACTTCAACTATATTCAAGTCAAGCCAGTTTCGAGTTTTTTTTTTATCTATCACATACCCGCGAAACGAGACACAATAGTAAAACAATAACAGCGCGGTCTCATAGGACCGGTCGGGGATTCATGAATTAATAGTGGAAAACCACAAAATTACTCCTCCGCTATCAGTAGAGCCTGTCATACTTTTACTGTCTAAAGCCATACCTGTGTCATTCAGTTACCCTTTGCGTTCTGACCACAGATTTTCTTTTCATGCATCGTCAAATGGCCACTGCCCTAGCCCCTACCGTTCGCTGACATCTCTTGGTGGTGCGCCTCGTGACGACATGGGGTCGACTCGGGCGATTAACTACCGTAAGCCCATGGCTACCGTGGGTGGTAGTTGGGGTTTCCCACTTTAGAATACTGGCCTTCAAAATACCATTTGAGATCTTAGTTTGGGCGCGCAGTACTCATACTCATCAATACATCATACAATCAAGTCTTACCTTTCTTTTAATATGTTGGGGTAAACTTCCATTCGAATCTGATGCAACTGAGTACCAGTACTTTCCATAGAGTGACTGCCTATCTGACCTTCACGACCCAGTAACTGGGCGACTGGTGGCAAATTTTTTGACCAGTACTTTTTTTTTGGAAGGGGAATCATCAGAATGACTTCTCCTGCTCTTGGGTGGGGCGAGAGAGCGTGTCAGACTCTTAATGACTAAACCCCACCCCGTTCCTTCGTTGCCTTCGATCTGGGGGACTTGATGATTTAATGATGCTCTTACTTTCTGCGTAGCTTCAAAGTAGATGTCCAGGTAGATGGCCGCGGGCAGCGTCGGCGGGAAGGTGGGCAGCAGCTGCGTCGCCGACACGCCGCGCTGCCGGTGCCAGTACATCTTGTAGAACGTCTTGACCTTCGCGCGCAGGTTCGCGGGGACTTGTGTGTCGGACTGAAATATAAGGAGGAAAATGGTAGCTGGCTTCAAAGCCTGAATTTTCATATAGTGTAGTCAATATAAAAGCTCATATTTTAACTCAGAAACGGGTCATCAGCGCTTTTGATTGAGGTGGTAGATATCTAGTTCTCCATACTGCAGCACCAACTAATCACTAGAACCTCAAGCTAGTAAGATCCTCCATTGAATCCAGTTGTCACGTGCACTATGGCATGCATGTTAAATCCCGAACGAAACCGGAATTGTTAAGTCCCTAACACAGAGAGGGATTTATATAATTAACTCCCGAGCACTGTGGAAGAATTAGTTATATGGCTTGCTTTAGGTGAGGGTTGTATTACATGTATCATTATTGAGTAGATAATGCCCTATAATATGTAATAGAAATGGTCTAAAAAATGTATTAGTCACAGCAAGGCAATAAACGGCATGCCATTGCCCAAAACTGAATCCAGCGAGGTCCAATTATTTTCTTCATTATCACCACCAGCCCTAGTATGGTCTACAGAATACACTGGTCCGTTAAACTCACCATTTCCTTCATCATGAGCCGATACCTGGAGCGGAAGGTCTCCTCGGGCCGCATGTAGATGCTGATGATGAGCGACAGAGACGCCACGGCGGCGCCCACCACGATCAGGCAGCCTGTCATCATAATGCACACGCACACGATGCGTTCCACGTCGTTGTCCGGGTAGATCGAGGGGCTAAGATGAAGGTTATATCATCATCATCATTATTTCAGCCGAAAAACACAGAGATGGAAGGCACAAGGTGACCCGACGACCTGGTGACAGTCGCGGAAATTCGATGGAAGGTTATATTATGGTCAAATTATTTAATCGTCTGAAGAATTGGACGAAGAGATAATTTTGTGTAAACGCCCTTATAATATAGTATTCTAGCTACCGTAGGCGCAGACTTGTGGACGGCGAGCAATGAGTAAGGCCGGGACTCCACCAAAGCAGAGATGTGTGCGGTGTGCGGTGTGCTGTGTGCTGTGCGAGAAGAGATGTTTTTCAGCTCGGGGGACTCCACCAAAGCGGAGATGTGTGCAAAACTGTTACATCTCTCCTCTCCACGACGCGTCGTCCGCGCACAGCTCACATCTCCGCTTCCATCGCGCCATACAAATATTACACATCTCCGCACAGCGATCTCCACTAAAGCTGATCGGAGAGGAGATGAGTCAATAGCACGATTCTATTGGTTGATTAAAAAACATCTCCTCTCCGCTCGTCTCGTCTCCGCTTTGGTGGAGTCCCGGCCTTAGTAGCCTGCCGTCCGGACGTCCGTTTTACGTGTGTCTCAAAGAGACAGTGTCAACAAACTGGGGGGGGGGGGCGACAGGGTCGAAGCCTATTAGGGCCTTGGGTTGATCCAAAGAGAAGTCTGGGACCCTGGAAATAAAGCAAATAAGGAACAAGAGTGGATATAGTCGGTAAAAGCCTGACACGCTCCGCCTAGAGCGGCAGACGTCATATCGATATATCCAACCTTAACGTTTGAATCCCCAACCGGTCCTATGAGACCGCGCTGTTATTGTTTTACTATTGTGTCTCGTTTCGCGGGTATCTGAGTAACTACAAAAAGTTTAAATAAAAAAAACTAGTATTTTAGTATCTAAGCTACCCCATAGGTATGAACATCTTGCTGATGATGTAGAAGGAGGCGAGGTACTCGTGGACCGGGTGTAGCGGTGGATCCGTGTCCTTCAGCGCACTTATCTCATCTGCCGACTGCACGCCCGGTACATTGTAGTACGAAGCCGTTATCTAAAACGAAATATTATGATTATTTCTTATTATGTTTATTAAAACTCATGCAGCATAAAAGGTACACAGGCGGACTTAATGCCATAGGCATTCTTCTTCTACTTAGCGTTAATCCCGGCCATTGCCAGAGTCCCCCTTCCTACTAAGCTTTGTCCACTTTGCCCGATCTTCAAGGTCCTTCCCAGTAAGGCCATTGGCTCTCATGTCGGACTTGACGACGTCCAGCCAGCGCTTGCGAGGGCGACCACGGGACCTAGCCCCAAGAACAGCCATATTCATGCATTTCCGACTAACCTACACCCTAGGGCAGCACATGATGTGGCCATACCATCGCAGACGACACTCTTGCAGTTTTTCCCCCACGTCACGGACACCAAGACTACCTCGGATGAATGAGCTGCGTATGTGATCGGATCGCGTTACGCCGCACATCCACCTCAGCATCTTCATTTCCGCCATAGGCATTCTCTACCAGTCAACCTAGGGTGGTGAAGAGAGGCATGGCAGGAGTATAAAAAAAGAAATGAATATTAAGAAAACATGGGTTAATTTTGTTTATATTCGCGGTGATAAGTACCGAGGTGGACCGATGACCTGATGAAATTCGCGGGAATCCGATGGATATGAAGCGCACAGGACCGGTCGCTGTGGCGACGCTTGGGGAAGGCCAGCAGTGGACGTCTTTTGGCCGAAATGATGAAATGAATACAAACCCTATCAACATGTTGCCAGACATAAGCCCACGTGAGTCTGAGCACCGTGAAGATGTAGCAGTACTTCATGGCAGTCCCCAGGATGCTGCCCTTCAGGTTGTAGTCGTTCATGGACCCTGGAAGCGTTTCATGTTGGTTTAATGATGTGTGACCTTGAATCTGAGTCAGATCCGCGAGAAAAAGAAAAATGGTATGTGACTACATAAACACACTACTAGCTTTACTGTTGTAATAATACCTAGGGCCTGTTTCACAATGTCCGAGTAGGCATTACTCACTGAATGAATTCAAAAATGGAACACAATTTGTATGAAATTATCTGCCAAGTAAGATACTCGAAACTTAATCATAGGTGGTGAAACAGGCCCTTAGTCACTTAAATATTTTTCGTCCTAAGTGTATTAAAAAACGTCGTTTGATAAAAATCTGTATTGGTGATCCCAATCGTACTCGGACGTCCTAAGGCCCCTGGGGTCTATAAATCGCGCCTCAGCGGTAATCACTAACGGCCTACGTTGATGATTACCGCTGAGTCTTGTATCATAATGTACTATTATTTATACTTAATATTACAAGAAGGTTTGTATGTAGTTTTTTTTAATAGTAGTAATCTTTGAAACGACTGAACCGATATTGAAAATGTTTAATTAATATTATAAAAATAGCTGTACAGGTTAGAGGCATATCTTACCTAATACTTTTGCGCCGCATAGGAGGCCGATCCAACTTGCGTGTGAGTGGAAATTCTTTCCAGTGACTTTATTTTGTGGGCGATGTGTGGATCATTAAGAACTTACAAAGATATCGGAACGGACGATGGAACCGCACGTAGTAGACTCCGAGCTTGAAGTTCGGGTGGATGCTGTGAGCGTAGTGAGCGAAGGTAGCGATGTCCACGAGAAAACCAACTGGAAACACGTACAATATGGTATTAGACGAGTATTATCTAGCATAATCCGCCTTATAATGTTCCCACTGCTGAACTCCTCTCTAGAAGAGACAGGGGTCAGCTCACACCGAGACGCGACACGACGAACCGCTGCATGCACATTTTAATAGAGTGACTCAAAATAGAACTTTATTTACTACACGAAAAGATACACATTTAATTGTGAGAATTATTTCGAATACGTTGCTTCATGCAGCCTCGCGAAGTCGCGACGCGTCGCGTCTCGGTGTTAACTGACCCAGAATGGACCATAAAACTACACGCTGACACAAAGTGGATTGGTGGATAGGTGGATGTAAGTAATAGTGTCAGTTTGTAATACAATAACCATTGTCACGTAAGTACCGAAACACGTCCACTACTTTGCCTTACGTTCCAGAGCCCTGAGTTTCCATTTCGGAAGCCAGTAAGTTTCGGCCCTGCTGGGCCCCTGCGGTTTTGCTGACATCTCTTTGAGGCGCGCGTGGAAAACTACGTGCCGTCGACGACTCGGATTCGGTCCGGACGGTTATCGATCTACCGTATAGCGAGCTAGAGTTCAAGCGTACCTATTAAAAAGCTTATAATTATGTTACGGATGGATGCGAGACGCACAGGACCGGTCATTGTGGCGACACTTGGGGGAAACCTATGTCCAACAGTGGACGTCTTTCGGCTGAAATGATGCATTAGCTTTAGCATTATTGGCCTTATAATGTTCCCACTGCTGGGACTCAGGCCTCCTCTCTTGGAGAGGGAATGGGCCATAATCCACCGCGCGGGACCATTGCGGATTGGTGGATGTTACATGTCTTCGAATTTTTGGTTCTAGGATATGCCGGTTTCCTCACGATGTTTCAGAATCAGAAATGATGATGATGATACATTACAGAGAAAAACTTGTACTAACGCACAATCCAACTCGTAATATGAGTGTGCTCCATTTCAGTCATATAATAGTATCCAATAGCGAACATGTGGACAGCATAGGAGACGTTGTAGACGGCATCGATGATGGTCACGTAGACGCCCTGGAACTGCGCGAGGGTCCACACCACGCCCAGCAGCACGCAGGCACAGATGTACCAGTTCCACAGGTGGTCGTCCGGCAGGCTGCGGAACCATTCCGTGGCGCCGCGGCGGGTCCACCAGGGTGGGTAGAACGTCTAAGAAACAAAGCATATGATCACACCAGTATGGATGGGAAGGACGAAGTAAAGGTGCACCTACATAATATAATTAGTACTTACAAACACATTTCGCCAGTTATGTATTAATTACTCAGATACCCGCGAAACGAGACACAATAGTAAAACAATAACAGCGCGGTCTCATAGGACCGGTTGGGGATTCAAACGTTAAGACCCATTTTGTAGGAGGGTTTAGTAAGTATACCTAATATACTATCTTCATCATGTTCCGTATGGTGTCTGGAACCGAAGAATTTACACCATCCCATCTCTTCCCGTGGGTGTCGTAAGAGGCGACTAAGGGACACACCAGAAAATGGGCAGCAGCATTTTCTGTGCATTTCAACATCTACACTGCGATCGCCAACCCGCATGCCAAGCGTGGCGATTATGGCAAAAACCCCCCAACAATGCAGACACGCAAAACAAAACGGCCCCTAGTACCCGGCAGCCCGTCTAACCTTGACTACGGTAGCGGTCAAGGCTACGGCGAGGCAAGGGGTGCGAAGAATCTCCGGAGGAGGCTAGGCTACCCCTTACAACGACTCGACCTGGCAACATACAACACGCGTACACTGCGGACCGACGAGAAGATCACCGAACTTGAGGAAGAGTTGAGCGGGGTACGATGGAGTATTGTGGGATTATCCGAAGTCCGAAGACAGGGGGAGGACACGATAATTCTCAAATCCGGTAACCTGCTCTATTTCCGGGAGGGCGACCAGCAGTCCCAGGGTGGTGTCGGGTTTTTCGTCCACAGGTCCCTTGTGAACAATGTGGTGAGGATCGAGAGTGTGTCGACCAGGGTGGCTTACCTTATACTCAGAATATCGGCAAGATATTCGCTGAAGGTCATACAGGTATATGCCCCAACCTCGACACACTCCGACGACGAAGTAGAGACCATGTATGAGGATATATCCAGAGCCATACATGGTTATAAGACTCACTTCACCGTGGTCATGGGGGACTTCAACGCTAAACTGGGCAAACGAGACGGTGATGAGCTGCGAGTGGGGCAATTTGGATTTGGACGGCGGAACCACCGGGGACACCTACTGGCTAGCTTTATGGAGAAGGAGGGCCTCTACATGATGAACTCTTTCTTCAAAAAGCGTGAGCATAGGAGGTGGACCTGGCAAAGCCCCGATGGTGCAACTAAAAATGAGATTGACTTCATCTTGTCGACAAAGAAGCAAATATTCAATGATGTCTCTGTGATCAATGCAGTGAAAACTGGTAGTGATCACCGCATGGTGAGAGGCACATTGAATATCAACATCAAGCTTGAAAGGTCTCGACTGGTGAAGTCTACGCTCCGTCCAGCACAAATCCAGCTCCAAAACCCCGAGAGCTTTCAGCTCGAACTCCACAATCGTTTCGAGTGCCTAGGTAGCTCCGTGGACGAATGTAACGATGGGTTCGTGGAAACTGTCCATACGGTCGGGTCTAAGTTTTTCAAGACCCACCGTACAAATAAGAACAAGAAGCTCTCGGATCCGACTCTCGAGCTCATGAAGAAGAGGCGTGAGATGATTCTGCAGTCTTCAGACGATTTGTGCAGATACCGTCAGCTCAATAGACAGATTTCGAAGTCCTTAAAACGCGATCTTCGCCACTTTAATTCCGAAAGGGTTAAGGACGCGATAGAGCGGAATAAGGGCTCCAAAGTTTTTGCGAGGGATCTGTCTATTGGGCAGAGCCAACTCACGAAACTGAAGACCGACGATGGCAGAGTCATATCCGCTAAATCGGAGCTCCTGGGAGAGATCGAGGCATTCTATGGACAGTTATACACGTCTATCTCTAAACCCACGACAAATCTAGCGAATGATCCAAGAGCTAGATTGACCCGACACTATACCGAAGATATCCCGGACGTCAGCCTGTACGAGATTAGGGTGGCTCTGAAACAACTTAAACACAATAAGGCGCCGGGTGAGGACGGAATTACGGCCGAACTTCTGAAGGCGGGTGGAAAACCGGTCCTTAAGGCCCTTCAGAAGCTATTTAATTCCGTCATACTCGAGGGCAAAACGCCACAGGCATGGGGCAGAGGTGTGGTGGTACTTTTCTTTAAGAAGGGCGACAATGCCCTCCTTAAGAACTACAGGCCCATCTCACTTCTGAGCCATGTCTACAAGTTGTTTTCCAGAGTCATCACGAATCGTCTCGCACGCAGGTTCGACGACTTCCAGCCTCCTGAACAAGCCGGATTCCGAAAAGGCTTTAGCACCGTAGACCACATACATACGCTACGGCAGGTTATACAGAAGACTGAGGAGTATAACCTGCCTCTCTGCTTAGCGTTTGTGGATTACGAGAAAGCCTTCGATTCGATCGAGACTTGGGCTGTACTGCAGTCTCTCCAACGGTGCCAGATTGACTATCGGTACATCGAAGTGCTGAAATGTTTGTACAAAAACGCCACCATGTCAGTCCGACTCCAGGATCAGACCTCGAAACCTATCCTTTTACAGCGGGGTGTGAGACAGGGAGACGTTATCTCTCCGAAACTGTTCACGGCCGCATTGGAGGATGTCTTCAAGGTTCTGGAATGGAGAGGGCGAGGCATCAATATCAACGGCGAGTACATCACTCACCTTCGGTTTGCCGACGACATAGTAGTCATGGCTGAGACTACGGAGGAGCTCAGTACAATGCTCGGTGATCTCAGTAGGGCTTCCGAAAGAGTGGGACTCAAAATGAACATGGACAAAACCAAAGTCATGGTAAACATCCATGTAGCTCCCACTCCTATCAAGATCGGAGACTCTACACTCGAAGTTGTGGACGACTACGTCTACCTGGGACAGACGGTCCAGTTGGGTAGATCTAACTTCGAGAAAGAGATCAATCGTCGAATCCGACTCGGCTGGGCAGCGTTCAGGAAGCTGCACGGTATCTTCTCGTCCAACCTACCGCAGTGTCTCAAGACAAAAGTCTATGACCAGTGTGTGTTGCCAGTGATGACATATGGCTCGGAAACGTGGTCGCTCACAATGGGCCTCATCAGAAGGCTTAAAGTCACCCAAAGAGCAATGGAAAGGGCTATGCTCGGAGTTTCCTTGCGCGATCACATCAGGAATGAAGAGATCCGCAAGAGAACTAAGGTTACCGACATAGCCCGAAGAATCGCCAAACTTAAGTGGCAGTGGGCAGGGCACATTGCTCGTAGAACAGATGGTCGATGGGGACGGAAGGTTCTAGAGTGGCGGCCACGTACCGGAAGACGCAGCGTCGGAAGGCCTCCCACAAGGTGGACCGACGACCTGGCGAGGGTCGCGGGAATCCGATGGATGCGAGACGCGCAGGACCGGTCGCTGTGGCGACGCTTGGGGGAGGCCTATGTCCAGCAGTGGACGTCTTTCGGCTGAGATGATGATGATGATGATGATGACTATCTTCATCCGGACACACGGCATTTTTCGGTATTCTCCGAACACGCTCTCGAATCTTGGAAACACGTACATTTTTTTATTATGAGCTTCCAACTTACTGTCCTGTATACCTAGCACAATTTAGCCAGTATTTTATCTCTAGTGGTGATTCTATCTCATATCTAACCGAATAGAAATAAATCACTATGCGGTATCAGAAGTAACTGTGACCGGTCATTTGCAGGTGACAGGTTAAGAGGTTTTTTTTGGTGTGGGTATCATCTAATGACTTCTCCCAAACTGGGCAAAACGGGAGGGCGTGTCAGACTTTTACTGACTAAAACCACACCTGTTTCCTTCAGCTGCCCTATGCGTCCTGGGACTAAGGGTTTCCTTTTCAGAAATTTCCCGCGTTCCTAGCTTGCGGGTATCGGCCCTGCTGGGCAGCTACGGTTTGTTGACATCTCTTTGAGGAGCGCGTGGATCACTACGCGCTGGGTTTGGTCTGGTCCATTCTGCAAGCCCGCAGATAAAGTAACGGTACCTCTGTCTGCCGTATGAAGAACTGGAACTCGAGCTCCCGCGGCTGGCCGAGGGGCTGGCGCCTGAAGCCGAAGTGACTGCTGTGGCTGGCGTTGCGGCTGCTGCCGCGGCTGCTGATCACGCTGCCCGCTGGCTGGTTCCACCAGAAGTCCTGATCATGATTAAAGTATGGTTGATGACCTGACTCTACACTACTCGGAGTTGGAGCAACACATTTTATTATTTTCACACACACATCATCGAGTGTGTGGAACCTAATATACCATATTATTAGGGACAGTACCTAGATTTCTTATATTATTATCAACTTTAATTGCATTTTGCAGGTAAATGGTTGGTTGTAGGTTCGGCAAATATTTTTTATTTATAGACTACATTGATTGAAATAATAAAACATCAAATTTGAAGTCAAAATTATTTATATATTTTTGAAAAAAAATGATTCGTAATAAGATAGATGAATATTGCTAGTATTTTGTGACAACATCCATTTATCGTGGTATGCTCTCTATGCAAGTTCTGGCTTTCTGTAGCAGGTTTTTGGTATAATGGCCACTTTTTAATGAGGGCTACAATCAGCTGGTCTTACTTTTTTCACCGGCAAGAGGATCCAAATATTCACCAAATGTTGAAAAAAGTCAACAAAGTTAAAAAATATCACTTAAAAAAAATGGCGCGATCTCACAATGTATTATAATATTGCTTTGTATCAAAAATAATAATACTGATGCCAGTAATAATACCAAATAAAAAAATCTTATATAAATCCGTTGGTTAGCTTAAAAAGTGAGATTTATGACTTTGTTGACTTTTTTCGAAATCATCGTATTACGTATCTTTTTTTTTCAAAAATATATAAAAGAATTTGATTTCAAATTTTATGTTTTTATTAACTCAATCAATAAAATTTTTAAATAAAAAATATTAGCCGGACCTACAACCAACCATTTGCCTGCAAAATGCAATCAAAGTTGATACTAATGTATGAAATTCAGGTACTGTCCCTAATAATTTGGCCACCCACTGTATGTAGAAACACGCTTGTACGATATAACTACATACAGAAAGCAAATTTAATAGAAATTGCGGTTCCTGGACATCACGTTTTGCCGAAATCTTATTTAAAAGAAAACTTTGTACGTAGATATCCCGGTCCATAGAAAACACTGTTCAAAGAAACCTCTGTTCATAAATAGCACTTCTTCACTTCTTAACTTTGTTCTTACCACTGTTTCCTTGACTCACAGAAAACGCCTTTTGAAAATAAGCCATTAATATTTATTATACTTTGCGAATGGCAACCAATTCATCCATCTTTTATTTAGGTATAACATGTCATCATCCTCATTTCAGTTGCAAGACGTCCACTGCTGGACATATGCCTTTCTCAAGCGTAGCCACAAGGACCGATCTTGTGTGTCTTGCATCCATCGGATTCGCGCAACCCTCACTAGGACATCAATAAACCTTGTGGAAGGCTGCTTCTTCCAGTACGTCGACACAACTCTGGAACCATTCCACCCCATCAACCGTCACGATACATCGGTAACCTATAGTTGATTTGCGGATATCTTCATTTCTTATAACAAGTACCTAATTACGAACTATAGTTAATTTAGATCTAGATTCTGCCTTCTCTGTAATTTTTAAGAACTATTTAGTTTATTTAGGCCTCAATGGGTCGAAAGAACTATTGTCTAAAATACCTGAGCCTATATGATATACTGCATACGACTTTACTCACTTGCATGTTGGCAAGAAAATTGGACTTATCACTTAAATCTTACTAGAAACTGTAGTTAAACTCTACACACATACATAGCATAGAACTTAAATTTCATATCCCGTGCCGAAAAAAGCACTAAAAACATTCCAAGAATCAACAAACCACATCATTTACACTTTTGGAAAGTGTCAAAACAAATCACACAACAGTCTCATCTCTGGCTGTCATCCTTTTTTCTTCTGTTTGTCTTTTGATTACAAACCTCTTAGACGGAATTCAACCGGATCTGCTTGCAAATCTTGGTCTCACTTGCCATATTCTTGTCAGTACTGTTTTCGGCTGTGTGTTGAAAAGGAACAGCGTGGCACGCAGGTTTAAATTTTTGCCGATCGGTCGATTTTTTATCGATCATAAAACGCCGTATTTGTTTTTCGCTAACTTAGAAGTTTGATTTTTGCACAACTTCAAGGGACCGCGGACCTGATCATATGCTTTAATTTTCAACTTGATATCTTCACGCATTCCGGAGAAATAGGGTATTTACAGGCAGTCAGACAGACAACAAAGTTATCCTATAAGGATTCCGTTTTTTCCTTTAAAGGTACGGAACCCTAAAAATTAAGTTTTTATAAGTTTTGCAAATTCTTCTCCTTTTCGAATCGAAGGCAAACTCGTTAAATTGTTTGGGCCCAGTAAGTAACTACGTTGATTGCAGCATCGGTGGCACATATTAAATCCTCCAAAGTGC